>CM034147.1:478035802-478420802 GCA_019776745.2 Taxus chinensis | reverse complement strand
CCCTAAACCATAAACCTAAACCCTAAAACCTAAACCATAAAACCTAAACCCTAAACCCTAAACCCTAAACTCTAAACACTAAACCATAATCCCTAAATCATAAACCCTAAACCCTAAACATAAACCCCTAAACCCTAAACTCTAAACCCTAAACCCTAAACCCTAAATCCTAAACCATAAACCCTAAACCCTAAATTCTAAGCCATAAATTCTAAAAACCTAAACCCTAAACCCTAAACCTCTATCCCTACACCCTGAACCTTGAACCCTAAACCCTAAAACCTAAAGACCTAAACCATAAACCCTAATAAACCCTGAATAACCCTAAACCTAAACCTTAAACCCTAAACCCTAAACATTAAACCCTAAACCTAAACCCTAAACCCTAAACCCTAAATCCTAAACCCTAAACCCTAAACCTAAGACCTAAACCCTTAGCCCTAAACCCTAAACCCTAAACACCTAAACCCTAAACCCCTTAAACCCTAAACCATAAACCCTAAACCCTAATCCCTTAGCCCTAAACCCTAAAAACCCTAAACCTTAAATCCTAAACCCTAAACCCTAAACCCTAAACCTTAAACCCTAAACCCTAAACCCATAAATCCTAAACCTAAATACATAAACCTTAAACCTCTAAACCCTAAAACCTAAACCCTAAACCCTAAACACAAAACCCTAAACCCTAAACCCTATAACCATATACCCTATACCTTAAACCATTAAACATTAAACCCTAAACCCTAAAACCCTTATCGAAATCTAAAACCTTAAACCCTAAACCCTAAATTCTACAGCCCCTAAACCCTAAATCCTTAGGGCTAAACCCTAACCCCTAAACAACCTAAACCCTAAACATTAAACCCTTAGCCCTAAACCCTAAACCCTAAACCATAAGCCCAAAATGCTAAATCTTAAACCATAAACCCTAAACCCTAAACCCTTTGAGCCCTAAACTAAACCCTAAACCCTAAACCCTAAACCCTAAAACCTTAAACCCTAAACCTTAAACCCTAAACCTAAACCTTAAACCCTAAACCATAAACCTTAAACCTAAACCCTAAACCCTAAACTCCCTAAACCCTAAACCCTAAACCCTAAACCCTAAACCCTAAAACCATAAACCATAAACCATAAATCCTAAACTCTAAACCCCTAAACCCTAAATCATAAACCCTAAACCCTAAAACCTTAAACCCTGAGCCCTTAAACCCTAAACCCTAAACCCTAAACCTAAACCTTAAACCCTAAACCCTAAACCCTAAACCCTATAAACCATAAACCCTAAACCTTAAATCCTTACACTAAACCATAAATTATAAACCTTAAACCCTAAACCCTGAGGAAGACCCTAAACCATAAACCCTAAACAATTAAACTAGGCCCTAACCCTAAACCCTTAACCTTACTAAACCATAAACCCTAATCCCTAAATATCTAAACCCCAAATCCTGAACCCTAAGCCCTAAACCCTAAAAACTTAAACCCTAAACCCTAAACCCTTGAGCCCCAAACCCTAAACCCTAAACCTGAAACCCTTAACCTTAAACTAAACCATTAAATCCTAAAGCCCATAAACCCTAAACACTTAAACCATGAAACCCTAAATACTAAAACCTAAACCATAAACCCTAAAACTCTAATCCCTAAATCCTAAACCCTAAATCCTAAAACACTAAACCATAAACCCCTTATCCATAAACCATAAATCCCTAAACCCTAAATCCCTAAATCCTAAACCCTATAAATCTCTAAACCTTAAAACCCTAAACCCTAAACCCTAAATCCTGAGCCCTAAATGATAAACCCTAAACCATAAACCCTAAACCCTAAACCCTAAAATAACCTAAACCCCAAGCCATAAACCCTAAACATGCTAAACCCTTGAACCCTAAAACTTAAACTCTAAACCCTAAACCCTAAACTTAGCCCTAAACCCTAAACCTTAGCCCTAAACCCTACATAACCTAAACCCTAAACACTAAATCCCTAAACCCTAAACAATGTAGATCCTTAAACCTAAACCCTAAACCCTAAACCATAAATGCTCTAGTATGACCCTAAGGTCTCTAAACCCTAAACCCTATAGAGTCATAAACCATCAAAACCTAAACAGTAAATCCTGAGTACCTAAACCTAAACCCTTGAGCCACTAACACCTAAACCCTAAATCCTAAACCCTAAATCCTAAAGTGATCCCTAATAACCCTAAACCCTAACCCTAAACCTTAAACCTTAAACCATTAGCTAAACCTAAACACTAAACCCTAAAACCTTGAGCCCTAAAGGCTAAACCCTAAACTACCTAATCTCTAAACCCTAAACCCTAAACCCTGAAACCTAAACCCTTAGTGAGCCCTAAACCCTAAACCCTAAACCCTAAACCCTAAACCCTAAACCCTAAACCCTAATCCCTAAATTCAAAACTATAAACCCCCTAAACCCTAAACCCTAAATCCTAAGACCCTTAAACCCTCTAAATCTTAAACCCAAAACCCTAAATACCTTAAGCACCTAAACCCTAAAACACTACGACCCTAAATACTAAACCGTAAACCCTAGACCCTTAGCATTAAACCCTAAACCCTGAACCTTAATCCCTAAACCCTGAGCTCTAAACCCGAAACCTTAAACCATGAGCTCTAAGCTATGAGAATCCTAATCCCTAAACCCTTAAACCTTTAATCTATAAACCCCTAAAGCTAATAAGCCGTAAACCCTAAACCTTTAAACCCTAAACACTAAATCTTGAACCCTAAAACAATATACCCTTAATACCCTAAACCCTACCACACTTAAACCCTAAACCTTAAATCGTAAACACTATGAGAACCCTAAAAACCTATACCCTTAACAATAAAACCTAAACGATAAACCTTGAGCCTTAAACTCATAAACCCTATACCATTATCCCTAAAGACTAAAATCTAAACCCTTAACCATAAACCTTTAAACCTAATAATCCCTAAACCCTAAATCCATAACCCTAAAACCTAAATACCCTAAATTCTTAACCATAAACCCTAAACCTGTGAGCTATAAATCCTAAAACCTAAACCCTAAACCATACACCCTACTGAGCCCTAAACCCTAAACCCACTGAATCCCTAAACCATGAACTGTAATACTTAAACCCTAAACCATAACCCCCTGAAGCCCTAAACCCTAAACCCACTAATCACTAATACCCTAAAATATTATAGCCCTAAAAACTCAAAATCCTAAAACCCTGAACCCTAAACCCTACTTAACATCAATCCTGATCTATAAACACTAAACAATAAACACTAGGCACTAAGTACCTAAACCCACTAGGCACTAAGCACCTATACCCTACCAAACACCAAACACCTAAACACTATAACACCAAAAACATAACACATAACACCAAACACCAAACACCAAATAATAAACCCCAAACCCTAATCCATAAAATTTAAAATATAACCCTAAACCATGAGAATCTAAAGCCAAATCATAAACCCTGATATATTTGAACCCCAAACACATCAAACCCTAACACATAAGCCCTAAACACTAAACCATAAATATTAAACCTTATGTTACCCAAAATGTGCCCCCTGCTCATTTTCTGGCTAACTCCTTTCATATTTCCTTCTCTTGTGCCTCAGACACAAAAATTTGCTTTTCAGGCACTCAAAACCTTCTGGAAATGGCACCATTGGATGGAGCTCTTTCTCAGCTTTCAAGAAAGGTAAAGTTTTCCTCTTAACTCCACGTATTTTTCAAGTTATGGCTCGGCAGAGTTTTTGTGGGAAATTTTCCCCTAGAAGGCCCGCAGCCAATGATATGCTGCCACGTGTCTAGGAAGTGGCAGGGGTCGGAGGAGAACTCGGTTTTTTTCCAAGAGTTTTCGCAAAGGTTTCAAAAGAAAAATTCTTCCCGTGGGGCCCGCCGATGAATCAGGAGCTGCCACGTGTCCCAGGGAAATTTTTTGGGAAAATTGGCTAAGTGTTGGTGCAAGGAAATTTTGAAGAGATGGCCCCATGGCCAATCAAAACATAACATGTGTCATAAGAAATCAGAAAGTGGAGCGCGGGGGTAAAATTGGATTTGGCTAAGTGTTGGCCAAAATTTCAAAGAAGGAAATTTTTACCCATTTTCTCGTCGCCTAATTACAATGCGACACGTGTCTAAGGAGGTCCACACTAGCGGAGTGGGCGGAAGAATTAGAATTTTTGGCAAAATGTTTTGCCGAAAGTCTAAAGGGAAAGTTTCAGCCTGCTGCACCCGCTAATGAATGGAATCTCGCCACGTGTCCTAGCCAAGTGGAGTGCGGGGAATATTTGGGAAATTTTCCCAAGGAGGAAATAGAGGAAAATTTAGAAGGGAAAGCCTACCCCCTTATTGCGAGCCAATGGAATCTCGCCACGTGTCTAGGTAGCGCAAAAAATTCAGAGCAAGCCCGCGAGGAAATTTTGGAGGGTCAAACCCACACCCAATGGGGTTTTGACATGTGTCTAGGCCAAAAAATTTAAAGCGACCCGCGGAAAATTCAGGAGAGACAAACAGGCCAATCACATCTCGCCATGTGTCTTCACCTCATCGGCCCGATGGGGAAATTTTGAAAAATTTTCCAAAGGTAAAAATGAAGTAAAATGGAGTAGGAAGGGCCCGTGACCAATTAAAATGTGCCACGTGGCACCTGAACTAATAGGGCATGGGGAATTTTCTGAAAATTTTCCAAACAACCAAAAAGGTAAAAAATTCAAATTTTTTGCCCGCCGATCTGATTTTGGCCTATTTTTGCCCTAAATTTTCAAATCACCATATCTTTCGATCCAGACCTCAGATTTTAACGTTATTTATATTAATGAAAAGCTGGGAAAATTATGTACATGATTTTGGGGTAAATTTTGCATTTTAGTTTAGTTTGGAGAGAGAAAATCAAGAAACGTCTCTGGCACGAGGTAATGGCCAAAAATGACATTTCAACAACCAATTTTAATGCAAAATGGGTCATATTCTTCTTCAGCATGGCCAAAAATGTTAGGGCATGGGTCTGTAAGGACACCCATGCTATTTTAATGCATCTTCATTCAATGGGGAATGGCTCCCATGTTTTTTACTCATTTTCTCTCTCCTGGGCTCGACCCATGCATTGTAAAAGCCAGATTTGGCTCATTTTTTTAGGGTTGAACATTTTTTTGGATAGCAAGCTTCTTCTTTCACCTTCAACAAGTTATTTTTGTAAGTATCAGACATTCTTCATGATTGTAACAAGTTTCTACCTCTTTGATGTTGCAAATGCAAGGATTTTGACAGTGAAAATGACAGTGCAGACTGTGATTAATTTTTAGTCCTTTGTTTGTATTGTCTTGCTTCATTTCAGACCTCTAATTACATCTTATCAGCCTGTGTATGATGTTTCATGTTGTATTTCATGAAATTGTGTCAATTTTCATGAACAAGAAGTGTTCACCACTCCTTTGGTGTATCACCTATTAGTTTAGTTTTAATTTTTTCACTTTCTATCTCTGTCTCCTTGGAATTTAGAGTAGGATTAGGATTCAAACCTCTACAATTATGCAAATAACAGATCTAATCAGAGGAGTTTGAGGAACCAGCCTCTAATCTATAGATTCCTCTCTCATTTTACAAGTCCCACACTTGGAGAGAGGTTTCAATGTTGTGCAATCACACTGGATGCTAGTAATATCAAACTAGAAATCTGATCAACATCCAGGGGTGCTGCTGATTTGCCACAACAATTTTGGCATGCCCGGTGGGACCTTAGAGGTCTCATTTTCATTACAGCAAAGTTGATGTGCATTTACTGCAATTTTCTTACTTAAAAGAGCTATAAATTACACATCTGGTGACTCCAAGGGGAAGAATTAGCTGGTTTTAGCAGTGTAGACCTAAAAACTCATGAGAAGAATCAACACAAGGTCAAGAGCTAGAGAGGAAGAGGTGCTGTTTGAATATCTACAGTTATCTCCAAGAAGAAGGAAAAGAGAAAGAAGGATTCAAAGGTCTCCATCTCCACCAAATAGAACTCTCTCAACTCCTCCACTTGGTAGGCCTTTCATTCAGTCAACAAGGGTTCTAAGACCAATTAGAAAGGCACAAAACAACCCCTATGTCAATTTCATTGGCAGTAGCCCACTTGCTCTCAATGCACAAAATCCAATTCCAATTACAGCCTTGAAGAACATTCCATACTTCACTGGAGAGAATCAGACTACTCCTGGTGATCATGTTAAAGACATTGCCAACCTTTGTGTAATTCATGAAATCAATGAGATGCAAGTTGATGTCAAATTACTGGCATCTTCAATCAAGGGGAAGGCTTTGTAATGGTTTAGAAGCCTTGCCTCAGGTTCTATTCAAAATTGGAACCAGCTATGTGTGGCACTTCATGAGTAATTTGGAGAGAAGGGAGACAACTTGTCTCTTTTGGAGCAGCTAACAACCATCAAGAGAGCTCCCAATGAGTAGTTGACTGATTTCAACTTCAGATTTCAAAGGACTTGGGAGAGAATTCCAGTGGCATTCAGGCCAACAATAGAAGGTGATTTTCTTTACTATCTCAAAGCTCTAAATTCTGATATTTCTATGTTGATTCATTCCATGGGAGGCATAACTATCCCTATGGCTTATAGCATTGCCATTACGGCTGAAAATTGTTTGATCCAAGCTAGCAAACTATTCCCTAGACCTCCCATGCCATTTTTTCAAAGTTTAGAGAGCCCAAACACTAATCAAGAACCTAATTTGGCTCCTTCTCCCACTCCTAGAAATCAGAGTTCAAATGAAGCTTCTACTTCATCTCCAAGTGCCCCAAATGAGCTTCAAGAAGTCATGAAGCAATTACAAAATTTAGGTAATGAGTTGGCTACTCTCAAGAGGCAACAAGTTCAAATTTTTAGACCTTCCTTCCAGCCTCAAGCTCAGCCTAACTGGTAGCTATTGTTGTAGGCTCACAGCACCCCTGGATGCAGATCAGGCTTCTAGGTTGATCACTCTAGCATCCAGTGTGATTGCACAACATGGAAACCTCTCTCCAAGTGTGGCGACCTGTGAAACTGAGAGAGGAATCTCCAGATTAGAGGCCGGTTCCTCAAACTCCTTTGATTTAGATCTATATTTTGCAAAACTACAGAGGTTCAGATCCTAATCCTACTCTAAATTGCCAGGGGGCAGGGATAGAAATGCAAAAATTGAAACTAACTGAAGATGGTGATGCACCGAGGAATGAAGAACACCTATCTTGCCAGTAAACACAGACCATTCAAATGTGATATAAGATCATGCACAGATAACATAACTTGCAGTGAAAGACCAGGAGGATGCAAAATGAACACAGAGAGGGGTGAGAATCATCCAAAGACATGTATTACTTGCTCCAAAGATTGATACAATACACTACAGAATGCCAAGAGGCAAAGTCATATTACAGTTCAAATGAGAGGTTCGAACTCTACAAATTCACCTGATAGGAGAAAAAGGGAGGAGCAAAATAGGAGAAATGTTCCATCTAACTGTACTACCCCTTGGATGTTATTTCATACTGGAGCCCTAGCTAATCAGCTATTTGTTGGGCATGACAGAACTACTTGCCCTGGAATCAATCAGGAAATTGTGCACTAGCTGATTTCCAATGATTAATGAAACATAGAAAGGAGGGGGCTTCAACATTTTACCCTTGTTGTGCTCCATGACTTCCTTCAGGCTGGGTAGTAGTTGTAAGCACTTTGTCTTGGCATCTGAACCTGCTAATTCGAAGCTGGCCATCCTTCATGGCTGCTTGCAGTAGATCTCTTTGGCTTGGGATGGATAGGGATTCCCACATAGATATATTGACGTTTGTCTTCTTCATCTAATCAATGATACTGAATGGTGATGAAGAATCTTCTCTCTGCTGTCCCTTGGTTTGCACATTTACTTCTTGCACGTGGGCAGCAACAGCTGTCATATTGAGTTGGCCTAGGGGCTGTTCTTTGGCTGTTCTTGTGCATTTGGGAAAAACTGGACTTTGCCTTGCCAATCATTTGTGGAGCGTGGGGGGGGGAAGGTTGTGGGATTAGCTAGGGCTAATGGCTGTTCTTCACCCAAATTCTCCTCTTTGATGACCTTGTGTTAGCTGTCAACACTTTGAGAAACTACTTGTTCACCACTCCTTGGTGTATTCACCTTGTTATTTTAATTTTTTCACTTTCTATCTCTGTCTCCTTGGAATTAGAGTAGGATTAGGATTCAACCTCTACAATTATGCAAATAACGATCTAATCAGAGAGTTTGAGGAACCAGCCTCTAATCTATAGATTCCTCTCTCATTTTACAAGTCCCACACTTGGAGAGAGGTGGTTTCAATGTTGTGCAATCACACTGATGGCTAGTAATATCAACTAGAAATCTGATCAAACATCCAGGGGTGCTGGCCTTATTTGCCACAACAATTTTGGCATTGCCCGGTGGGACCTTAGAGGTCTCATTTTCATTACAGCAAAGTTGATGTGCATTTACTGCACAATTTCTTACTTAAAAGAGCTATAATTACACATCTGGTGACTCCAAGGGGAAGAATTAGCTGGTTTTAGCAGTGTAGACCTAAAAACTCATGAGAAGAATCAACACAAGGTCAAGAGCTAGAGAGGAAGAGGTGCTGTTTGAATATCTACAGTTATCTCCAAGAAGAAGGAAAAGAGAAAGAAGGATTCAAAGGTCTCCATCTCCACCAAATAGAACTCTCTCAACTCCTCCACTTGGTAGGCCTTTCATTCAGTCAACAAGGGTTCTAAGACCAATTAGAAAGGCACAAAACAACCCCTATGTCAATTTCATTGGCAGTAGCCCACTTGCTCTCAATGCACAAAATCCAATTCCAATTACAGCCTTGAAGAACATTCCATACTTCACTGGAGAGAATCAGACTACTCCTGGTGATCATGTTAAAGACATTGCCAACCTTTGTGTAATCATGAAATCAATGAGATGCAAGTTGATGTCAAATTACTGGCATCTTCAATCAAGGGGAAGGCTTTGTAATGGTTTAGAAGCCTTGCCTCAGGTTCTATCAAAATTGGAACCAGCTATGTGTGGCACTTCATGAGTAATTTGGAGAGAAGGGAGACAACTTGTCTCTTTTGGAGCAGCTAACAACCATTCAAGAGAGCTCCCAATGGAGTAGTTGACTGATTCAACTTCAGATTTCAAAGGACTGGGAGAGAATTCCAGTTGGCATTCAGGCCAACAATAGAAGGTGATTTTCTTTACTATCTCAAAGCTCTAAATTCCTGATATTTCTATGTTGATTCATTCCATGGGATGCAATAACTATCCCTATGGCTTATAGCATTGCCATTACGGCTGAAAATTGTTTGATCCAAGCTAGCAAACTATTCCCTAGACCTCCCATGCCCATTTTTTCAAGTTTAGAGAGCCCAAACACTAATCAAGAACCTAATTTGGCTCCTTCTCCCACTCCTAGAAATCAGAGTTCAAATGAAGCTTCTACTTCATCTCCAAGTGCCCCAAATGAGCTTCAAGAAGTCATGAAGCAATTACCAAAATTTAGGTAATGAGTTGGCTACTCTCAAGAGGCAACAAGTTCAAATTTTTAGACCTTCCTTCCAGCCTCAAGCTCAGCCTAACTGGTAGCTATTGTTGTAGGCTCACAGCACCCCTGGATGCAGATCAGGCTTCTAGGTTGATCACTCTAGCATCCAGTGTGATTGCACAACATGGAACCTCTCTCCAAGTGTGGCGACCTGTGAAACTGAGAGAGGAATCTCCAGATTAGAGGCCGGTTCCTCAAACTCCTTTGATTTAGATCTATATTTTGCAAAACTACAGAGGTCAGATCCTAATCCTACTCTAAATTGCCAGGGGGCAGGGATAGAAATGCAAAAATTGAAACTAACTGAAGATGGTGATGCACCGAGGAATGAAAGAACACCTATCTTGCCAGTAAACACAGACCATTCAAATGTGATATAGATCATGCACAGATAACATAACTTGCCAGTGAAAGACCAGGAGGATGCAAATGAACACAGAGAGGGGTGAGAATCATCCAAAGACATGTATTACTTGCTCCAAAGATTGATACAATACACTACAGAATGCCAAGAGGCAAAGTCATATTACAGTTCAAATGAGAGGTTCGAACTCTACAAATTCACCTGATAGGAGAAAAAGGGAGGAGCAAAATAGGAGAAATGTTCCATCTAACTGTACTACCCCTTTGGATGTTATTTCATACTGGAGCCCTAGCTAATCAGCTATTTGTTTGGGCATGACAGAACTACTTGCCCTGGAATCAATCAGGAAATTGTGCACTAGCTGATTTCCAATGATTAATGAAACATAGAAAGGAGGGGGCTTCAACATTTTACCTTGTTGTGCTCCATGACTTCCTTCAGGCTGGGTAGTATTTGTAAGCACTTTGTCTTGCATCTGAACCTGCTAATTCGAAGCTGGCCAATCCTTCATGGCTGCTTGCAGTAGATCTCTTTGGCTTGGGATGGATAGGGATTCCCACATAGATATATTGACGTTTGTCTTCTTCATCTAATCAATGATACTGAATGGTGATGAAGAATCTCTCTGCTGTCCCTTGGTTTGCACATTTACTTCTTGCACGTGGGCAGCAACAGCTGTCATTTGAGTTGGCCTAGGGGCTGTTCTTGGCTGTTCTTGTGCATTTGAAACTGGACTTTGCTTGCCAATCATTTGTGGAGCCGTGGAAGGTTGTGGATTAGCTAGGGCTAATGGCTGTTCTTCACCCAAATTTCTCCTCTTTGACCTTGTGTTAGCTGCAACACTTTGAGAAACTACTTGATTCATGCCACAGAAATCTTCTGCTTGCCAGTTCACCAATGTGGTATCATTTGGGGCTGATTACTGTTGGAATGTTTCTTGTTGTTGGCTGTTTCCTTGACTGCCCTCACCCTCCACACTAGTAGTTGTCACCATCAATGCTTGATTAAGAGCACCATTGAAGCACATGGATTGGTTATGAGGCTCATTACATGGAAAACACCAATCATATTCCTGAGCAATGTTGTTTTGTGTTGGCACTAATGCCTTAGAGGAAGATAGGACATTTAGATTATAGGGCTGGAATGGTCTATTGGTAGGAGGCCTTGTTTGATTCATATTTGTAGCTGGATTAGGTGGTCTTTGTGGTTGGTATGGCTACCTATTAGGTTGAGCTTGGGGTTGATAAGAAGGTCTAAAACCTTGGGCTTGTTGCCTCTTGAGAGTAACTAGCTCATTGCCTAGGTTTTGCAATTGCTTCATGACTTCTTGAAGCTCATTTGGGGCACTTGGGGATGAAGTGGAAGCTTCATTCAAACTCTGATTTCTAGGAGTGAGAGAAGGAGCCAAATTAGGTGCTTTACTAGTGTTTGGATTCTCTAAACATGGAAATAGTGGCATGGGAGGTCTAGGGGCAAGTTTGCCAGCTTGGATCAAACAATTTTCAGCCCTAATGGCAATGTTATATGCCATATAGATAGTTGTGCCTCCCATAGACTGAATCAACATAGAAATATCATAATTTAAAGCTTTGACATAGTAGAGAAAAGCACCTTCTGTTGTTGGCCTGACTGCCACTGGAATACTCTCCCAAGTTTTTTGAAATCTGAAGTTGAAATCAGTCAGCTGCTCATTGGGAGCTCTCTTGATGGTTGCCAGCTGCTCCAAAAGAGACAAGTTGTCTCCCTTCTCTCCAAATTACTCATGAAGTGCAATACACAGCTGATTCTAGTTTGTGATAGAACTAGCTCCAAGGCTCCTAAACCATTGCAATGCTTTACCCTTGAATGAAGATGCCAGTAACTTGACAGCCACTTGCATTTCATTGATTTCATGGATTACACAAAGGTTAGCAATATCCTTAACATGATCACCTGGAGTAGTTTGATTTTCTCCAGTGAAGTAGGGAATGTTCTTCAAGGCTGTAATAGGAACTGGATGTTGTGCATTGAGAGAAAGTGGGCTGCTGCCTGTGAAGTTGATGTAGGGGTTGTTCTGAGCCATTATGATTGGTCTTAAAACCCTTGTTGACTAAATGAAAGGTCTACTAGGTGGAGGAGTTGATAGAGTTCTGTTTGGTGGAGATGGAGACCTTTGAATCCTTCTTCCTCTTTGCCTTCTTCTTGGAGATAATTACAGGTATCAAACATCACTTCTTCTCCTTCAACTCTTTGACCTTGTGGTGATTCTTCTCATGAGTTTTCAAGCCTGTGCTTGGAACCAATCGATTCTTCCCCTGGGAGTCACCAGATATGTAAATAATAGCTCTTTTAAACAAGAAAGTTGTAGCAGATGCACATCAACCCTGCAACAAATCTAAATCAGGTCAAATCTAAATCAGTTCAAGGGATAGCATGCTACCAAGAATGATCTACGCAAGTGCTACAAGAACAGGGTATGGGACCTCATTGAAGATTTTGAGGGCTTTAGCATAAAATCCATTCCTAGAAAATAAAACCAAGTTGCTGATAGGCTTGCAGCAGTTGGGGCAGCCTTTGATATTGTGGAAAGCATTCAAAAGGACAAGGTATAGCTAAACATCCATGTGATTGTGAGGCCTTCAGTGCCGGATAACAATGTAAGTTGGCAAGTGTTTGAGAATGACCAGTAAATCATCCATTTCTTACAAAAAGAAGCTGAGTTCTTAGTTAAAAATCAAGAAAAATTGGAACAACAGTATGGTGACCAAGTGGTACACCTGAGAACTAACAAGCTTCCCAAGGGACTTATCACTTTGGAGTCCATTTTCAATCCCAATGATCAGTTTAGGAAAGAGAAAGCAAACATTCAGGTCAAGAGAGAAGATTCGGTATCCATCTTGGTGGAAGAGAACAAACCATTGCAAATTGGAAAGATGACAACTGAACAAGAAAGGTATGAGTTCATACAGTTGTGTCAAGAGTTCCCTGATGTGTTTGCTTGGAGATACAAAGATTTGAAAGATTTCAATCCCAAGTTAGCTCAGCACACCATTGAGTTGGATCCAAATACTAAGCCCATCAGCTAGAAACAAAGCCCAATAAATCCACACATGGAACCTCTCATGAGGAAGGAATAAACAAGTTGATTGAGTCAAGAATCATATTCCCAATCAAGCATTCTAGTTGGGTTGTCAAATTAGTTCCAGTCAGAAAGAAGAGTGGAGAGATCAGATTGTGTGTTGACTTCAAGGACTTGAATAGAGCATCTCTCAAGGACCATTACCCACTCCCTTCTATGGAGAAAATTTTGCAAGTTGTGGCTGGCTCCGAGAGGTTTTTCACTACTTGATGGCTACTTGAGCTACAATCAGATTATGGTGAAGGAAGAAGATCAGTTTAAGATAGCCTTCACAACCAAATGGGGAACTATATGCATACAGGAAAATGCCATTTAGGCTGTCCAATGCTGGAGCTACCTTCCAAAGAGCAATGGACATGGCATTCAAAGGTTTGATTAACAATGTGGTGTTGATATACCTTGATGATATCACTATTTTTTCAAAGAATGCAGCTGACTACCTCTCTCATTTGAGACAAGTCTTCTAAAGGTGCAGGAGATTTGGAGTGTCTTTGAATCCTAAGAAGTGTATCTTCCTAGCACATGAAGGAAAGCTCCTTGGCCATATTGTCTCCAAGAAGGATTAGCAATTGATCTAGAGAGGGTTAAAGCCATAAGAGCACTACCATTTCCAGCCACAAGAAGGCCCTTCAGAGTTTCTTGGGGAGAATAAACTTTGTTCAGAGGTTTGTCCCAGATTTTGTAGCCCTTGTCAAACCTATCACCAAAATGTTAAAGAAAAGCATGGATTTCAAGTGGATAGCAGAAGGCAAGGAGAGTTTTGAATCAATCAAAGAAGCCATCTCCCAAGCACCAACTCTCATCAACCTAGATATCTCCAAGGATTTTCATCCTCTATGCATTTGGAGGTAATGATACTATTTCTGCCATTTTGGGTATAGCAGAACAAGGACAATGATGACAACCAATTGCTTTTCCTTCATGCCAAATCCTAGATGACTATGAGGTGAGATATTCTTTTATTGAGAAGCATGTACTTGCAGTAATCAGAAGCTTGAAGAAATTCAAGCATCTAGTCTCAAACAACAAGGTTCAGTTGTTTGTCTCTCATGCGGGAGTAAATGAATTCCTCCTCAACAAGGATTTGAATGAGAAAAGGGTAAGTTAGATGACTCATGTCATGGAGTATGACATGATGATCAAGGTCACTAAGCTGGTAAGAGGAAAAAAGATTGTGTGAGCAACTGATTCTAGGAAAGCAAAAAGGATTATGTAATAAAGAAGAGGCTTTTTTGACAGTTCAAGACAGCCATGTGCAAGTAGCACTCAATAAGAGGATAATGTTGTCCCCACTCCTTGCTAGACCCAAGGTATAAATGCACTTCCTAAGCACATGCCTATGCCCTCCAGAGATGAACAAGACCCAAAGAAGACACTTCAGATTGCAGGTTGTCCCATATGCCATAGTAGACGGTGTTTTTGTTCAAGAAAGATGTGAATGGAGTGCTGCTGAGATTCATTAGCACAAATCAGATTCATAGGGTGTTGGAAGAGTTCCATGGTGGACCAACTGGTGGTCATTTTGCACCAAGAGTGACAGCTCTAAAAATCATGAAGGTTGGTTATTATTGGCCCAAGATTTTCAGTGATTGCTTTGCGTGGATCAAAAGGTGCGATAATTGTGCATTCTTCATAGGTAAAGAGAGGCTTGTTGCCCTTCCATTGCATCCAATTTTAGTTGACCAGCCATTCATGCAATGGGGTTTGGACTTCATTGGAGTCATTAATCCCAATTCAAGCCAAGGGCATAAGTGGATTTTGACATCCACAGACTACTTCACTAAGTGGACTGAAGCAGTAACACTCAAGGAAGCAAATGAGTCTAGCATCTTAGACTTCTATGAGGGGATAGTAACCAGATTTGGCATACCTGCTATAATAATCTTAGATAATGCATTAGCATTCATTGGATCCAAGGTGATTGAGTGGGCTATAGAGAACGGGATCTACCTAAGTACTTCACCAAAACTACTACCCTCAGGGTAATGTCCAAGCTAAATCTACAAACAAGAACTTGTTGAGGATCATTAGGAGGACTCTTTATGAGAATTAGAGGTCTTGCATACCAAACTGAAATCAGCCTTATGCGCTGATAGGATAACTCCCAAGAGATCCACAGGTAACTCTCCATTCAGGCTTGTTTATGGAAGAGAGGCAATCTTACCCATGTCACTTGAGTTGCCAACATTGGAACTCATGAAGTAGTTAGAGTTGCTAGAGTTTGTGCCCATGCAGGTGAGATATGCAGAGTGATGGTGCTCCAAGAGATCAAAGATCAAGCATCCCAAGCAATGGAGAAGGATCAAGATTTGATCAAGAAGATCTTGATAGGAAGGCCAAGAGTAGATCTTTCAAAGTTGGAGATCTATGTGTTAAATGGGATGTAGATAGAGCAAAACCGGGAAGGCATTCAAATTTGATGCTATTTGGAGTGGCCCATACATGGTCACAAAGTGTAAGGACAACAATGCCTTCCAATTGTCTTCATTGGATGGTGAAAAACCTGCAGGTTCCAGTTAATGGAATCTATCTAAAGCATTTCTACTAAAGGCAATTCTCCACCTTGTAATATTAACTTAGGTTTCATTCCTCCAAGTACTTGTGGCCACATTTTTTTCCTATAGGTTTTTTTGCTTTCCCTAAGGCTTTGGCACAGGCTTGCTGTCCTTGGAGATGTTTTTGCAAGTCCTTGCTTCCATCAGTGTGATATTCCATCCTTCCTCCTTGCAACATTCTAAGTCAGTTGGGGTTCGGAACAGAAAATTTGATGACTCCATGCCCAATGGGCTACTTCAGGCAACTGGTATCTTCATCCAGCAAGGTAGATGACCCCTTTGAGTCACCAAAATTGTTACCCAAAATGTGCCCCCTGCTCATTTTCTGGCTAACTCTTTCATCTTTCCTTCTCTTATGCTCAGACACAAAATTTTGCTTTTAGGCACTCAAAACCTTCTAGAAATGGCACCATTGGATGGAGCTCTTTCTCAGCTTTCTAGAAAGTAAAGTTTTCCTCCCAACTCCACGTATTTTTTCAAGTTATGGCTCGGCAGAGTTTTTGTGGGAAATTTTCCCCTAGAAGGCCCCGCAGCCAATGATATTCTGCCATGTGTCTAGGAAGTGGGCGGGGGTTGGAGGAGGAACTTGGTTTTTTTTTCCAAGTGTTTTCGCAAAGGTTTCAAATAAAATTCTTCCCGTGGGGGCCCCGCCGACGAATCAAGAGCTGCCACATGTCCTAGGGAAAATTTTTGGGAAAATCGGCTAAGTGTTGGCGCAAGGAAATTTTGAAGAGATGGCCCCATGGCCAATCAAACGTGGCACGCTGTACATAAGAATCGCAAGTGGAGCGCGGTTGGGGTATTGGGTAAAATTGGAAATTTGGCTAGGTTGTTGAAATTTCAAAGAGGAAAGGTGTGCAAAATCACAGCACCCTGGATGCAAATCAAGTTCGAAAATGAGGTATTAGGCTCTACTGCTACATCATAACTCATTATTAGCGTTCATTTCACCACCTATTCAGATCACATACTCCCCTCCCTATCTCATTGATAAAAGCCACCACTTTATAACATATCTCTCCCATTGTAATTTAATATGGGTCGTATTCTCTCCCTTCCCTTCCGTTCTTTGCTTTCCTTTACTTTATGTTTCGTAACTAAATCTGATCAAAAAATCAGTGTGATTTGCACTACATGAGAACCTCCTCAAGTGTGGACTTGTGAAACTGAGAGAGGAATCTCTATATTAGAGGATTGGTTCCTCAACTTCTTGATTTAGATCTATATTTGCACAAAACTATAGACGTTCAGATCTGATCCTACTCTAATTGCAAGGAGACAGGGATAGAAATGCAAAAATTGAAACTAACTAACGATGGTGATGCACCAAAAGGAGTGGTGAATATTTTTTTCATGTAAATAGACACAAACCAAAGATTGCAACATAAAACATACACAGGCTGATAAGATATAATTTAGGATCTGAACTGAAGTAAATAATACAAACAAAGGACTGAAACCCATTCACAAAGCTTGCATTAATCTTCCAATGTCAAAACCACTGCATTACAACCTCAGAGAGGTAGAAACCTATTACAATCTTTGAAGAGGTCTGATTCTTGCAACAATCACTTGCTGGAGGTGAAAGAAGAAGTTTTTTTATGACATAAGTGTTCCACCCTTAAGAAATGAGCCAATCTAGGTTTTTACATGGCATGGGTCGAGCCCAAGGAGGAGAGAGAAAACATACAAAATGTGGGAACCCATTCCTCATTGACTTGGCAAATGCATTAAGTCAGCATGGAGGACCTTACATAACCCATACCCTATCATTTTTGACCCAAATTAGAGGAGAGTGCGACCCATTCTGCATTAAATTTAGTCGCTGAAATGTCATTTCTGGCCATGGACACATACCGGAGCCCATTTCTACATTTTCCTCTCTTGAAACAGAACCAAAATTCAAAATTGACCATAAAATCCTATAGATAATTTCATAAACTTTCCAATGATATGAAGAACGTGAAAATCTAAGCTCTGGATCAAAAGATATGAAGGTCTGAAATTTTAGGGCAAAACGGCCCAAAAAAACGGATGTCGGTTTAAAAAAATTAAAATTTGACCTTTTTTGCATTTTGGAATTTTTTTGAAAAATTTCCGTGCTCCGCCGGTCGGATGGCATGTGTTCAGGTGCTGGTTTGCTGAGTAATTCCTCTCTCCTCCACCTTTCCACGGGCTTTCCCTATTGAAATTTCGACCTTTTTAACTCTTTTGGAAAATTTTCCATTTTTTCTCATGTGCCCCGCCACTTAGGACACGTGGCACGCTTTGGTTTGTTGACAGGGGTGCGGGGGAATCTTTTACCTTTTAGTTTTTTGGCCAAAACTTTTTCCAAATTCTTCAAGTCCTCCCCGAGCTCCGCACTCCCCTTCTCCTTAGGACACGTGTCCTCTTTTATTGGCTCAGGCCAACGCTCCAAACTTCACCTTTGGAAACTCGGCAAAACATTAAGTAAAAATCTCACCCTCTCCTCCGCCGCTCCGATCCACAAAGACACGTGGCATATTCTGATTCGTTAGTGGCTCTTTCAGCTCCACGTGTCCGCCACGTACTTTTGGCCCGGATGTCCCAAACTGTCTGGGACAAAAATCTCCGAACCACCCGATTAAGGCTTCCCTGTCCCTCTTTGAGGCGAAGACACGTGGCATGCTTTCATTGGCTCCCGGATCTTCTGGCTTTCCATTTCCCATGCATCCCTTTGTCCCAACTGTCCCAGACTACGCCAAATGATCCGGACGGTTCGCATCCTTCGCATCCTCACGCCCCAGATGTCCCAGCCTGTTCTGCACAGCAATTAGTCAATTTTGTTTTTTACCTTCAGACAGGTTCACCCTTTTGCGTCACGCGCGTCCCCATGGCCTGGATGGCCCTTTTCTGCGTGGACCACCTGGCGGCCTTTTGGCCGATTCGCACCCCAACGTCCCAAATGTCCCGAACTGCTGCGAGGATTAGGACTTAGCAGATTTTTCATGATTTTTTCTGCCCAAGCTTGTTTTTTGTAACTTTTTCACCCCTTTTTTAGAACTTGCTCTTTCCCTTAGACAGGAGAGTTAGAAAAAGCCGAGGGAACCCCAGAAACATTGATTTTTTATCTTGAATAAATCTATCTTGCTCGGGACCGAAGAATTTAAGCATGTTATCAAAATTACCCCTGGGGGGTGAATTTTGGATAACAATTCGGTGACTCGCGGGTCACCTGCTCTAGGTAGAAAGGATACAGTTGTTTGAAGCAGTCCATGGCATGGCTCTTCAAATATTCTATTTAGACCCCAACTGACTTAGAAGGTAAGGAGGAAGATGGAATATCACCTGAGGAATTGGAACAAGGACGCAAAACATCTACATGGATAGCAAGCTGTAGCCAAAGTACTAGGGGAAAACCACAATAACCTACAGCACAACAATGTGCACAAGCATTGGAAGAATGAAAATATAATCTAATATTTTACACGGTAGTGAATTTCCCGCTAGAGCAATTGATTGAGATAGATCCATTACTGGAATCTGCAGTTCTCCCCATCCAATGGGGCCACCCAATGGCCAAGCATGCTGGTGTCATTGCACTTCGTGAACCATGTATGGCCACTCAAAATCGGCATCAAATTTGAATTTTTCCAGGGTTTGCTCATCCACATCCCATTCAACACTAGATCTCCAACCTGAAAAGATCTATCTTGGCCTTCCTATCAAAGGTCTTTTGATCGAAGCTGATCCTTTTCCATTGCTTGGGAGGCTCATTTCTGATCTTGAGCCCATCAATCCCTCTTATGACTACCTCACCTCCATTGGCCTCACAACTCTAGCAACTCAGCTGCTTCATGATTCCATGTGGCAAACTCAGTGCCCGGCCAGAGTGCCTCTCTTCCGAGACAAGTTTTGAATGTGAGAGGTTTAACTGTGGATCTTTTGGGAGTTATCCGATCAGTCCATAAGGTGATTTAGTTGGTATGCAAGACCTGCTATTCTGTCAAGAGTCCTCCTAATGATCCTCAACAAGTTATTGTTTGTCGGACTTGGCCTGGCCATTCCTTGAGGTACTAGTGTGATTGAAGAGTGTTAGGTAGATAACGTTCGTGACAGCCCACTCAGTCACCTTAGATCCAATGAAGCCAATGCATCTATCTAAGATTATTGTCGCGGTACAACCAAATTGGTTATTATCCCCTCAAAAGGTCTACGATGATTAGACTCATTACCTATTTGAGTGCTACTAATTATGTGCCATCTGGTGAAGTAGTCGTTTGGCTGTCAAAATCCATTTCTTGCCCTTGGCTGAAATTGGGATTAATGAATCCAATGAAGTCCAAACCCCAGTGGCATGATAGATGGCTGGTCAAACGAGATTGGATTGTAAATGACAAATGGCAACAAGTCTCTCTTTTCCATGGAAGGAATGCACAATTCTTACACCTCTTGATCCATGCATAGCAATCCACTTAAGATTTTCGGCCAAGAATAACAAGCCTTCATGATTTTTAGAGCTATCATCTTTGGGCAAAATGACCACCAGATAGTCCACCATGAAACTCCCCTTCTTCCCAACACCCTTGAATCTGATTTGTGCTAATGCCACCTCAGCAGCAATCCATTTACACCTTTCTTTGAACAAAAAAATTCCATCAAACAATGGCATAACGGAATGCTGCCAAATCTGAAGTGTCTCCTTGCGGTCTGTTCATCTCCGGGAGGCATAGGCATGTGCCTCCTTAGGAAGTGTATCCTTGGGTCCAAGCAAGGAGTGGGGAAACATGTCTTCTCTGATTGCCACTTGGCTATGTGTCTAGACTGTCAAAACAGCCTCTTCTTCATGGATACTTCTTTGCTTCCCAAAAACCAGTGCTCACACAATACTTCCCTTTACCAACTTGGTGATCTTGATCTCACGTCATACTCCATTGACACGAGTGATCCAACCTGCCCTTTTCTCATCAAACCTTCTTGAGGAGGAGAGTACTTGAACCCCGCATGCGAGACCAACAACCTAGACCTGTTGTGTGAGATAAAGCTTGAATTCTTCAAGCTTCTGATTACTGCCCGCAATGCTCCTTAAAAAAGAGTAACTCACCTATAGTGCATCTAGGCTACGGTTGAGGAGGCAATTCGGCTATCCATTCATTATCTGGTTCTGTGTACCAAAAATGTAGAAATCGTGTTCATTTCCTCCAAATGCATAGAGGGAATGAAATCATCGGAGAAGTCTGGGGTGATTTTCTGGGAGAGTGGTGCTTGAGAGATGGATTCTTTGATTACTTCAAAAACTCCTTGCCTTTTACTATCCCACTTGAAAGCCAGGCTCTTCTTTAACATTTTGGTTTGATGGGCGTGACAAGGCTATAAATCGGGTAACAAGGTTATCCTTCCCCAGAAAACTATGAAGGGCTTCCTGTGGCTTGCAATGGTAGTGCTTCTTATGGCTTCAAACCCTCTTGGATTCTAATTATAATCCTTCTTTAGAGATATGGCCAAGGGAGATTTCCTCATGTGTAAGAAAGATACACTTCTTAGGATCAAAGACACTCCAAATTATCCTACACCTCGGAAGACTTGCCTCAAATGAGAGAGGTGGTTGCGGCGTTTTTGAAAAAAACAATGATATCATTCAAGGTAAAATCAGACACCACGTTGTTAATCACACCTGGAATGCCATGTCATTGCCCTTTGGAAGGTAGATCAGCGTGGATAGCCCAAATGGGGGGCATTTTCCTATTGCAAAAAACTTTCCCATTTGGTTGTTGTGAAGGATGTCTTGAACTTGTCCTTTTCTTCACCATAATTGATGTAGCCTGAGTAGCCATCAAGTAGGAAAACCACCCTCGGAGCCAGCCACAATTTACAAGATGTGCCATGGAGGAAGGGAGGAGAGGGGTATTGTCCTTGAAGAGGCTCTATCAAGTCTTGAATTTTGTGTCAAACACAATCTGATCACTTGTCAATCTTCTTTCTGACTGGACTAGTTGGCAACCCAACTAGAATGCTTGATTGGGAATATGATCCTTGACCTTAATTAGCTCGTCCAATTTCCTTCCTATGAGAGGCCCATGTGTGGATTGACTGGTTCTGGTTTCTGCCTGGACAGGCTTAATCTTTGGATCCAATTCGATGGTATGTGAGCTTAAGTTGGGATGAACTTTCAAGTTTTCATGACTCAAAGCAAACGAATATAAGGAACTCCTTGACACAAACTTATGAACTCTACCTTCTTGTTCAGTTGTCACCTCCAATTGACAAGGGTTTGTTCTTTCTACCAAGATGGATACCGAATCTCTCTCTTGACATGACTGTTGCTTTCTCCTTCTTTTAAAAAAAAAAAAAAAAAACCGGATATAGGGTTAACCTGGATCCAACGTGAATAAGTCCCTTGTGGCAACTTGTTGTTTCTCAGCTATACCACTTGTTCACCTATGCGTTCCAATCTTTCTTAGATTCTGAGATGAGAACTCAGCTTCTTCTGGCACCAAGAAAGGCTGATTTGCTAGTCAATTCAAAAACCTTGCTAACTAACAGTATCTGGCCCGGAAGGCCTAACAAGCACGTGGCTGTTTGGATTTATGTCGTGTCTTGTTGAATGCTTTCCACAATGTCAAAGGCTGCCACTACGGCTGCCAGCATATTAGCACCTGCTTCTCTTTCCTAGGCCTGGATTGATGCCAAAAACCTCAAAATATTCCACGAGGTACCACACCCTGTTTCTTGTAGACCCTGAGTAGATCCTTCTTGGCAGAATGTTCCCTTGACTGTTTACAAATCAATTCACTATCACAAAGACTTTCAAGTTCTTTATTTCTTCTTATTGCCAATAAATTCACCCTTGCACCAAGCTTAATATTCAGCCAGTTTATTGGAGCATGCAATGAATCTAATAAGCTGAATAGTACTTTACTGCTTGAGGTGAAACAAGCAGAGCTCCACCTTTGCACTGTTCTACTCCTGATCCCTCAAATTAGATGCCATACCTCATGGTTATCTTTTGTGGTTTGAATTGGTGATGATAGGAATAGGCTGATTTGTTTCTTCTGTATTAAATGGACCCCTAGCTCAGATTCGTCCATTCTGATAGGATAAAAGGCATGTATCTTATTTTCCCATTCATTAAGAGTCGATTCGCGGAGGGATGCTTCTAAACATTGGTGTCATCCTAGGTGCTTGGGTGATCTTCTGATCAAATGCGGAGTTAAGTGCATTACTCGTCTTGGCGTGTAAGGCTCAATATGGGGAAGTTGCAATAGGTTCTGGACCTGAGTGTAGCCTTAGTCCATACACGTTTCTGAACAGCATGTGTGACAAATAGAGACAAAATATCCCATCTTGGATGTGAAGTCCCTTGACAAGCATAGGCAAAGAAGTGTGAGGTCTATGACGAGAACAATCATGTAAAACACAACGTGTTGGACAGGCAGCAAGGTGAAGATCAAGTTTCTAATCACCCACTGTTGTACTACTAAATTCCCATTCCAGCTGCATACCTTTGGATGTGTTTCATACTAAGCCTAGCTGATTCAGCTATTTGTTTAGGCATTACTGAGCTACTTCCCGGAGTCTATTTTTTTTTTCCAGGCAATGTGCATAGTTGAATTCAATGTCAATTTGATGAAACATAGAAAGGGAGGGGGCTTAAACATTTACCTTATGTCCTCCTGATTTCCCTTTTTTCCAAATAAAGGCGGGCAAACCATGTAAGTACCTTCTCGTGCTTTGGATTGTGTGATTTGAAGTGGCCAGTTTTCATCGCAGCTTGCAGCAACTCTCTTGCGCCTGGGATAGATAGGGATTCCCACATTGCTATATTAACATTGTCTTCTTCATCTGATCAATGATATGAATTGGATGACGGATCTCTTTGTTGTCCTTGGTTTGCCACATTCACTCCTTGCATGGGGCAGCAACAATGGTATTGAGTGGCCAGGGGCTGGTTCTTGGCTGCCCTTGTGTATTTGAAATTAGATTTTGCTTGCCAATTCATTTGTGGAGCCAGGAAGGTTGTGGCTTGGTTGGGCTAATGGTGTTCTTCACCCAAATTCCTCCTTTGACCTTGTGTAGCGGCAACCTTGAGAAAATTCGGTTCATGCCCACAAAAATATTAACTGGCCAATTTTACCACATGGTGTCATTTGGGATTGATTATTGTTGAATGCTTTTTGTTGTGTCTGTTCCTTGACTGCCCTCACCCCAACAACAGTTAGTTGTCACCATAATGCTTGATTCAAAGCACCATTGAAGCAATGGTTGGATGCGGCTCATAAATGGAAAAACCCAATCATAATCTGGGAAATGTTGGTTTTTGTTGGCCCCATCCTTAGAGGCAAATATGGCATTGGGATTAGAGGGCTGAAGGGTTCTATTGGCAGTAGGCCTAGTGATTCATATTGCAACTGATTAGGTGGCCTTGTGGGTGTATGGCTGCCTTTAGGCTGAGCTTGGGGTTGATAAGAAAGTCTACAACCTTAGGCCTGCTACCTTGAGAGTAAAAACCCCCCCCCCCCCCAGACCATTGCTAGTTTGCAATTCTTAATGATCTTGGAAGGCCATTAGGGGACTGGAGAGGAGTGGAAGTTCATTTGAACTCTGCTTTCTAGGAGTGAGAAGAAGAGTCACACTAGGTTCTTGCTTGATGGTTATGGAACCAGTGGCCATGGGAGGTTTAGGGTAAGTGTGTCAGATTGATAAACATTTTAGACCTAATTGCATGCTATAAGCCATAGGGATTTAGTTATGCTCCATGGACTGAAACAACATAGAAATATCAAAATTTAGAGCTTGAAGATATAAGAGAAAAGTACCTTCTGATGGTTGGCCTAATGCCACTGGAATTCTCTCCAACGTTTTGAAATCTGACGTTGAAATCGGTCAGATGCCATTGGGAGTCTTTGTGGTTGTCAAGCTCCAAGAGACAAAGTTGTCTCCCTTCTCAACCAAATTACTCATGAAGTTGCTATACACACACTGATTCAATTGTGAGAGAACCAGCTCAGAGTTCTAAACCAGTGCACAGGCTTCCCCCTTTGAATGAAGAGCCAGTAACTTGACGCACTGAATCTCATGATTTCATGAATTGCACAAAAGGTTATCCAATATCTTTAAACATGTAACTGGAGGTAGTAGTATGATTTTCTCAAGAAGTATGGAATGTTCTTCAGGCTGCCAATAGGAATTGGCTTGTGTATTGAGGCAAACTGGGATGATACCTGTGAAGTTGACATTAGGGGTGTTTGTGCCATTCCTAATTTGGTCTAAAACCTTGTTGAATGAATGAAACGCCACTACATGGAGGGAGGACGTGAGAGAGTTCTATTGGTGGAGAGGACGACCTTTGAATCCTTCTCTTGCTCTAGGAGAGAATTGTAGGTATTCAAACAACAAATTCTTCTTCTCAAACTCTTGACTTTGTAGGTGATTCTTATCATGGTGTTCCGGCTGGCACGCCTAAAACCAGTTGATTCTTCCCTTGGAGTTGCCAGATATGAAATAATAGCTTTCACTTAATTCAAATTGTAGCAGATGACCACATAAACTTGCTTGTAATAAAAATGAGACCTCTAGGTCCCAACGGATGCCAAAAAATATTAGTGCAAAACATCGCACCTGCATGTAAATAAAGGTTCTAAATGATGTTCGTGGAAAGCTAGTGGATTGCATACATGGAAACCTCTCTCCAAGTGTGGGACTTGTGAAACTAAGAGAGGAAGCTCTAGATTAGAGCTGTGGTTCTCAACTACTTGATTTAGATCTATATTTACCACAATACAGAGGTTACGATCTTGAATCCTCTCTAAATTGAAGGAGACAGGATTAGAATGCAAAATTGAAATAAATAAAGATGGTGATGCACCAAAGGCAGTGGTGAATTTTTTGTCTGTTGTAAATAGAAACAAACCAAGATTGCAAACATAAAAGACATAGGTGATAAGATATAATTAGCGATTGAACTGAAGCAAATGATATAAACAAAGGACTGAAACCCATTCACAAAGCTTGATTATCATTTCTATGTCAAAACCAACTGCATTACAACCTCAGAGAGGTAGAAACCTATAGAAACCCAATGAATCTTGAAGCGGTCGGATTTTTCTTGCAACATCACTTGTGGAGGTTTAGAAGAAGTTTTTGTCTTTGCCAAAAGGTTCCCCCCTAAGAAATGAGCAAATCTGGCTTTTACATTGCATGAGTCAAGCCCATAGAGAGAAAAACATACAAATGTGGGAACCCATTCCTCAGTGATGTCAATGCATTAAGTCGCCTGGAGGGACCTGACAAAACCATACCCCTATCCTTTTTGACCAAATTAGCGGCGAGTGCGACCCATCTGCATTAAATGTAGTCGTTGTGAAAGTGTATTTCTATGGCAATGGACACGTACCAGAGCCGTTTCTACAAAATTTTCGCTCTTAAAACTGAACCAAAAATTCAAAATTGACAATAAAATCCTATAGATTATTCAATAAACTTTCCAATGATAAGAAGAACATTACAAATCTGCGCTCGGATCAAAAGATATGAAGGTCTGAAAGTTTCGGGCAAAAACGGCCCCAAAAAAATGATGGTCGAGCCAAACCCTTTTAAAATTGACCTTTTTGCATTTGGAAATTTTTTTGAAAAAATTTTGTGCTCCGCCGTGTTCGGATGGCCGTGTCAGGTGTGGGTTCGCTGAGCAATTTCTCTCTCCTACTTTCATGCGGGCGTTCCTGAAAATCGACCTTTTAAACTCTTTGAAATTTTCCATTTTCCCCCGTGCCCCGCCCACTTGGACACGTGGCACGCGTGGTTGTTGACAGGGGGTTGTGAGGGGAATCTTTACCTTTTAGTTTTGGGCCAAAACTTTTGCACAAATTCATTAATACTCCCCGAGTCTGCACTCCCCTTCTCCTTAGGACAAGAATCCTCTTTAATGGGCTCGGGCCAATGCTCCCAAACTTGCCTTGGAAACTCAGAAAAATCATTAAGTAAAAATATAACCCTCCCTCATCAGCCGCTCCCGATCCATGAAGACACGTGGGCAACTTATTCTGATTTGTCGGTGGTCTTTCGGCTCCCCCGCGTCCACCACTGCTTTGGCCAAGGATGTTCCAAAAGGTCGGACAAAAAAAGCTCAGAACCACCCATGCAGGCTTCCCTGTCCCTCTGGAGGCAAAGACATGTGCAGCTTCATTGGCCTCGGGCTCTTCCCAGTTTTTGGGTACCACAGCCCTTGTCCCAATGTCCCAGCCGAAAAGTTCCCTGTGCCAGATGATTCCGGGTGGTTGCGTCCTTCGCATCCTCATGGCCAGCTGTTCCAGCCTGTTAAGGCACCACATTAGCGCAATTTTTGACCTTCGGCCGGTTCACCTTCGGCCCACGCGCACCCACGGCGGGATGTCCTTTGCTGGCGGACTATGGCCGGACCTTTTTAGCGATGCACGCCGAGTCCCAACGTCAAATGTGGGATGGACTCGGACTAAGGAGTTTCATGATTTTTACTGCCCGAGCTGTTTTTACACTTTTTCACCCTTTTTTTAGACACTTGCTCTTTCTTACTTGGATAGGCGATTAGAAAAAAAGGCTGAGGGCCCCCAGAAACATGATTTTGGCCCTTGAATCAATTATCTTGCTCGGCCAACAGAATGATTTTTTATGCATGTGATCAAACTTACCCTTGGGGTGAATTTGGTAAGGACTTTCTGCCCATTTTCCCGCCTAATCACAATGTGACGGGGCCAAAGGAGTCCACACCAGCGGAGCGGGGGGGGGGGGAAGAATTAGAATTTTTGGCAAATTTTTGCCGACGTCCACCGGGCCAGTTTTGTGCCCCACTGGCACTGCACCGAATGGAATCTCACAACGTTTGTCCAGTGGGGCGGAGAGTGTGGGAATATCTTGGGAAATTTTACCAGGAGCAAATAGAAGGAAATTTCGCGGACAGCCCCGCCCCCCCCCTTATGGGCCAATGGAATTTCAACGTGTTCCAGGTAGCATTACACCGCACAAATTTAGAGCAAGCCCGGCAAGGGAAAATTTGGGAGGGTAAACCTGCACCCAATGGGGGTTTGGACCTTGTAAGGCAAAAAATTTGAAGTTTACCCGCGGAAAATTCAGGAGCGCCAACTAGGCCATAACATCTGCCACGTGTCGTCACCTATCTGCTCGGGCAAGGAAATTTGCATTCAAAGGTTTACTTCACAATGTGGTGTTTGTATACCTTGATGATATCACTATTTTTTCAAAGAATGCCATCTGACTACCTCTCTCATTTGAGACGAGTCTTTCTAAAGGTGCATGAGATTTTGGAGTGTTTTGAATCCTCAAAGTGTATCTCCCTAGCCCATGAAGGAAAGCTCCTTGGCCCATATTGTCTCCAAGAAGGATTAGCACTTGATCTCGAGAGGGTAACCATAAGATCACTACCATTTCCAGAAGCCACAAGTAAGGCCCTGCCTTCAAGTTTCTTGTGGAGAATAAACTTTGTTCAGAGTTGGTGTCCCAGATTTTGTAGCCCTTGTCAAACCTATCACCAAAATGTTAAAGAAAAGCCTGGATTCAAGTTGGATAGCGAAGGCAAGGAGAGTTTTGAATCAACAATCAAGAAGCCATCTCCCAAGCACCAACTCTCCTCACCTAATATCTCAGGTTTTCTCCTCTATGCATTTTGGAGGTAATATATATTGTCTGCATTGTTGGGATAGGCATACAAGGACATGATACAACCAATTGGCTTTTCCTTCATGCCAAATCCTCGATGGACTATGGGTGAATATTCTTTTTATGAGAAGCATTTAACGTCATAATCAGAAGCTTGGAAAGAAATTCAAGCATCTAGGCTCAAACCCCAAGGTTCAGTTGTTTGTCTCTCATGCGGAGTATGAATGCCTCCTCACCAAGATTTGAATGAGAAACAGGGTATGTTAGAACTCAATGTCATGGAGTATGACATGAGATCAAGGTCACTAATGGTAAGAAGGAAAAAGTTGTGGTGAGCAACTGATCTAGGAAAGCAAAAGGATTTGAATAGAAGAGGCTTTTTTGACAGTCAAGACATCCTGTGCAATCACTCAATAAGAGGATAATGTTTTGTCCCACTCCTTGCTACCCAGGTTATGCACTTCCTAAGCACATCCTATGCCCGCCAGGATAACCAGACCCAAAGAAGACACTCAGATTGCGTTTGTCCCATTGCCATAGTAAGACGGTGTTTTTGTTCAAGAAGATGTGAATGGAGTGCTGCTTAGATTCATTAGCACCAATCAGATTCATAGGGTTTTGAAGAGTTTCCAGGTGGACCAACGGTGGTCTCTTTTGCACAAGGGGACAGCTCTAAAAATCATGAGGTGTTATTATTGGCCCAAGATTTTCAGTGAATTGCTGTTGCGTGATCAAAAGGTGCGCTAATTGTGCATTCTTCATAGTTAAGAGAGGCGTGTGCCCCTTCCATTGCATACTCCAATTTTAGGTTGACCACCATTCAATGCAATGGGGTTTGGACCGTCATTGGCATCATTAATCCCAATCAATCCATGGGCATATGTGGATTTTTGACATCCACAGACTAACTACTCACTAAGTGGACTGAAGCAGTACCACTCAAGGAACGCAAATGAGTCTAGCTCTTGACTTCTATGGGGGATAGTACCAGATTGGCATACCTGCTATAATATCTTAGCTAATGCCATTAGTCTTCATTTGATCCAAGGTGATTGAGTGGCTATAGAAGAACGGGATCTACCTAAGTACTTCATCCACCAAACTAACTACCCTCAGTAATGTCCAAGCTAAATCTACACTCAAAACTGGTTGAGGATCATTAGGAGGACTCTTTATGAGAATTGAGGTCTTGCTCACCAACTGAAATCAGCCTTATGTCGCTGAGAGATAACTCCCAAGAGATCCACAGGTAACTCTCCATTCAGGCTTGTTTGTATGGAAGAGAAGCAATATACCCATGTCACTGAGGTCCAACATTGGAATATGAAGTAGTTAGAGTTGGTTAGTTGTAGAGTTGTTGCCCATGCAGGTGAGATATGCAGAGTTGATGGTGCTCCAAGAGATCAAGATCAAGCATCCCAAGCAAGGAGAAGGATAAAGAGGTGATCACGAAGATCTTTGATAGGAAAGGCCAAGAGTAGATTTTCATAAGTGTGAGATTCTAGTTGTTAAACGGATGGCGATAGAGAAAACGGGAAGGCATTCAATTTGATGCTATTTGGAGTGGCCCATACATGGTACCCAGTGTAAGGACAACAATTGCTTCCAATTGTCTCATTGGTGGTGAAAAACTGCAGGGTTCCAGTTCATGGAATCTATCTTAAAGCATTTCTTACTAAAGGGAAATTCTCCCCCTGGTAAATATTAACTTAGGTTTTCACATCTCCAAGTACTTTGGCACATTTTTTTCACTATAGGTTTTTGCTTTCCCACGTGTTTTGCACAGCTTATGCTTGGAGAGTTTTTGACAGCATTGCTTCCATCAGGTGGAGATTCCATCTTCCTCTTGCCAAACATTCTAAGTCAGTTGGGGTCGGAACAGAAAATTTGATGACTCCATGCCCAATGGGCTACTTCAGGCAACTGGTATCTTCATCCAGCAGGTAGATGACCCCTTTGAGTCACCAAATTGTTACCCAAAATGTGCCCCCCTGCTCATTTTTCTGGCTAACTCCTTCATCTTTCCTTCTCTTATGCCTCAGACACAAAATTTTGCTTTTAGGCACTCAAAACCTTCTAGAAATGGCACCATTGGATGGGAGCTCTTTCTCAGCTTTCTAGAAAGGTAAAGTTTTCCTCCCAACTCCACGTATTTTCAAGTATGGCTCGGCAGAGTTTTTGTGGGAAATTTCTCCCCTAGAAGGCCCCGCAGCCAATGATATTCTGCATGTGTCTAGGAAGTGGCGGGGGTTGGAGGAGAAACTTGGTTTTTTTCCAAGTGTTTTCGCAAAGGTTTCAAAATAAAAATTCTTCCCGTGGGGCCCGCCGACGAATCAAGAGCTGCCACATGTCCTAGGGAAATTTTGGGAAAACGGCTAAGTGTTGGCGCAAGGAAATTTTGAAGAGATGGCCCCATGGCCAATCACTAAACGTGACACGTGTATAAGGATATCGAAAAGCTGGAGCGCGGGGGGTAAAATTGGAAATTTGGCTAAGTGTTGGTTGAAATTTCAATAGAAGGAAATGTTAGTGCAAAATCACAGCACCCCTGGATGCAAATCAAGGTTCTAAATGATGTCTTAGGCATCCAGTGTGATTGCACTACATGGAAACCTCTCTCCAAGTGTGGACTTGTGAAACTGAGAGAGGAATCTCTATATTAGAGGCTGGTTCCTCAAACTTCTTTGATTTAGATCTATATTTGCCACAACTATAGACGTTCAGATCCTGATCCTACTCTAAATTGCAAGGAGACAGGGATAGAACTGCAAAAATTGAAACTAACTAAAGATGGTGATGCACCAAAAGGAGTGGTGAATATTTTTTTCATGTAAATAGACACAAACCAAAGATTGCAACATAAAACATACACAGGCTGATAAGATATAATTTAGGATCTGAACTGAAGTAAATAATACAAACAAAGGACTGAAACCCATTCACAAAGCTTGCATTATCATTTCCAATGTCAAAAACCACTGAATTACAACCTCAGAGAGGTAGAAACCTATTACAATCTTTGAAGAGGGTCTGATTCTTGCAACAATCACTTGCTGGAGGTGAAAGAAGAAGTTTTTTTATGACATAAGTGTTCCACCCTTAAGAAATGAGCCAAATCTAGGTTTACATTGCATGGGTCGAGCCCCAGGAGAGAGAAAACATACAAATGTGGGAACCCATTCCTCATTGACTGCAAATGCATTAAGTCAGCATGGAGGACCTTACAAACCCATACCCTATCATTTTTGACCAAATTAGAGGAGAGTGCGACCCATTCTGCCATTAAATTTAGTCGCTGAAATGTCATTTCTGGCCATGGACACATACCGGAGCCATTTCTAAAATTTTCTCTCTTGAAACAGAACCAAATTCAAAATTGACCATAAAATCCTATAGATAATTTCATAAACTTTCCAATGATATGAAGAACGTGAAAATCTAAGCTCTGGATCAAAAGATATGAAGGTCTGAAATTTTAGGGCAAAACGGCCCAAAAAACGGATGTCGGTTTAAAAAACAATTAAAATTTGACCTTTTTTGCATTTGGAATTTTTTTGAAAAAATTTTCGTGCTCCGCCGGTCGGATGGCATGTTTTAGGTGCTGGTTCGCTGAGCAATTCTCTCTCCTCCACCTTTCCACGGGCTTTCTCTTAAAATTTCGACCTTTTTAACTCTTTGGAAAATTTTCCATTTTTTTCTCCTGTGCCCCGCCACTTAGGACACGTGGCACGCTTGGGTTGGTTGACAGGGGTGCGGGGGAATCTTTTACCTTTAGTTTTTTGGCCAAAACTTTTTCCAAATTCTTCAAGTCCTCCCCGAGCTCCGCACTCCCCTTCTCCTTAGGACACGTGTCCTCTTTTTATTGGCTCAGGCCAACGCTCCAAACTTCACCTTTGGAAACTCGGCAAAACATTAAGTAAAATCTCACCCTCTCCTCCGCCGCTCCGATCCACAAAGACACGTGGCATATTCTGATTCGTTAGTGGCTCTTTCAGCTCCACGTGTCCGCCACGTACTTTTGGCCCGGATGTCCCATAACTGTCTGGACAAAAATCTCCGAACCACCCGATTAAGGCTTCCCTTCCCTCTTTGAGGCGAAGACACGTGGCATGCTTTCATTGGCTCCCGGATCTTCTGGCTTTCCATTTCCCATGCATCCCTTTGTCCCAACTGTCCCAGACTACGCCAAATGATCCGGACGGTTCGCATCCTTCGCATCCTCACGCCCCAGATGTCCCAGCCTGTTCTGCACAGCAATTAGTCAATTTTGTTTTTACCTTCAGCCGGTTCACCCTTTTGCGTCCCGCGCGTCCCCATGGCCTGGATGTCCCTTTTCTGCGTGGACCACCTGGTGGCCTTTTGGCCGATTCGCACCCCAACGTCCCAACTGTCCCAACTGCTGCGAGGATTAGGACTTAGCAGATTTTCATGATTTTTTCTGCCCCAAGCTTGTTTTTTGTAACTTTTTCACCCCTTTTTTAGAACTTGCTCTTTTCCCCTTAGACAGGAGAGTTAGAAAAAAGCCGAGGGAACCCCAGAAACATGATTTTTTATCTTGAATCAATCTATCTTGCTCGGGACCGAAGAATTTAATGCATGTTATCAAAATTACCCTGGGGGGTGAATTTTGGATAACAATTCGGTGACTCAGCAGGGTCACCTGCCTGCTAGGTAGAAGATACCAGTTGTTTGAAGCAGTCCATTGGGCATGGAGTCATCAAATATTCTATTTAGAACCCCAACTGACTTAGAATGTGTAAGGAGGAAGATGGAATATCACCTGATGGAAGCAAGGACTGCAAAACATCTCCATGGATAGCAAGCTGTGCCAAAGTACTTAGGGAAAACAAAACTAACCTACAGCAAAACAATGTGCACAAGCACTTGGAAGAATGAAAATCTAATCTAATATTTTACAAGGTAGTGAATTTCCCTCTAGAAGCAATGCTTGAGATAGATTCCATTTACTGGAATCTGCAGTTCTTCACCATCCAATGGGGCCAATTGGAAAGCATTGCTGTCCTTCGCACTTCGTGACCATGTATGCGCCACTCCAAATGGCATCAAATTTTGAATTCTTTCCCGGTTTTGCTCTATCCACATCCCATTTCAACACTAGATCTCCAACCTGAAAAGATCTATCCTTGGCCTTCCTATCAAAGGTCTTTTTGATCGAAGCTTGATCCTTTTCCATTGCTTGGGATGCCTAATTTCTGATCTCTTGCAGCTCCATCAACTCTGCATACTTCACCTCCATGGGCTCAAACTCTAGCAACTCCAGCTGCTTCATGAGTTCCAATGTTGGCAACTCAAGTGACATGGACAAGATTGCCTCTCTTCCATAGACAAGTTTGAATGGAGAGTTTACCTGTGGATCTTTTGGGAGTTATCCTATCAGTCCATAAGGCTGATTTTAGTTTGGTATGCCAAGACCTCTTATTCTTGTCAAGAGTCCTCCTAATGATCCTCAACAAGTTCTTGTTTGTAGACTTGGCCTGGCCATTACCTTGAGGGTAATAGTTTGATGAAGTGGTTAGGTAGATACCGTTCTTGACAGCCCACTCAGTCACCTTAGATCCAATGAATGCCAATGCATTATCTAAGATTATTGTAGCAGGTACACCAAATCTGGTTGTTATCCCCTCATAAAGGTCTAAGATGCTAGACTCATTTACCTCTTTGAGTGCTACTACTTCTGTCCATCTGGTGAAGTAGTCCGTGGCTGTCAAAATCCATTTGTGCCCTTGGCTTGAATTGGGATTAATGACTCCAATGAAGTCCAAACCCCATTGCATGAATGGCTGGTCAACTGAGATTGGATGTAATGGAATGGCAACAAGTCTCTCTTTTCCTGTGAAGAATGCACAATTCTTACACCTCTTGATCCATGCATAGCAATCACTTAAGATTTTAGGCCAATAATAACAAGCCTTCATGATTTTTAGAGCTATCACTCTTGGTGCAAAATGACCACCAGATGGTCCACCATGAAACTCTTCCAACACCCTTTGAATCTGATTTGTGCTAATGCACCTCAGCAGCACTCCATTCACATCTTTCTTGAACAAAATTCCATCAACAATGGCATACGGAATAGCCTGCAATCTGAAGTGTCTCCTTTGGGTCTTGTTCATCTCCGGAGGGCATAGGCATGTGCCTAGGAAGTGTATAATACCTTGGGTCCAGCAAGGAGTGCGGGAAACATCGTCTTCTTCTTGATTGCCACTTGGCTCATGGCTGTCCTAGACTGTCAAAACAGCCTCTTCTTCATTGCATACTTCTTTTTGCTTCCCAAAAACCAGCTGCTCACACAATCCTTTCCCTCTTACCAACTTGGTGATCTTGATCTCAACGTCATACTCCATGACACGAGTGATCCAACCTACCCTTTTCTCATTCAAATCCTTATTGAGGAGGAAGTCCTTGACCCCAGCATGCGAGACCAACAACTAGACCTTGTTGTTTGAGACTAAATGCTTGAATTTCTTCAAGCTTCTGATTACTGCAAGTACATGCTTCTTAATAAAAGAGTACCTCACCTCATAGTCATCTAGGCTCCGGTTGAGGAAGGCAATTGGCTACTCATCATTATCCTTGTTCTGTTGTACCAAAATGGTAGAAATAGTGTCATTTCCTCCAAATGCATAGAGAATGAAATCCTCGGAGAAGTCTGGGTTGATGAGAGTTGGTGCTTGAGAGATGGATTCTTTGATTACTTCAAAAATCTCCTTGCCTTTTACTATCCACTTGAAAGCCATGCTCTTCTTTAACATTTTGGTGATGGGCTTGACAAGGGCTATAAAATCTAGGAACAAAGTTTATCCTTCCCAAGAAACTCTGAAGGGCTTTCCTGTGGCTTGGCAATGGTAGTGCTCTTATGGCTTCAACCCTCTCTGGATCAATTACTAATCCTTCTTTAGAGACAATATGGCCAAGGAGCTTTCCTTCATGTGTAAGAAAGATACACTTCTTAGGATTCAAAGACACTCCAAATATCCTACACCTCGTGAAGACTTGCCTCAAATGAGAGAGGTGGTCTGCTGCGTTTTTGGAAAAAACAATGATATCATCAAGGTAAATCAGCACCACGTTGTTAATCAAACCTTTGAATGCCATGTCCATTGCCCTTTGGAAGGTAGCATCAGCGTTGGATAGCCCAAATGGCATTTTCCTATATGCAAAACTTTCCCATTTGGTTGTGAAGGCTGTCTTGAACTGGTCCTCTTTCTTCACCATAATCTGATTGTAGCCTGAGTAGCCATCAAGTAGTAAAAACCTCTCGGAGCCAGCCACAACTTACAAGATTTGCCCCATGGAAGGGAGTGGGTAATGGTCCTTGAGAGAGGCTCTATTCAAGTCTCTGAAGTCAACACACAATCTGATCCCTTCACTCTTCTTTCTGACTGGAACTAAGTTGGCAACCCAACTAGAATGCTTGATTGGGAATATGATCCTTGACTTAATTAGCTTGTCCAATTCCTTCCTCATGAGAGGCTCCATGTGTGGATTGACTGGTCTTTGTTTCTGCCTGACAGGCTTAATCTTTGGATCCAATTCGATGGTATGCTGAGCTAAGTTGGGATTGAAACCTTTCAAGTCTTCATAGCTCCAAGCAAACACATTAAGGAACTCTTGACACAACTGTATGAACTCATACCTTTCTTGTTCAGTTGTCATCCTTCCAATTTGCAATGGTTTGTTCTCTTCTACCAAGATGGATACCGAATCCTCTCTCTTGACCTGAATGTTTGCTTTCTCCTTTCTAAACTGATCATTAGGGTTAAAAATGGACTCCAAAGTGATAAGTCCCTTGGGCAACTTGTTAGTTCTCAGCTATACCACTTGGTCACCATATTGCTGTTCCAATCTTTCTTGATTCTTAGCTGAGAACTCAGCTTCTTCTTGCAAGAAATGGATGATTTGCTAGTCATTCTCAAACACTTGCTAACTAACATTGTTATCTGGCACTGAAGGCCTCACAATCACGTGGATGTTTGGATGTACCTTGTCTTGTTGAATGCTTTCCACAATGTCAAAGGCTGCCCCTACTGCTGCAAGCCTATTAGCAGCTTGATTCTCTTTCCTAGGAATGGATTTGATGCCAAAACCCTCAAAATATTCCACGAGGTCCCACACCCTGTTCTTGTAGCACCTGAGTAGATCATTCTTGGCAGCATGTTTTCCCTTGACCTGATTTACAATCAATTCACTATCACCAAAGACTTGCAAGTTCTTTATTTTCTTCTTTATTGCCCAATACATCCCTTGCACCAAGGCTTCATATTCAGCAGTGTTATTGGAGCATGCAAACTGAAATCTAAAAGCTGAATAGTACTTTACTGCTTGAGGTGAAACAAGCATAGCTCCACCTCTTGCACCTTGTCTACTCCTTGATCCATCAAAAATTAGCTGCCATACCTCATTGTTATCTTTGTGGTTTGACTTGGTGATGCTAGGAATAGGCTGATTTTCTTCTTGTATGTAATGGACCCCTAGCTCAGATTCTTCCACTTCTTGATAAGGATCAAATGCATGTATCTTATTTTCCCATTCATTAAGAGTTAGATTCGGGATGCTTCTAACATTGGTGTCATCCTCATCGGTGCTTGGGTGATCTTCTTGATCAAATGCTGAGCAATTGGCATTAATCTGACTTGGAGTGTAAGGCTCAATATGGAAGTTTGCAATAGGTTCTGACCTGATTGTAGCCTTAGTTCCATACCACGTTCTGAACAGCATGTGTGACCAATCAGCAGACAAATATCCCCCAATCTTGGCTGTGAAGTCCCTTGACAAGCATAGGGCAAAGAGTGGTGGAAGGTCTATGACTGATACATCTTGTAAAACAACAACGTTTGGACATGCATGCAAGGTAAGACTCAAGTTTCTAATCACTCCAACTGTTGCTACTACTGTCCCATCCAGCTGCACTACCCCTTTGGATGTTGTTTCATACTAGAGCCCTAGCTGATCAGCTATTTGTTTAGGCATTACTGAGCTACTTCCCCGGAGTCTATCATGCAATTGTGCACTAGTTGATTTCCAATGATCAATGAAACATAGAAAGGAGGGGGCTTCAACATTTTACCTTACTGTCCTCCATGATTTCCCTCAGGCTGGGCAACATTTGTAAGTACCTTCTCTTGCCTTTGGATCTGTTGATTTGAAGTTGGCCAGTCTTTCATCGCAGCTTGCAGCAGATCTCTTTGGCCTGGGATAGATAGGGATTCCCACATTGATATATTAACATTTGTCTTCTTCATCTGATCAATGATACTGAATGGTGATGAAGGATCTCTTTGTTGTCCCTTGGTTTGCACATTCACTCCTTGCATGTGGGCAGCAACAACTGGTATTTGAGTTGGCCTAGGGGCTGTTCTTGGCTGCCCTTGTGTATTTGAAATTAGATTTTGCTTGCCAATCATTTGTGGAGCCATGGAAGGTTGTGGATTGGTTGGGGCTAATGGCTGTTCTTCACCCAAATTCCTCCTTTTTGACCTTGTGTTAGCTGCAACACCTTGAGAAACTTCCTGGTTCATGCCACAAAAATCTTCTACTTGCCAATTTACCAACATGGTGTCATTTGGGGCTGATTATTGTTGGAATGCTTCTTGTTGTTGGCTGTTTCCTTGACTGCCCTCACCCTCCACACCAGTAGTTGTCACCATTAATGCTTGATTCAAAGCACCATTGAAGCACATGGTTGGTTATGAGGCTCATTACATGGAAAACACCAATCATACTCCTGGGAAATGTTGTTTTTTGTTGGCACCAATGCCTTAGAGGCAAATATGGCATTTGGATTATAGGGCTGAAATGGTCTATTGGCAGGAGGCCTTATTTGATTCATATTTGCAACTAGATTAGGTGGCCTTTGTGGTTGGTATGGCTGCCTATTAGGCTGAGCTTGGGGTTGATAAGAAGGTCTAAAACCTTAGGCCTGCTACCTTTTGAGAGTAACCAGCTCATTGCCTATGTTTTGCAATTTCTTAATGACTTCTTGAAGCTCATTTGGGGCACTTGGAGATGAAGTGGAAGCTTCATTTGAACTCTGATTTCTAGGAGTGGGAGAAGGAGTCAAACTAGGTGCTTGATTGGTATGGAAACAGTGGCATGGGAGGTCTATGGGTAAGTTTGCCAGCTTGGATCAAACAATTTTCAGCCCTAATGGCAATGCTATAAGCCATAGGGATAGTTATGCCTCCCATGGACTGAACCAACATAGAAATATCAAAATTTAGAGCTTTGAGATAGTAGAGAAAAGTACCTTATGATGTTGGCCTAACTGCCACTGGAATTCTCTCCCAAGTCTTTTGAAATCTGAAGTTGAAATCGGTCAGCTGCTCATTGGGAGCTCTCTTGATGGTTGTCAACTGCTCCAAAAGAGACAAGTTGTCTCCCTTCTCACCAAATTACTCATGAAGTGCTATACACAACTGATTCCAATTTGTGATAGAACCAGCTCAGAGGCTTCTAAACCATTGCAATGCTTCCCCCTTGAATGAAGATGCCAGTAACTTGACAGCCACTTGCATCTCATTGATTTCATGAATTGCACAAAGGTTACCAATATCTTTAACATGATCACCTGGAGTAGTCTGATTTTCTCCAATGAAGTATGGAATGTTCTTCAAGGCTGCAATAGGAATTGGATGTTGTGTATTGAGGGCAACTGGGATGCTACCTGTGAAGTTGACATAGGGGTTGTTTTGTGCCATTCTAATTGGTCTTAAAACCCTTGTTGACTGAATGAAAGGCCTACCAGGTGGAGGAGTTGAGAGAGTTCTATTTGGTGGAGATGAAGACCTTTGAATCCTTCTTCCTCTTTGCCTTCTTCTTGGAGATAATTGTAGGTATTCAAACAACACTTCTTCTTCTCCAACTCTTGACTTTGTGGTGATTCTTCTCATGAGTTTTCAGGCCTGCACTGCTAAAACCAGTTGATTCTTCCCCTTGGAGTTGCCAGATATGAAAATAATAGCTCTTTTCAAGGAATAAAATTGTAGCAGATGCACATCAACTTTGCTGTAAATAAAAATGAGACCTCTAGGTCCCACCGGGCATGCCAAAACTATTAGTGCAAAATCATAGCACCCCTGCATGTAAATAAAGGTTCTAAATGATGTCTTAGGAATCTAGTGTGATTGCACTACATGGAAACCTCTCTCCAAGTGTGGGACTTGTGAAACTAAGAGAGGAATCTCTAGATTAGAGGCTGGTTCCTCAAACTCCTCTGATTTAGATCTATATTTACACAACTACAGAGGTTCAGATCCTGATCCTACTCTAAATTGCAAGGAGACAGGGATAGAAATGCAAAAATTGAAACTAACTAAAGATGGTGATGCACCAAAAGGAGTGGTGAATATTTTTGTCATGTAAATAGAAACAAACCAAAGATTGCAACATAAAACATACATAGGCTGATAAGATATAATTTAGGATCTGAACTGAAGCAAATTATATAAACAAAGGACTGAAACCCATTCACAAAGCTTGATTATCATTTCTAATGTCAAAACCACTGCATTACAACCTCAGAGAGGTAGAAAACCTATTACAATCTTTGAAGAGGTCTGATTCTTGCAACAATCACTTGTTGGAGGTTAAAGAAGTTTTTTGTTATGCCAAAAGTGTTCCACCCTTAAGAAATGAGCCAAATCTGGCTTTTACATTGCATGAGTCAAGCCCAATAGAGAGAAAACATACAAAATGTGGGAACCCATTCCTCATTGACTGCAAATGCATTAAGTCAGCATGGAGGACCTTACAAACCCATACCCTATCATTTTTGACCAAATTAGAGGAGAGTGCGACCCATTCTGCATTAAATTTAGTCGCTGAAATGTCATTTCTGGCCATGGACACGTACCAGAGCCGTTTCTAAATTTTCTCTCTTAAAACTGAACCAAAATTCAAAATTGACAATAAAATCCTATAGATAATTTCATAAACTTTCCAATGATATGAAGAACATACAAATCTGAGCTCTGGATCAAAAGATATGAAGGTCTGAAATTTTAGGGCAAAACGGCCCAAAAAACGGATGTCGAGCAAAAAAATTTTAAAATTTGACCTTTTTGCATTTTGGAATTTTTTTTGAAAAATTTTCGTGCTCCGCCGGTCGGATGGCACGTGTCAGGTGTTGGTTCGCTGAGCAATTCTCTCTCCTCCACCTTTCTGCGGGCTTTCCCTTGAAATTTCGACCTTTTTAACTCTTTGGAAATTTTTCCATTTTTTCCCCCGTGCCCCGCCACTTGGGACACGTGGCACGCTTTGGTTGGTTGACAGGGGTGTGAGGGAATCTTTTACCTTTTAGTTTTTTGGCCAAAACTTTTGCCAAATTCTCCAAGTCCTCCCCGAGCTCTGCACTCCCCTTCTCCTTAGGACACGCATCCTCTTTTTATTGGCTCGGGCCAATGCTCCAAACTTCGCCTTTGGAAACTCAGAAAATCATTAAGTAAAAATCTCACCCTCTCCTCTGCCGCTCCGATCCATGAAGACACGTGGCACATTCTGATTTGTCGGTGGCTCTTTCGGCTCCCCGCGTCCACCACGTGCTTTTGGCCTGGATGTCCTAAACTGTCTGGGACAAAAATCTCCGAACCACCCGATTCAGGCTTCCCTGTCCCTCTTTGAGGCAAAGACATGTGGCATGCTTTCATTGGCTCTCGGCTCTTCCAGCTTTTTGTGTCCCACACGTCCCTTTGTCCCAACTGTCCCAGACGAAAGTTCCCTGTGCCAGATGATCCGGGTGGTTCGCGTCCTTCGCATCCTCATGGCCCAGATGTTCCAGCCTGTTCTGCACCACAGTTAGTCAATTTTTTTTTACCTTCGGCCGGTTCACCCTTTCGCGTCCCACGCGCCCCCACGGCCCGGATGTCCCTTTGCTGCGCGGACTACCTGGCGGCCTTTCAGCCGATTCACGCCCCGACGTCCCAACTGTCCCAACTGCTGTGAGGACTAGGACTTAGCGGATTTTCATGATTTTTTCTGCCCCGAGCTTGTTTTTTACAACTTTTTCACCCCTTTTTTAGAACTTGCTCTTTTCTCCTTGGATAGGAGAGTTAGAAAAAAGCTGAGGGGACCCCAGAAACATGATTTTTTGCCTTGAATCAATCTATCTTGCTCGGACCAAAGAATTTAATGCATGTTATCAAAATTACCCTGGGGGGTGAATTTTGGATAACAGGAAATTTTTGCCCATTTTCCCGCCGCCTAATCACAATGTGACACGTGTCCAAGGAGGTCCACACCAGCGGAGCGGGGGGAAGAATTAGAATTTTTGGCAAAATTTTTTGCCGAAAGTCCAAAGGGAGAGTTTTGTCCCACTGCACTTGCTAACGAATGGAATCTCACAACGTGTCCCAGTTGGGCGGAGTGTGGGGAATATTTGGGAAATTTTCCCAAGGAGCAAATAGAGGAAAATTTAGAAGGGAAAGCCCGCCCCCTTATTGCGAGCCAATGGAATCTTTCCACGTGTCCAGGTAGCGCAAAAAATTTAGAGCAAGCCCGCAAGGAAATTTTGGAGGGTCAAACATGCACCCAATGGGGTTTTGACATATGTCCAGGCCAAAAAATTTGAAGTTACCCGCGGAAAATTCAGGAGAGACAAATAGGCCAATCACATCTCGCCACGTGTCTTCACCTCATCTGCTCGGCAAGGAAATTTTGAAAATTTTTCCAAAGGCAAAAATGAAGTAAAATGGAGCAGGAAGGGCCCACGACTAATTAAAACATGCCACATGGCACCTGAACTGGCGGGGTACGGGGAATTTTTTGAAAATTTTCCAAATGGCCAAAAAGGTAAAAAATTCAAATTTTTTGCTCGCCAATCTGATTTTGGCCTTTTTGAAATTCACATATTTTTGGAAAATTATGAATTTTTAAAAAAGCATGACTTATTTAAAGATCCAGTATTTATTAAAAATCTAAATAATTCAAACTCCTGATTTTTTTTGGAGATTATTTAAAAATCATGACTTACTTAAAAATCTATTATTTTTTGACATTATTGAAACATGTAGTTTAAAAAAAATAGACTCAAACGAACACCCGGAGCACAACTTATGATCTCTTTAAGTTCCTACTAATTTTGGTGCATAACTACATTTTTGAAATATGGACTCTTTTGAAATTATAATTTTTTTGAAAATCCTAACTTTTTCAAAAATCGCGACGTTTTCTAAAATCAAAACTTTTTCAGAAATCCAACCTTTTTAAAAATTCTTGAAGTTTCTAAAATCTAAAATTTATCAAAAATGCCTAGTTTTTTTTAAATCCTTACTTTTTAAAAAATTTATAATTTTTCAAAAATCACAAATATTAAAAATCGAGACTTTTTCGACAATCCTGACTTATTCAAAAATCCCAACATTTTCCAAAATCTGGACTTTTTTGAAAATCCAAACTTTTCAAAAATCCTAACTTTTTTGAAAATCTTCGCTTTTACAAAATCATGACTTTTTTGAAAATCTCATATTTTTGAAAATCCCATATTTTCAGAAATCCTAAATTTTTTTAAAATGTTAAGTTTTTCAAAAATCCAGACTCTTTCGAAAATGTGAGAAGCACAACTATTTTGAAAATCCCAACTTTTCAAGAATCAAGACTTTTTTGAAATATTCATTTTTCGAAAACCCCAACTTGTTTGCAAATATGAACATTTTCAAATTCCCAACATTTTTTAAATCTTGATGTTTTCGACAATAACACCTTTGTTTATAATTTCAACTTTTTCAAAAGTTGTGACCATTTCGAAAATCTCAAGTTATTGAAAATCCTGACTTTTTCAAAAATCTTAAATTTTTGAAAATCCAAAGTTTTTCAATAAACCAACTTTTTCCAAATCTAACTATTTTAAGGTTTCTAGGTTTAGGGTTTAGGGCTCAGGGGATTTAGTGTTTAGGGTTTAGGGTTTAGGAATAGGGCTTAAGGCTCAGAGTTCAGGGTTCAGGGATCAAGGTTTAGGCATTAAGAATTAGGTTTTAGGGTTTTGGGTTTAGGGTTAGGATTTAGGGCTCATGTAAATTGGGTTGGGGTTCGAGGTTTACGATTGAGGGTTTTGTACTTAGGGTTTAGGGCTCATGGTTTATGATTGAAGGTTTAATATTTAGGGTTTTCAGGTTTTAGACTTAGAATATAGGGTTTAGGAGAAAATAGAGATTAAGATTTAGGGTTTATAGGGTAAAGGGTTTAAGGCGTAGGGCTCAAGGTTTAGGTCTCAGTGTTCATGGTTGAGTGTCCATGGCTCAAGGTTTGAGGCTCGGGGTTATGAGTTTAGGGTTTAGGTTAGGGCTCACGGTTCAAGGTATAGGGTTTAGGATTAGGCCTAAGGCTTTTAGGGTTCACTATATAGGGTTTAGGGTTTAAGGCTTAGTGTTAGGGGTCTAAGGTTTATTGTTTAGGATTTAGGGTTTAGGCTTCATGGCTCAGGGATAAGGGTTTAAGGTTTGAGGTTTAGAGTTTAGGTATTAGAATTTGTTTTTAAGGGTTTTGTGTTTATGGTTTAGGATTTAGGGTTTTGGGCTTAGTGTTTAGGATGTTGGGGTTTAGGGTTTAGCATTTACGACTCAAGTTTCAAGTTTTAGAGTTTAGGGTTTAGGGGTTATGATTTTGAAAAATTCACGATTTCAAAAATATCCTGATTTTGAAACAGTTAGGATTTCAAAAAAGTCATGATTTTCAAAATTCTGTAATTTCAAAGATTTTGAAAGTGATAAAGTCATGAATTTAAAAAGTTCACGATTTTTTAAAAACTTGTATTTTTAATAAATTCATAATTTTTGAGAAAAAGTCACAATTTTATAAAAAGTTGGAATTTTGAAAAAGTAAAGATTTTGGAAATGTTAGGATTTTCAAAAAAAATAGGATATTCAAAATAATTGGGATTTAAAAATCTCTTCAGTTTTGTAATTCCCAACTTATTTGAAAATTACACCTTTTTTCAAAATCTTATCTTTTTTGAAAATCCCAACTTTCTTAAAATTCTTGGCTTTTTCAAAATCACGACTTTTTTGAAATCCCAATTTTTTTTTTTTGAAATCCCAACCATTTCATAATCTCAAATTTTTCAAAAACCTTAAATTTTTTAAAATTCAAACGTTTTTAGAATTATGAAATTCTATCTTTTTCTAAAATTGTAAATTCTTTAAAATCCTAAATTTTTTTAAATTCACAACTTTTTTGAAAATAATGACTTTTACAAAAATCATGATTTCAAAAATCTAAATTATTTTAAACTCTTGACTTTTTTTTTTGAAAATCCTAATATTTTAAAAAAGTTGAGATTTTTGAAACATGTGGTTTAAAAAAAAACTCAAATGGACACCCGGAGCACAAGTTATGACCTTTTCAAATTCCTGCTAATTTTGCCATATCACTACATTTTCAAAATCTTGACTCTTTTGAGATTATAAAATTTTCGAAAATCCCATTTTTTTTCAAAATCGTAACTATTTCAAAAATCACATCATTTTCCTTTAAAAATTCTTGAGGGCTTTCTAAATCTCAACCTTTATCAAAAATAGCTGACTTTTTTAAAAATCCTTTTTTAAAAAATTTATAAAAAATGCCAACTTTTTTCAAAATTTTAGGAATATCTTTAGTTAAAAATCTTGACTTTTTCAAAAATATTTACGTTTTAAAAATCCCAACATATTCAAAAATCATTACTATTTTGAAAATCTCAACTTTTAGAAAATATTGACTTTTTGGAAAATCTCCACTTTTACAAAATCACAACTTTTTGGAAAATCTCAAACTTTTAAAATATTATGTTTTCAAATATCCTAACTTTTTTTAAAATATTGAGTTTTTTAAAAATCCAGACTTTTCACAATGGTGAAAAGCCCAGACTCTTTCAAAAATCCTGACTTTTTTGAAAACCCCAACTTGTTTCAAAATTTGAACATTTTCAAAGTCCCAACATTTTTAAAATCTTGATGTTTTCAAACATTACAACTTTATTTAAAAGTGCAACCTTTTCAAAAGTCGTGACTTTTCTGAAAATCTCAAGTTTTTCAAATTACCAACTTTCTCCAAATCTAACCATTTTAAGGTTTCTAGGTTGAGGGTTTACATCTAAGGGGATTTAATGTTTAGGGTTTAGGTTTTTGGGCTCAGGATTTAGGGTTTAGGGTTTAGGGATTAGGGATCAAGGCTCATAGTTAAGGGTTAAGGGTTCAAGGATCAAGGTTTAGGATTTAGGGCTCATTTTTTAGGGTTTAGTGTTTATTGTTTCAGGTTTAGGGCTTAGGGTATATGGTTTTGGGTTCAGAGTTTAGGTTTTACAATTTAGGGATTTGGGTTTATGGTTTATGGCTGAGGGTTTAGGGTTTTTAGGGTTTAATGTTAAAGGTTTATGTTTTATGGTTTATGGTTTAGGATTTAGGGGTTTAAGGCTTAGTGTTAGGATGTTGGGGTTTAGGGTTTAGGGTTTACGACTCAGTTATATGGCTTTAGAGTTTAGGGTTTAGGGGTCATGATTTCAAAAATATCATGATTTTGAAACAGTTAGGATTTCAAAAAAGTTGTGATTTTCAAAAAGTCTGTATTTTCAAAGATTTTGAAAGTGATAAAGTCATGAATTTAAAAAGTTTACAATTTTTTAAAAACTCATGATTTTTTAAAAATTCGTAATTTTTGAAAAAGTCGCAATTTTATAAAAGGATGAAAATTTTAAAAAGTAAAGATTTTGAAAATGTTAGGATTTAAAAAAAAAGGATATTCAAAATAGTTGGGATTTAAAAATCTCTTCAGTTTTGTAATTCTTGACTTATTTGAAAATTGCACCTTTTTTCAAAATCTTATCTTTTTTTTAAAATCCCAACTTTCTCAAAAATTTTGGCTTTTTCAAAATCACGACTTTTTTGAAATCCCAATTTTTGTTTGAAATCCCAACCTTTTCATAATCCTGACTTTTTTGAAAATATCAACTTTTTCAAAACCCCTAAATATTTTGAAATTAGAACTTTTTTAGAATTATGAAATTCTATCTTTTTCTAAAATTACAAATTCTTTAAAATCCTAATTTTTTTGAAATTCACAACTTTTTGGAAAATAATGACTTTTTCAAAAATCATGACATATTCAAAAATCTAAAATTTCTGGAAAATCTAAATTATTCAAACTCCCATTTTTTTTTTTTGGAAATCCCAATATTTTAAAAAAGTTGAGATTTTTGAAACATGTGGTTTCAAAAAAAAGACTCAAACAAACACCTGGAGCACAAGTTATGACCTTTTCAAGTTCCTGCTAATTTTGGCGCATCATTACATTTTTGAAATCTTGACTTTTTAAGATTATAACTTTTTCAAAAATCCCAACTTTTTCAAAAATCGCGATGGTTTTGAAAATCAAATTTTTTCCAGAAATCCCAACTTTTTAAAAATTCCTGAATTTTCTAAAATCTCAACTTTATCAAAAATGGCGACATTTCTAAAAATCTGTACTTTTAAAAAAAATGATATTTTTTTAAAATCACAAATATTAAAAACTAGGAATTTTTTGAATATCCTAACTTTTTAAAAAATCTTGATTTTAAAAAAAACCCAACATTTTCCAAAATCTTGACTTATCAAAAATCCTGTCTTTTTTTAAAATCATCACTGTTACAAAATCATGACTTTTTGGAAAATCTATTTTTTTTAAAATCTTGTCTTTTTAAAAATTCTAACTTTTTTGAAAATGTCAACTTTTTAAAAAATCTTGGCTTTTTTGAAAATCCAAACTCTTCAAAAATATTTATTGTTCCAAAATTCAAAAATCCCAACTTTTCAAAAGCTCTGATTTTTTCAAAATATTCATTTTTTAAAAACCTCAACTTGTTTTAAAATATGAACATTTTAAAAGTCCCAACATTTTTTAAATTTCTTTGTTTTTTCAAAATCATAAAAACTTTTTTAAATCTTGAAGTTTTTAAAAATCCCGACCTTTTCCAAATTTAACTTTTTAAAATTTTAGGTTAAGGGTTTAGGGGTTAGGGGATTTAGTGTTTATGTTTACAGGTTTTTTTAGGGGTTGAGATTTTTAGGGTTCAATTAGGATTTTGCTTAGAGTTCAAATAGGTTTTTTTAGGGTTCGAGGATGAAATTTTAGGGTTTTGGAGTTCGAGGTTTACAGTTTAGGGCTTACGTTTTAGGGTTTGGGGTTTGAGGTTTATGGTTAAGGGTTTTGTAATTAGGGTTTAGGGCTCATGGTTTGTGATTGAGGGTTTCAAGGTTTAAGAATTCAGGGTATAGGGTTTATTTAAATTTTAGGGTTTAAGACTTGGAATTTAAGGTTTAGGAGCAATTAGAGCTTAAGGCTTAGGGTTTTAGGGCATGGTCAAGGTTTTAGGTTTAGGTCTCAACATTCATGGTTTTGGGTTATGAATTTAGGGTTTAAGGTTTAGGTCTCTATCTAAAGGTTTAGGGTTTAGGGTTTTTGCTTAGGGCTCAGGGTTCAAGGTTTAGGCCTAATGCTTTAGGGTTCACTATTTAGGGTTTAAGGGTTAGGGGTTTAGGGTTTAGGGTTAAGGGATTAGGGTTTTGGGTTTATGGTTTAAGGTTTGGGGTATAGTGTTTATGTTTTATGATTTAGGGATTTGGAGTTTAGGGTTTATGGTTTAAGGTTTGGGGTTTAAAGTTTAGGTTTTAGGGTTTGGGAATTAGGTAGAGATCATCTAAAGGTTTAGGGTTTTGGCTTAGGGCTCACGGTTCAAGGAATGGGGTTTAGGGTTTAGACTTTCAAAAACTCTTGGGTTTAAAATCTTGAACTTTAGATAGGGTTAAGGGATTAAGGAGGTTTAGGTTTCATGGCTCAGGGATCAGGGTTTAGGGTTTATTTCAAGGTTTGGGTTTAGAAAGGTTTTATGATTTAGGGATTTGGTTTTAAATGGTTTAGGATTCATTGTTAAAAAATATGGTTTATGGTTTTTGAAATCCCAACAGGTTTCAGGTTTTAGTGGTCGCGATTTTTAAAAATTCACAATTAAAAAAATATCCTTATTTTCGAAAAGTTTGTATTTTCTAAGATTTTGAAAGTCATAAAGTCATGAATGTAAAAAGTTCATAATTTTTTAAAAACTCTTTATTTTATAAAAAATTGTAATTTTTGAAAAAATCATGCTTTTATAAAAAGTTAGAATTTTGAAAAAGTAAAGATTTTGAAAATGTTAGGATATACAAAACAGTTGGGATTTAAAAATCCCAACCTTGTCATAATTCTGAATTTTTTGAAAATCTCAACTTTTTCAAAAACACTAACTTTTTTGAAATTATGAAACTATCTTTTACTAAAAATTACAAATATTTAAAATCCTATTTTTTTTTTAAATTCACAACTTTTTGAAAAATAATGACTTTTTGTGAAATCATGACATAAATCAAGAATTTGTAGTAAATCTAAATTATTCAAACTCTGAACTTTTTTTAGAAAATCTTGATATTTTTGAAACATCTGGTTTTAAAAAAAATGGACTCAAACGGACAAACAGAGCACAAGTTATTACCTTTTAAAGTTTCTGCTAATTTTGGCGTATCACTACATTTTTCAAATCTTGACTCAAATGAGATTATAACTTATTTGAAAATCCCAACTTTTTAAAAAATTGTAACTATTTAAAACATCACGACATTTTCAAAAATCAATTTTTTTTCAAAATCCTGACATTTTAAAAATTCCTTAATTATTCTTTTTTTATAGTCACAAATATTAAAAATCAAGACTTTTTCAAAAATCTTGATTTTTTAAAAATCCCAACATTTTCAAAATTTTTGACTTTTTTGTAAATCTTGACTTTTAAAAAATCCTGACTTTTTCAAAAATCTTCACTTTTACAAAATCATCACTTTTTGGAAAATCTCAATTTTTTAAAAACTCATCTTTTCAAAAATCCTAACTTTTTTTAAAATGTCAAGTTTTTTAAAAATCTTGACTTTTTCAAAAATCCAGACTCTTAAAAAATCTCGTCTCTTCAAAAATGCAAAATCCCAACTCTTTTGAAAATCCCAACTTTTCAAAACTTCATACATTTTAAAAACATTCATTTTTCAAAAACCCCAACTTGTTTGAAAATCTGAACATTTTCAAAGTCCCAACATTTTTTAAATCTTGATGTTTTCAAAATAACAACTTTGTTTAAAATTGTAACTTTTTCAAAAGTCGTGACTTTTTTGAAAATCTCAAGTTTTTGAAAATCCTAACTTTTTCAAAAATCTTGAATTTTTGAAAATCCCAATTTTTTCAAAATACCAACTTTTTAAAAGTCTAACTATTTTAAGGATTCTAGGTTGAGGGTTTAGGGCTCATGGGATTTGGTGTTTAGGGTTTAGGTTTTTGGGCTTAGGATTAATGGTTTATGATTTCGTGTTTATGGTTTAGGGATTAGCGCTATGGGCTTAGGGTTGAGGTTTAGGGTTCGAGAATTAAGGTTTAGGGTGTAAGCATTAGGTTTTAAGGGTTTAGGGATTTGGGGTTTTGGGTTCGAGGTTCATGATTGAGGGTTTTACACTTAGGGTTTGGGGCTCATGGTTTACAATTGAGGGTTTAGTATTTAGGATTTAGTATTTAGAGTTTTAGGATTTAAGACTCAGAATTTAGGGTTTAGGAGCAATTAGAGCTTTTAAGGTTTAGGTTTTATAAAGCATAGGGCTCAAAGTTTAGGGCGTAGGGGTCAAGGTTTAGGGTTTAGGTCTCAATGTTCATGGTGAAGGATCCATAGCTTAAGGTTTGAGGTTCGGGGTTATGAGTTTAGGGTTCAGGTCTCTAGCTATTGATTTAAAGTTTAGGGTTTTTGCTTAGGGCTAAAGGTTAAGGGTTGGTTTAGGTTTCATTGTTTGGGGTTTAAGGCTCAGGGTTAGGGGGTTTATGGTTTAAGGTTTGGGGTTTAGAGTTTAGGTATTACGATTTAGGGATTTGGGTTTATGGTTTATGGCTGAGGGTTTAGGGTTTAGGATTCAGTGTTAAGGGTTTTGTGTTTATGGTTTAGGATTTAGGGTTTTGGGCTTAGTGTTTAGGATGTTGGGGTTTAGGGTTTAGTGTTTACGACTCAGGTTTCAGGTTTTAGGGGTCACAATTTTGAAAAAGTCACGATTTCAAAAATATCCCGATTTTGAAACAGTTAGGATTTCAAAAAAGTCATGATTTTCAAAAAGTCTGTATTTTTCAAAGATTTTGAAAGTGATAAAGTCATGAATTTAAAAAGTTCACAATTTTTCCTCCTAACTCAAAAATTCATAATTTCCAAAAAATTCGTGATTTTAAAAAGTTTTTTTGAAAAAGTAAAGATTTTTAAAATTTTAGGATTTTCAAAAAAATTAGGATATTCAAAACAGTTGGGATTTAAAAATCTCTTAAGTTTTTTAATTCCTAACTTATTTGAAAATTGCACCTGTTTTCAAAATCTTGTCTTTTTTGAAAATCCTAACTTTCTCAAAGTTCTTGACTTTTTCGAAATCACAAGATTTTTGGAAATCCTAATTTTTGTTATAAATCATAACCTTTTCATAATCCTTACCCTTTTTAAAAATCTCAGCTTTTTCAAATACCCTAAAAAAAAATTAAATTCAAACTTTTTTAGAATTAAGAAATTCTATCTTTTTCTTAAATTGAAAATTCTTTAAAATCCTAATTTTTTGAAATTCACAACTTTTTGGAAAATAATGACTTTTTCAAAAATCATGACATATTAAAAAATCCATAATATTTGGAAAATCTAAATTATTCAAACTCCCAACTTATTTTTGAAAATATTGATATTTTATAAAAGTTGAGATTTTTAAAACATGTGGTTTAAAAAAAAGGACTCAAATGGAAACCCCTCAGAGCACAAGTTGGTGATCACTACAAAATCTTAACTTTTTTAGATTCCTAAATTATTTGAAAATTGCAACTTTTTTCAGAAATCTTGACTTTTTTGGAAAATCCAAACTTTCTCAAAATTCTTGCCTATTTTGAAATCAACGACTTCTTTTAAATCCCAATTTTTGTTCGAAATCCCAAACTTTTCATAATCCTTGCTTTTTTGAAAATCTCAATTTTTTAAAAATTACTAAATTTTTTGAAATTCAAACTTTTTAAGAATTATGAAATTCTATGTTTTTCTAAAATTTCAAATTCTTTAAAATCAAATTTTTTTAAAAATTCACAACTTTTTTGAAAATAATTTACTTTTTCAAAAATCATGACATATTCAAAAACCCAGAATTTCTAGAAAAGCTAAATTATTCAAAATTCCAACATATTTTTACAAAATCTTGATATTTTAAAAACATAGATATTTTTGAAACATCTGGTTTTAAAAAAGGGGACTCAAATGGACACCAGAAGTACAAGTTATGACATTTTCAAGTTTCTGCTAATTTTGGCGTATCACTACATTTTTAAAATCTTGACTTTTTTGAGATCATAACTTTTTCAAAAATCATCAAATTTTTAAAAATTCTTGAATTATTTAAAATCTCAACTTTATCAAAAACACCGACTTTTTGAAAATCCTTACTTTTTTTTAAAAAAAAAAAATTTCAAAATTGAAAATATTAAAAATTGTGAATTTTTTGAATATCCTGACATATTTAAGAATCCTAACCTTTTCAAAAATCTTAACATTTTCAAAAATCTTGACTTTTTTAAAAATTCAGACTAATCGAAAATCTTGACTTTTTTTTAAAATAAACTTTTACAAAATCACGACTTTTTGGAAAATCTTAAAAATTTTAAAATCCAAACTTTTTTTAAAACGTCAAGTTTTTAAAAAATCTTAAGTTTATCAAAACTCCAGACTCTGAAAAAACCCAACTCTTTTGAAAATCCCAACTTTTTAAAAATCTAGACATTTTTGAAATATTATTTTTTCAAAAAACCCAACTTGTTTGAACATCTGAACATTTTAAAAGTCCCAACATTTTTTAAATCTTGATGTTTTCAAAAATAAAAACTTTATTTAACATTGTAACTTTTTCAAATGTCGTGTCTTTTTTGAAAATCCCAAGTTTTTCAAAATACCAACTTTTTCCAAATCAAACTATTTTAAGGTTTATAGGTTGAGAGTTTAGTGTGTAGGTTTTTTGGATCAGGATTTGGGGTTTAGTGTTTAATGTTTAGGGATTAGGGCTCAGGGCTTGTGGTTTAGGGTTCGGAAATCATTGTTTAGGGTTAAAGAATTAGGTGTTAGTGATTAGGGTTTGGATTTATGGTTCATGTTTTAGGGTTTAGGAATCAAGATTTATAGTTGAGGGTTTTACACCTAGGGTTTAGTATTTAAGATTTAGCATTTAGGGTTTAGGAGCAATTAGAGCTTAAGGTTTATGGTTTATAGGGTATATGGCTCAAATTTTAGGGTTTAGGGCATAGGGGTCAGGGTTTACGTCTTAGTGTTCATGGTTGAAGGTCCATAGCTCAAGGTTCAAGGTTTGGGGTTTACGTCTCAGTGTTCATAGTTTAGGTCTCTAGCTAAAGGTTTAGAGTTTAGGGTTTAGCTTAGGGCTCACGGTTCAAGGTATAGGGTATTTGGTTTAAGGCTCATCATTAGGTGTTTAGGGTTTATTGTTTAGGATTTAGGGCTTAGAGTTTAGGTTTGGGCTTCATGTTTCAAGGATCAGGGTTTAGGGTTTGGTTTCGGGTTTAGAGTTTAGTTATTACGATTGAGGAATTGTGGTTTATGGTTTATGGCTGAGGGTTTAGGGTGTAGGATTAAGTTTTTAGGGTTTTGTATTTATGGTTTAGGGTTTTAGGGTTTAGGGGTCGTGATTTTGAAAAACTCTCGATTTCATAAATATCCTAATTTTGAATCAGTTACGATTTTGAAAAAATTGTGATTTTCAAAAAGTCTTTATTTTTAAAAAGTATTAAAGTGATAAAGTCAAGAATTTAAAAAGTTCTCAATTTTTAAAAAACTCTCTGAGTTTTTAAAAATTGTAATTCATGACTTAATTGAAAATTGCACCTTTTTTCAAAATCCCAACTTTCTCAAAATACTTGGACTTTTCAAAATCATGACTTTTTTTAAATCCCAATTTTTGTTTGAATTCCCAATCTTTTCATAATCCTAACGTTTTAGAAAATCTAAACTTTTCAAGTTACGACACCCGAAACACAAATTATGACCTTTTTAAGTTCCTGATAATTTTGGCACATCACTACATTTTTGAAATCTAAACTCTTTTGAGATTATAACTTTTTTGAAAATCCCAACTTTTTCGAAACTCGTAACTATTTAAAATATTGCGACGTTTTCGAAAATCAAAACTTTTTTAGAAATCGCAGCTTTTTAAAAATTCTTGAATTTTCTAAAATCTCAACTTTATAAAAAATGCTGACTTTTTTGAAAATCCTTACTTTTTAAAAAAATTATACTTTTTTGAAAATAAAAAATATTTAAAATCAATGCTTTTTTGAATATTTTGACTTATTTAAAAATCCTTACTTTTTCAAAAATCTTTACGTTTTAAAAATCCCAACATTTTCCAAAATCTTGACTTTTTCAAAAATATTCACTTTTACAAAATAATGCCTTTTTAGAAAATCTCAATTTTTTTAAAATCCCGTATTTTCAAAAATCCCAACTTTTTTAAAATGTCGAGTTTTTAAAAAATCTTGACTTTTTATAAAATCCTGACTTTTCAAAAATCCTGACATTTTGAAAAAATCTTCACTTTTACAAAATCATGACTTTTTTGGAAAATCTCAAAATTTTTAAAATCTAGATCTTTTTTGAAAATTTATAACTTTTTTGGGTTTGAATTTTTTCAAATGTCATTTGAGTTTTTAAAAAATCCAAACTCTTCAAAAATGTGAAAAGCCCGATTCTTTTGAAAATTTTGGTTTAGGGTTTAGGGGTCGCAATTTTGAAAAAGTCACGATTTCAAAAATATCCCAATTTTGAAACAGTTAGGATTTCGAAAAGTCTCAATTTTCAAAAAAATTGTATTTTTAAAGTGATAAAATCATGAATCTAAAAAGTTCAGAATTTTTGAAAAAATCGTGATTTTTAAAAAATTCTTAATTTTTGAAAAAGTCATGATTTTACAAAAAGTTGGAATTTTGAAAAAGTAAAGATTTTTAAAAGGTTAGAATTTCTAAAAAATTAGGAATTTCAAAACAGTTGGGATTTAAAAATCTCTTCAATTTCGTAATTCCTAACTTATTTGAAAATTGCACCTTTTTTTCAAAATCTTGTCTTTTTTGAAAATCCCAACTTTCTCAAATTTTTTGGCTATTTTGAAATAATGAATTTTTTAAAATTTAAACCTTTTCATAATCGTGACTTTTTCAAAAACAAAAAAAAAATCAAATTGAACTTTTTAAGAATTATGAAATTCTATCTTTTTTCTAGAATTGTAAATTCTTTAAAATCTTTTTTTTTTGAAATTCACAACTTTTTTCAATATAATAAATTTTTCAAAAACCATGACAAATTCAAAAACTCCAAAATTTCTTGAAAATCTAAATTATTCAAACTCCCAATTTTTTTTCTGAAAATACTGATATTTTTAAAAAGTTGAGATTTTTGAAACATGTGCTTTAAAAAAAATGCACTCAAAAGGACACCCGGAGAACATATTATGACCTTTTCAAGTTCTTACTAACTTTAGTGCATCACTACATTTTTTAAATCTTAACTCTTTTGGGATTATAACTTTTTAGAAAATTCTAACTTTTTTGAAAATTGCAACTATTTCAAAAATCGCGATGTTTTCAAAAATCAAAACTTTTTCAGAAATACAACCTTCTTAAAATATACCTAATTTTCATAAATCTCAACTTTATAAAAAATGTCAACATTTTTAAAAATCCTTAGACTTTTTAAAAAACTTATATTTTTTTTGAAAATCACGCATATTAAAAATCGGGACGTTTTCGAATATCCAGACTTTTTCAAAAATCTTGACGTTTTAAAAATCCCAACATTTTCCAAAATCTTAACTTTTTTGAAAATCCTGACTTTTCAAAAATCCTTACTTTTTCAAAAATCTTCACTTTTTGGGAAAAATCACAGCTTTTTCAAAAATCTCACATTTTCTAAAATCCAGTGTTTGCAAAAATCCTAACTTTTTTTAAAATGTCGAGTTTTTTCTAAAATATTGAGTTTCTCAAAAATTGAGGATAAAAAAACCTGACTCTTCAAAAATGTGAAAAATCCAACTCTTTTGAAAATCCCAGCTTTTAAAAAAACTAGACTTTTTTGAAATATTCATTTTTCGAAAACCCCAACTTGTTTGAAAATCTAAACATTTTCAAAGTCCCAACATTTTTTAATTTTTTATGTTTTCAAAAATAACAACTTTTTCAAAAGTTGTGACTTTTTTGAAAATCCTGACTTATTTTTAGGTTTAGATCTAACTATTTTAGTGTTTAGGATTTAGGGTTTAGGGCTAAGGGGATGTTTAGTGTTTAGGGTTAGGGCTAAGTTAGGTTTTAGGGTTTAAGGTTTAGGGTTTAGGGTTTACGATTGGATGTTTAAGGTTTAGGGTTTAAGGGTTCACTGGTTTAGGGTTCAAAGTTTAGGGTTTAGGGTTTAGGTTTAAGGATTTAGGTTTTAGGGTTTAGGTCTCAGTGTTCATGGTTGAGGGTCCATGGCTTAGGGTTCGAGGTTCGGGGTTATGAGTTTAGGGTTTAGTGATTAGTTCTCTAGCTAAAGGTTTAGTGTTTAGGGCATTTGCTTAGGGCTCATGGTTCAAGGTTTAAGGTTTAGGGTTAGGCCTAAGGCTTTAGGGTTCACCATTTAGGGTTTAAGGCTCAAGGTTAGGGGTTTAGGGCTTAGGGTTTAGGGTTTAGGCTTCATGGCTTAGGGATCAGGGTTTAGGGTTTATGGTTTAAGGTTTGGGGTTTAGAGTTTAGGTATTATAATTTAATGATTTGGGTTTATGGTTTATGGCTAAGGGTTTAGGGTTTAGGATTCAATGTTAAGGTTTTTTGGTTTATGGTTTAGGATTTAGGGTTTTGGTCTTAGTATTTAGGATGTTGGGGTTTAGGGTTTAGCATTTATGACTCAGGTTTCAAGTTTTATGGGTTGTGATTTTGAAAAAGTGATAATTTCAAAATTATCCTGATATTGAAACAGTTAGGATTTATAAAAAGTCATGATTTTTAAAAAGTTTATATTTTCAAAGATTTTGAAAGTATTAAAGTCATGAATCTAAGAAGTTCACAATTTTAAAAAACTCCTTATTTATTAAAAATTTTTGAAAAAGTCAATTTTATTAAAGTCATGGAATTTTGAAAAAGTAAGTTGAAAATGTTAGGATCTTAAAAAAAAATAGGATATTCAAAAAGGTTGGGATTTAAAAATCTCTTTAGTTTTTTAATTCCTGACTTATTTGAAAATTGCACCTTTTTTCAATACCTTTCTTTTTTTAGGAAATCCCAACTTTCTCAAAAATCTTGGCTTTTTCAAAATCCTAATTTTTTTTGAATTCACAACTTTTTGGAAAATAACGTCTTATACAAAAATCATGACTTATTCAAAAATCTAAAATTTCTAGAAAATCTAAATAATTCAAAATCCTGATGTTTTAAAAAAATTGAGATTATTGAAACATGTAATTTTAAAAAAAAATGGATTCAAACAGACACCCGAGCACAAGTTATGACCTTTTCAAGTTCCTGTTAATTTTGGTGCATAACTAAAATTTTGAAATCTTGATTCTTTTAAAGTTATAACTTTTTTTTGAAAATCCTAACTTTTTAAAAAATCACAACTATTTTGAAAAATCACGACGTTGTCTAAAATCAAATCTTTTTCAGAAATCCAACCTTTTTAAAGATTCCTGAATTACTTTTATAACATTGAATTCTCTCCAACATAACATTCAGTTAAAATTAAGAAATAGCTCTATTCCAAAAATCGACGTTTTTGCAAAAAGTGCCCTTTTTCTGAAATCCATGTATTCTGGCAAAATCCCCTTTTTAAAAATTCCTAAATTTTCTAAAATCTTCCACTTTTTAAAAATCGCCTTTTCCAAAATCTAACTACGAGCCTGCCAGGCAAGGATGTTGAAAGGGATGGAGGAGGTTTTCATGGATCGGTCTGACCTTCACAAATGCAGGGAGCCCCGAGGATGGCATTCACAACCCATTTTCAAAAATGATCCAGCTGGTTTAAAATCTTGTGAATATTTTGAAATGGCCCTCTCAAACCCTTGTTTTAAAAATAATCTTCTTTGGGGGGCTGGAGCAGGGTAATTTTCCTTTTTTTCAATCATGATAGAGGAATAAACGTGGATCCTCCTTAAAGACATTATGAAGGGAAAGGAGTCCTCCATGAAACTTGCAGACATTACCCCGTGTTGACCATAGCTCCAAACGGATCTGGGTATTGTTTGAGAGAGCGGTGGCTTGTAATAAAATTATTACATTTGGGGAAGATGTTATTTAATCTAAGATTTACTACAAAGAGCATGATTTGATTTGTAGATTCGGGGGACTGTGGCCCAGCCTTCTGGCTCTTCACGCATGGATTCCTTGCATTTTTTGACTCCAACTTTAACTCGTTTATAGACTTACATCTGTGTGCTAAGGGAATTTTCATTGTGACTTTCTCTTCAATAGCTGATAAAAAACATTGCTTCCAAACTCTGGACTTGTCAATCTAAATATTTGGTCATGAAACCCTGGTTCCCATCCTTTAACCCGCACACAGAATCTTTCTCATGGAAACCTGTTTGGATCAGGCTAACCCATTTACCTATTCAATTCTGGAGTCATGACTTTTAACAGCCATTGGCAACACCTTGGGAATTACACTCTTTTATATGATTCTCAAACCACTAATTACACCCATACTTACCTATGCCAGGATCCTGGTTTTTAGTGTTTAGGATCTTACACTGATAAAAATCTTCTTGCTACGAATAGATCTTAGAGTGAAAAATAGAACTTGGTCACAAACTCTTGATTATGAAGGTCTACCTTTTGTAGAAGGTGTTTTGGCTTTAGGGCAACCTCTACTGCTTTTTGAAAGATGGAAAAACCTCAATTTTTTTAAAAAATCAAATTGGTGGAAAGATGCACTTTTCAGAGCACCTAATTTTTGAAAAATTGCTAAAAGGGATCTTGAAAAGTCAAAAGTTTTTAAACAGTGATGAATTCAAAAATACCCTTGAAAATTGTCTTTCCGAAAATCAAACTATTAGCAGCATGAAAATCTCAAGTTGTTGAGGGCAATTGCACGGATATTTTCAAAAATAGTGGCTGTCCCAATTGGGACAAATGCGACTAAGGAAATACCCCTTTTGAAAATCTTTCCTCCAACAGTGGAGACTCCTTCAGGTTGGGTTACGGTTAGCAAGAAGAAAAAAATTTCACCGTGAAGGAGGGCTACCCGTTTTATGATTCTCTTTTTTGTGATCGGCCGGAGTACATGGTTATCAAGGTCTCATTGTGGCCGGATTATAGAATGCTTTCCAATGGTGTCGGTGTACTATTACTGGGTTTTCGCTGTCCAGCAGTTGTTTAGTTGCTGCTGAGGTTGATGGTTGTTGCTTCTTTTTTGCAGACGATGTTATGCAGTTGGTCCTTATTGTTATATATGGATTCGGATCCCTTTTTTTGTGCTTATTTTTTCTTTCTGGCTTCTGAGCCTTATTGTACAAGGGTATAGTCCCTTTCAAAAAACTATTTGCCAATAATAAAAAAAAAACTTTATCAAGAATGCAAACTATTTTGAAAATCCTTAGTTCTTTAAAAAATTATAAATTTTCAAAAATAAAAAATACTAAAATACGGTACTTTTTTGACTATCCTGACTTATTCAAAAATCCTGACTTTTTCAAAAATCTTAACGTTTTAAAAAACCCAATATTTTCCAAAATCTTGATATTTTTGAAAATCCTGACTTTTTCAAAAATATAAACTTAAAAGTCCCAACATGTTTTAAATCTTTATGTTTTTAAAATTAACAACTTTGTTTAAAATTTTAACTTTTTCAAAAGTCACCACTTCTTTGAAAATCCCACGTTGTTGAAAATCCTGACTTTTTCAAAAATCTTAAATTTTAGAAAATCCCAAGCTTTTTAAAATACCAACTTTTCCCAAATCTAACTAATTTAAGGTTTCTAGGTTGAGGGTTTAGGGCTCATGGGATTTAGTGTTTAGGGTTTAGCTTTTGGGGCTCACAATTTACTATTTAGGGTTTATTGTTTAGGGTTTAGGGATTAGGGATCAAGGCTCAGGGTTCAAGATTCAAGGTTTAGAGATTAAGAATTAGGTTTTAGGGTTTGGGGTTTTGCGTTTAGGGTTAGGATTTAGGGCTCAGGTTTTATGGTTTGGGGTTCTAGGTTTACGGTTTGTATTTGGGGTTTAGGGTTCATGGTTTATGATTAAAGATTTAGGAGCAAATAGAGATTAAGATTTAGGGTTTATATGGTATAGGGCTCAAAGTTTAGGGTGTAGGGGTCAGGGTTTAGGGTTTTGGTCTCAGTATTCATGGTTGAGGGTCCAGGGCTCCTCTTTGCGTGCACAACTCTCTCAGCTCCTAGATATCAGCTTTTAAATGGTTCAAATCTGATTTTCAATGAAGCAGATAAGATTTCTAATGGTGCAAATCAACTTTTGATTTAATGAAAGTTATGTTAAATAATGAAGGGTTTAGGGTTTTGGCTTAGGGCTCACGGTTTAAGGTATAGGGTTTAGGGTTTAAGGTTCAAGTTTTAGGGGTCTAGAGTTTATTGTTTAGGTTTTAGGGTTTAGGCTTTCATGTCTCAGGGATAACGGTTTAAGTTTTGAGGTTTAGATTTTAGGTATTATGATTTAGGGATTTGCGTTTATGGTTTATGGCTTCGGGTTTAGGGTTTATAATTCAATGTTAAGGGTTTTGTGTTTATGGTTTAGGATTTAGGGTTTTGGGCTTAGTGTTTAGGATGTAGGGGTTTAGGGTTTAGCATTTACAACTTAGGTTTCAAGTTTTAGGGATTAGGGTTTAGGGGTCATGATTTTAAATAATTCTTTAATTAAAAATATTTTTAAAGTGATAAAGTAATGAATTTGAAAAGTTCACAATTTTTGAAAATTCATAATTTTCAAAAAAGTCACGATTTTATAAAATGTTGGAATTTTGAAAAAGCAAAGATTTTTGAAATGTTAGGATTTTAAAAAAAATAGGATATTCAAAATAGTTGGGATTTAAAAATCTCTTTAGGTTTGTAATGCCCAACTTATTTAAAAATTGCACCTTTTTTCAAAATCTTGTCTTTATTGAAAATCCTAACTTTCTTAAAATTCTTGGCTTTTTTGAAATGACGAATTTTTTAAAATCCCAACCTTTACATAATCCTGAATTATTTGAAAATCTCAACTTTTTCAAAAACCCTAAAAATTTTTAAATTCAAACTTTTTTAAAATTATGAAATTCTATCTTTTTCTAAAATTGCAAATTCTTTAAAATCCTAAATATTTTGAAATTCACAACTTTTTTAGAAAATAATGACTTTTTCAAACATCCAAAATTTATGGAAAATCTAAATTATTAAAACTCTTTACTTTTTTTTTGAAAATCCTGATATTTTAAAAAAGTTTAGATTTTTGAAACATGTGGTTTAAAAAAAACTCAAACGAATGTCGGGAGCACATGTTATGACCTTTTCAAGTTCGTGTTAATTTTTCCGTATCACTACATTTTTAAAATCTTGACTCTTTTGAGATTATAACTTTTTTGAAAATCCCATTTTTTTAAAAAATCGTAACTATTTAAAAAATCACGACAAATTCAGAAACAAAAACTTTTTAAGAAATCCCAACCTTTTAAAAATAGCTGAAGTTTCTAAAATCTCAGCTTTATCAAAAATGCCAACTTTTTTGAAAATCCTTACCTTTTTGAAAAATTATAATTTTTTTCTAAAATCACAAATATTAAAAATAAAGACTTTTTCGTACATCCCGACTCATTAAAAATTCCTAACATTTTCTAAAATCTTGATTTTTCAAAAATCCTAACTTTTTAAAAAATCTCAATTTTTTTAAAAATCTGGTCTTTTCAAAGATCCTAACTTTTTTTGAAAATGTCAAGTTTTTCAAAAATCCAGCCTCTTAAAAAATCTCTAATCTTCTTCAAAAAGGTGAAAAATCCCACCATTTTTTAATATCCCAATTTTTCAAAAATCTTTTGAAATATTCATTTTTAGAAAACCCTAACTTGTTTGAAAATATGAACATTTTCAAAGTCCCAAACATCTTTTAAATCTTGATGTTTTCAAAAATAACAACTTTGTTTAAAATTGCAACTTTTTCAAAAGTTGTGACTTTTTTGAAAATCTCAAGTTTTTGAAAATCTGACTTTATCAAAAAAAATTGAATTATTGAAAATCCCAAGTTTTTCAAAATACCAACTTATTCCAAATCTAATTATTTTAAGGTTTCTACGTTGAGGGTTTAGGGCTCAGGGAATTTACTGTTTAGGGTTTAGGTTATTGGGGTCATGATTCAAGGTTTAGAGTTAAGTGTTTAGGGATTAAGGCTTAGGGCTCAAGATTCAGGGTTTAGGGTTTAAGAATTAGGTTTTATTATTTGGGGTTCGAGGTTTACTGTTGAGGGTTTTGCACTTAGGGTTTAGGGCTCATGGTTTATGATTGAGGGTTTTAGTATTTAGCATTTAGCATTTGGGGTTTAAAAGAAATTAAAGCTTAATGTTTATAGGGTATAGGGCTTAGACTTTAGGGTTTACGGCATAGGTGTCAGGGTTTAGGTCTCAGTAATCATGGTTGAGGGTCCATGGCTCAAGGTTTGAGGTTCGGGTTTATGAGTTTAGTGTTTATGGTTTAGGGTTTAGGGCTCACGATTCAAGGTTTATGACTTAGGTTTTAGGTTTTAAGGGTCGTGATTTAGGGTTTAGGGCTTATCCCAATTTTGAAACAGTTAGGATTTCATAGGTTTAGTCGGATTTAAAAAAGTTTGTATTTTAAATTAGGTTTTGAAGGGATTTGTGGTTAAAGGTACTATGATTTAGGGATTTGGGTTGAGCGTTTAGGATTCAATGTTAAGGGTTTTGTGTTTATGGTTTATGATTTAGGGTTTTGGTCTTATTGTTTATCATTTACAACTCAGGTTTAGGGATCGCAATTTTGAAAAAATTACAATTTAAAAAATATCCCGGTTTTGAAACATATAGGATTTTGAAAAAGTTATGATTTTCAATAAGTTTGTATTTTGAAATATTTTTAAAGTGATAAAGTCATGAATTTAAAAAGTTCACAATTTTTTAAAAAACTCGTTATTTTTTAAAAATTTGTAATTTTTGAAAAAGTTGTGATTTTTATAAAAAGTCAAAACAGTTCGGATTTAAAAATCTATTTAGTTTTGTAATTCCCAACTTATTAGAAAATTGCACTTTTTTTCACAATTCTTAGCTTTTTCAAAATCACAACTTTTTTGAAATCCCAACCTTTTCATAATCCTGACTTTTTTGAAAATCTCAACTTTTTCAAAAACCCTAAAATTTTAAAAATTCAAAGTATTTTAGAAATATGAAATTCTATCTTTTTCTAAAATCACAAATTCTTTAAAATACTATTTTTCAATAAATTCATAACTTTTTGGAAAATAATAACTTTTTAATAAATCATGACATATTAAAAAATCCATAATTTCTGAAAAATTTAAATTACAAACTCCCAACTTTTTTTTGAAAATCCTGATATTTGAAAAAAGTTGAGATTTTTGAAACATGTGGTTTCAAAGAAACATACTCAAATAGACACCCAGAGCACAAGTTATTACCTTTTCAAGTTCTTGCTAATTTTGCTCAAATTTTTGAAATTACTCTTTTGAGATTAAAATCTTTCGAAAATTGCAACGATTTTAAAAATCGTGACATTTCTGAAAATTCAAAACTTTTTTAGAAATCCCAACCTTTTAAAAATCACTAAAGTTTCTAAAATCTCAACTTGATAAAAAATGCTTACTTTTTAGAAAATCCTTACTTTTTAAAAAACTTATATTTTTTCGAAAATCAAAAATATTAAAAATCGGGACTCTTTCGAATATCCTAACTCATTAAAAAATCCTAACTTTTAAAAAAAAATTGACGTTTTAAAAATCCCAACATTTTCCAGAATCTTGAACTTTTTTAAAATCCTGGTTTTTCAAAAATCTTCACTTTTTTGAAAATGTCGAGTTTTTCAAAAATCTTTAGTTTTTTAAAAATCCAAACTCTGAACATTTTAAGTAACCCCAACTTGTTTGAACATATTAACATTTTCAAAGTTCCAACATCTTTTAAATCTTGATGTTTTCAAAAATAACAACTTTGTTTAAAATTGTGACTTTTTTTAAAATTTCAATTTTTTTGAAAATCTTGATTTTTTCAAGATTTAGTTAGTGCCTCTAGGTTGAGCGCTCAGGGGATTTAGTGTTTAGGGTTTATGCTTTTTGGGTCAAGATTCAGGGTTTACAGTTTAGTGTTTAGGGTTTAGGAATTAGGGTTCAAGGCTCAAGGTTCAGGTTTAAGAGTTCAGGGTTTATTCAAGGTTTAGGGTTAAAGAATTAGATTTTAGGGTTTACAATTAGGATTTAGGGCTTAGGTTTTACGGTTTGGGGTTCGAGGTTTACGGTTGAGGGTTTAAGGGTCAAGGTTTACGATTGAGGGTTTAATATTTAGGATTTAACTTTTAGGGTTTAAGGGTTTAAGACTCAGAATTTAGGGTTTAGGGTATATAAGGTATAGGGCTCAGAGTTTAGGGTTTAGGGCGTAGGTGTCAGGGTTGAGGAATTAGGTTTTAGTTTTCATGGTTGAGGGTCCATGGCTCAGGGTTTGAGGTTCGGGATCATGAGTTTAGGGTTTAGGGTTTACATCTCTAGCTAAAGGTTCATGGTTTAGGGTTTTGGCTTAGGGATCACAGTTCAAGGTATAGGGTTTAGGGTTTATTTTTTAGGCCTCATGACATAGGGATTATAGTTTAGGGTTTATGATTTAAGGTTTGGGGTTTAGAGTTTATGGATTTGGGTTTATGGTTTATGGCTGAGGGTTTAAGGTTTAGGATTCAGTGTGAAGGGTTTTTTGTTTATGGTTTAGGATATAGGGTTTTGAGCTTAGTGTTTAGGATGTTGGGGTTTAGGGTTTAGCGTTTATGACTCGGGTTTAGGGTTTTAGGGTTTAGGGGCTAGTGGTCATGATTTTGAAAAAGTCACGACTTAAAAAAATCTCGATTTTCAAATAGTTAGGATTTTGATAAAATCATGATTTTCTAAAAGTCTATATTTTCAAATATTTTTAAAGAAAATATTAGAAATCGTGACTTTTTTGACTATCTTGACTTATCCAAAAATATTGACTTTTTAAAAAATCTCTACTTTTTAAAAATCCCAACATTTTCCAAAACTTTGACTTTTTTTGAAAATCTTCAGTTTTATAAAATCGTGACTTTTTGAAAGATATCAAATTTTGTAAAATCATGTGTTTTCAAAAATCTTAAATTTTTAAAAATCCCATGTTTTTCAAAATACCAACTTTTTCCAAATCTATCTATTTAAGGTTTTTAGGTTGGGGGTTTAGGGCTCACGTGGATTTTTTAATTAGGGTTTAGGTTTTTGGGCTCAGGATTCAGGGTTTATGGTTTAGTGTTTTAGGGTTTATGAATTAGGGCTCATGTCTCAGGGATCAGGGTTCAGGGTTTGGTGATCAAGGTTTTGCACTTAGGGTTACGACTCATGGTTTACGATTGAGGGTTTAGTATTTAGGATTTAGGATTTAGCATTTAGGGTTTTACGATTTAAGACTCAAAATTAAGGGTTTAGGAGCAATTAGAGCTTAAGGTTTAGGTTTTAGGGTGTAGGGATTAGGGTTTATGGTTTTGGTCTCAGTGTTCATGGCTGAGGGTCCATGGCTCAGGATTTGAGGTTCAAGGTTATGAGTTTTGGGTTTAATGTTTAGGTATCTAGCTAAAGGTTTAGGGGTTTAGGGTTTTGGCTTAGGGGTCACGGTTCAAGGAATATGGTTTAACGATTAGGGCTAGGCATAAGGATTTAGGGATTAGTTTAGGGTTTAGAGTTCAAGGCTCTAATTAGGGTTAGGCATAAGGCTTTAGGCTTCATTTTTTAGGGTTTAGGGTTTAAGGCTTAGGTTTAGGGGTTTAGGGTTTAGGCTTCATGGCTAAGGGATTAGTGTTTATGGTTTAAGTTTTGGGGTTTAGATGTTAGGAATTACGATTTAGGGATTTTGGCTTATGGTTTATGGCTGAGGGTTTAGGATTTATGGTTTAGGATTTATGGTTTATTGTTTAGGATTTATTGTTAAGGGTTTTGTGTTTATGGTTTAGGATTTATGGTTTATTGTTTACAACTCAGATTTTAGGTTTTAGGTTTTAGGTTGTAAAGGTCACGATTTTTGAAATTTCACGAATTTTAAAATATCCCTATTTTGAAACAATTAGAATTTTGAAAAAGTCTGTATTTTCAAAGATTTTTAAAGTGATAAAGACATGAATTCAAAGATTTTGCAATTTTTAAAAGACTCGTGATTTAAAACAATTAGAATATTTAAAACAGTTGGGATTTAAAAATCTCTTATGTTTTGTAATTCCTGACTTATTTGAAAATTACACCTTTTTTGAAAATCACGTTCTTTTTTAAAATCTCAACTTTCTCAAAATTCTTGGATTTTTCAAAAATTCATGACTTTTTTAAAATTTAATTTTTGTCTAAAATCTCAACCTTAAAGTTATAATCCTGACTTTTTTGAAAATCTCAACTTTTTCAAAAACCATAAATTTTTTGAAATTTAAACTTTTTGAGAAGTTTGAAATTCTATATTTTTCTAAAATTGCAAATTCTTTTAAATCTTTAATTTTTTGAAATTCATAACTTTTGGAAATAATGAGGTTTTCAAAAACTATGACATATTCAAAAATCCATAATTTTTTAAAAATCTAAATTATTCAAACTCCTGACATTTATTTTAAAATCATGATATTTTAAAAAAAATAGATTTTTGATAATGTGGTTTCAAAAAAATGGACTCAAACAAACATTAGGAACAAAAGTATGACCTTTTAAACTTCCTGGTAATTTTGGCGCATCACTACATTTTTGAAATCCCAACTTTTAAAAAAAATTCTTAACTCAAATATTAAAAAATCGGGAATTTTTCGAATATCCGTACTCATTCAAAAATCTTGACTTATTCAAAAATATTGACTTTTAAAAAACCCCAACATTTTCAAAAATCTTAACATTTTTGAAAATCTTCACTTTTACAAAATCACGACTTTTTGGAATATCTAATGTTTTTTAAAATCCCTTCTTTTCAAAAATATTAACTTTTTAAAAAAATGTCGAGTTTTTTGAAAATCCTGACTCAAAAAATCTTGACTCTTCAAAAATGTGAAAATCCCAAATCTTTCAAAAACCCCAACTTGTGTGAAAATAACTTTTTTAAAATCTGGATGTTTTCGAAAATAATAACTTTCTTTAAAATTGGAATTTTTTCAAAGGTCTTGAATTTTTTGAAAATCTCAAGTTTTTGAAATCCTGACTTTTTAAAAACTATTGCATTTTTAAAAATCCCAAGTTTTTCAAAATACTAACTTTTTCCAAATCTAACTATTTTAAGGTTTCTAGGTTGAGGGTTTAGGGCTCAAGGGGTTTAATGTTTACTTTTTAGGTTTTTCGGCTCAAGATTCAACATCTAGGGTTTAGTGATTAGAGCTCAAGACTCAGGGTTTAGGGTTGAGGTTTTAGGGTTCAGAGATCAAGGTTTAGGGTTTTTTGGTATAGGTTTTAGGGTTAGGATTTAGGGGTCATGTTTTAGGGTTTGGGATTCGAGATTTACGGTTAAGGGTTTAGTATTTTAATATTTAGCATTTAGGGTTTTAGGGTTTAAGACATAATTTGGTGTTTAGGAGAAATTAGAGCTTAAAGTTGAGGAGGAGTTTAGGGTTTAGGGCGTAGGGGTTTAGCTCTCTAGCTAAAGTTTTAGGGTTTAAGGTTTTGGCTCATGGTTCGAGGTATAGGGTTTAGGGTTATTGTTAGCACAAGGCTTTAGGGTTCACTTTTTAGGGTTTAAGGCTCAGGGTTAGGGGTGTTTACGCTTCATGGTTTAAGGTTTGGGTTTTAGAGTTTAGGTATTTCGATTTATGGATTTGGGTTTATGGTTTATGGCTAGGGGTTTAGGGTTTAGGATTCAGTGTTAAGGGTTTTGTGTTTTATGTTTAGGATGTAGGGTTTTGTGCTTAGTGTTTAGGATGTTGGGGTTTAGGGTTTAGCATTTACGACTCAGATTTCAAGTTTTAGGGTTTAGGGACTAGGGTTCAAGATTTTGAAAAAGTCACGATTTCAAAAATATCCTAATTTTGAAACATTTCTGGATTTCAAAAAGTCGTGATTTTCAAAAAGTTTGAATTTTGAAAGTTTTGACAATTTTTCAAAGACATGAATTTTAAAAGGTCACAATTTTTTTAAAAATCTGTGATTTTTTAAAAATTCGTAATTTTGAAAAAGTAAAGATTTTGAAAATGTTAGGATTTTCAAAAAAATTAGGATATTTAAAACAATAGGGATTTAAAAATATCTTCAATTTTGTAATTCCTGACTTATTTAGAAATTGTACCTTTTTTCAAAATCTTTTCTTTTTTAAAAATCCCAATTTTCTCAAAATTCTTGGCTTTTTCGAAATCGTGACTTTTTTGAAATCTTAAATTTTGTTCAAAATCCAAATCTTTTCATAATCCTTACCCTTTTAAAATTCAATTTTTTTTAGAATTATGAAATTCCATCTTTTTCTAAAATTGCAAATTCTTTAAAATCCTATTTTTTTCAAAATTCACAACTTTTTTGAAAATCATGACATATTAAAAAATCTAGAATTTTTGGAAAATCTAAATTATTCAAACTCCTGACTTTTTTTTGAAAATATTCATATTTTAAAAAAGTTGAGATTTTTGAAACAATTTTAAAAAAAAACAAACAGATATCTAGAGCACAAGTAATGACCTTTTCAAGTTCCGTTTACTTTTGGCAAATCACTACATTTTTTAAATCTTGACTCTTTTGAGATTATAACTTTTTCAAAAATCCCTACTTTTTCAAAAATCACAACTATTTCAAAACTCGCACCATTTTCGAAAATCAAAACTTTTTCAAAAATCCCAACTTTTTAAAAGAATGTCAACCTTTTCTAAAATCCTTAATTTTTTTTAAAATTATATTGTTTTTCGAAAATTGCAAATATTAAAAATCAGGACTTTTTTTAATATCCTAACTTATTCAAAAATCCTAAATTTTTTCAAAAATCTTGACATTTTAAAAATCCCAACATTTTCCAAAAGCTTGACTTTTTTGAAAATCCATATTTTTCAAAAATCTTGATTTTTTTCAAAAAATTTCACTTTTAAATTATCATGACATTTTGGAAAATCTCATTTTTTTTTAAAATCCTGTCTTTTCAAATATCCTATTTTTAGAAAAAAATGTCAAGTTTTTCAAATATCCAGACTCAAAAAATACCGACTATTTAAAAATACGAAAGGCCCAACTCTTTAGAAAATCCCAACTTTTAAAAAATATGGACTTTTTCAAAATTTTCAATTTTTGAAAACCCTAACTTGTTTTAAATTTTGAACATTTTCAAATTCCAAACTTTTTTTAAAATTACAACTTTTTCAAAAGTCTTAACTTTTTTTAAAATCTCAAGTTTTAGAAAATTTTGACTTTTCAAAATTCTCAGAATTTTTGAAAATCCCAAGTTTTTCAAAATACCAACTTTTTCTGAATCTCACTTTTTAAGGTTTCTAGGTTGATGGTTTGGGGCTTAGGGGATTTTAATGTTTAGGTAAACATGAGCCCTAAATCCTTACCCCAAACACTAAACCCTAAACCTTGATCCCCAGACCCTGAACCTTGATTCCTAATCCCTAAACCCTAAACACTAAATCACACGATCCCAAACCCTCAACCTAGAAAACAAAAAATAGTTAGATTTGGAAAAGGTTGATATTTTGAAAAATTTGGGATTTTCAAAAAGTAGAGATATCTGAAAATGTCAAGATTTTCAAAAACAATCACCACTTTTGAAAAAGATGCAATTTTAAACAAAGTTGTTATTTTTGAAAACATCAAGATTTAAATAATGTTGGGACCTTGAACATGTTCAGATTTTCAAACAAGTTGGGGTTTTTGAAAAATGAATATTTCGAAAAAGTCAAGATTAATGAAAAGTTGGGATTTTCAAAAATTTTGGGCTTTTCAAATTTTTGAAGATTCAAGATCTTTGAAAAACTCGACATTTAGAAAGAAAAAGGATTTTTGAAAAATTGAGATTTTTGAAAAGGTCACGATTTTTTAATAGTGAAGATTTTCGAAAAAGTTTAGATTTTTGAAAAATCGTGATTTTAAAAAAAGTCAAGATTTTTGAAATTATTGGGATTTTTAAAATGTCAAGATTTTTGATAAAGTCGGGATTTTTTAATAAGTCAGGATATTAAAAAAATCCCGATTCCTGATTTTTAATATTTACAATTTTCTTAAAAATATAATTTAATAAAAAATGGATTTTAAAAAAAGTCTTCATTTTTTATAAAGTTTTGATTTTTGAAAACATTGTGATTATAGAAAAAAGTTGGGATTTTTAAAAAAGTTATAATCTCAAAAAAGTCAAGATTTCAAAAATGTTGTGATGCGCCACTATTACCAGGAACTTGAAAGGTCAAAACTTGTGCTCCAGGTGTCTATTTGAGTATGTTTTTTTTAAAACACATGTTTCAAAAATCTCAACTTTTTTAAAATATCAGGACTTTCAAAAAAATGTTAGGAGTTTGACTAATTTAGATTTCCAAGAAATTCTTGATTTTAAATATGTCATGGTTTTTGAAAATGTCGTTATTTTCCAAAGAGTTGTGAATTTTAAAAAAAGGCTTTAAAAGAAATTTCTAATTTTAGAAATAGATAGAATTTCATAACTGTAAAAAAGTTCGTACTTAAATCTTTTTAGGGTTTTTCAAAAAGCTGAAATTTTCAAAAAAGTCAAGATTATTAAAAGGTTGGGATTTGGAAAAAAAATGAGGTTTTACAAAATTCGTGATTTCGAAAAAGCCAAGAAATTTAAGAAAATTGGGATTTTGAAAAAAGGTGTAATTTTCAAGTAAGTCAGGAATCCCAACTATTTTGAATATCCTATTTTTTAATGAAAATCCTAATATTTTAAAAATCTTTACTTTTTCAAAACATCAACTTTTTATAAAAATGTAAAGTTTTTAAAAATTACGAATTTTTAAAAAATCACTAGTTTTTTTTAAAATTGCGAACTTTTAAAATTCATGACTTCATCATTTCAAAAAGATTTAAAATAAAGAATTTTTAAAAATCGTGACTTTTTCAAAATTCTAACTATTTTAAAATCAAAATATTTTTGAAATCGTGACTTTTTCAAAATCAGGACCCCTAAACCCTAAACCCAAAAACCTAAACCTCATTATCTTAAACACTAAGCCCAAATCCGTAAATCCTAAACCATAAACCATAAACTCTTAACAATGAATCCTAAACCCTTAACCCTCATCCATAAACCATAAACTCAAAACACTAACTTGTTAAACCTAAACTCTAAATTTTTTAAAGTTAAACTTTTTCAAAACCTAAATAATAAACCCTAAACCCTATACCTTGAATCATGAGTCCTAAGCCAAAACCCCAAACCCTAAACTCATAACCCTGAACCTTGAACCCTGAGCTATGACCTTAAACCCTAAACCTTAAGCTCGAATTGCTCCTAAACCATAAGTTCTAAGTCTTAGACCATAAAAACCCCTATATGCTAAATCCTAAGTACTAAACCCTCAATCATAAACCATGAGCCCTAAACCCTAAATGCAAAACTCTCAACCGTAAATCTCAAACCCCAAACCCTAAAACCTGAGCCCTAAATCTTAACCCCAAAACCCTAAACCCTTGAACCTAATTCTTAAACCCTAAACTCTAAATCCCTTGAGCCCTAAACCCTCAATTTAGAAACCTTAAAATAGCTAGATTTGGAAAAAGTTGGTATTTTATAAAACTTGGGAATTTAAAAAAGTGAAGATTTTTGAAAAGGTCAGGATTTTAAAAAACTTGAGATTTTCAAAAAAAGTTATGACTTTTAAAAAAGTTTACAATTTTAAACAAAGTTCTTATTGTTGAAAACATCAAGATTTAAAAAAATTTGCAACTTTGAAAATGTTCATATTTTCAAATAGGTTGGGGATTTCGAAAAATGAATATTTCGTAAATGTCAAATTTTTTGAAAAGTTGGGATTTTCACATTTTTGAAGAATCAAGATTTTTGGAGAGTCTGGATTTTGTTAAAAGTTAAGATTTTTGAAAAACTCGACATTTTCAAAAAAGTTTGGATTTTTGAAAAGATGGGATTTTAAAAATTTTGAGATTTTCAAAAACGTCAAGATTTTTGAAAACTCATGATTTTAAAAAAAGTTAAGATTTTGGAAAATGTTAGGATTATTAAAATGTCAAGATTTTTGAAAAAGTCAGGATTTTTGAATAAATCAGGTTATTTTAAAATGTCTCAATTTTTAATATTTCTAATTTTTGAAAACAAATATTTTTTTGAAAAAGTAAGGATTTTCGAAAAAGTTAGAATTTTTTTATAAAGTTGGGATTTCTGAAAAAAATTTGATTTTCAAAAACGTCATGATTTTTTTAAAAGTTGAGATTTTTGAAAAATTTATAATATCAAAAAAGTCCAGATTTCTAAAATGTAGTGATGCACCAAATTTAATAGGACCTTGAAAAGTTTATAACTTGTGCTCCAGGTGTCTGTTTGTGTATGATATTTTTTGAAATCACATGTTTCAAAAATCTCAACTTTTGTAAAATATAAGGAATTTCTAAAACAAGTCGGTAGTTTGAATAATTTAGATTTTCCAGAAATTCTAGATTTTTTAATATGTCATGATTTTTTAAAAAGTCATTATTTTCCAAAAAGTTGTGAATTTTAAAAAAGTAGGATTTTAAAGAATTTGTAATTTTAGAAAAAGATAGAATTTCATAATTCTAAAAAAATTTGAATTTGAATTTTTTTGGCGTTTTTGAAAAAGTTGATATTTTCAAAAAAAGTCAAGATTAGGAAAAGGTTGGGATTTCAAAAAAGTCATGATTTCAAAAAACCCAAGACTTTTAAGAAAGTTAGGATTTTAAAAAAAGACAAGATTTTGAAAAAAGGTACAATTTTTAAATAAGGTGAAGAGATTTTTAAATCCCAACTATTTTTAATATCCTAATTTTTTAAAAATCCTAACCTTTGGAAAAACTTGTGCTCTAAGTCTCCGTTTGAGTTAGTTTTTTCTAAACCACATGTTTTAAAAATTTCAACTTTTATAAAATATCATGATTTTAAAAAAACGTCAAGAGTTTGAATAATTTAGATTTTCTAGAAATTCTAGATTTTTGAATATATCATGATTTTTGAAAAAAAAATTATTTTTCAAAAAGTTGTGAATTTCAAAAAAATAGTATTTTAAAGAATTTTTAATTTTTTTATTGATAAACGCTTTTGACCAAAGCTATGAACTGGAGGGGTAAGGGACCCTACCCTATGATAGGAAAGGAGAGAAGAAGAAGGAGGAGGAAAAGTAAAGGAAAATCTTGTGAGCAAGGTGGAAGAAAGAAGAAAAGAAGTGCGAAAGCACTAAACCGAACTGGAAAGACGAAGACAAAATCTACACCTGGGATGCCAAAAGACACCGAAAAGGTGATCTGGCTAACCGAAAGAAGTTCCTACATGCATGTTGGCTGCTATGAGTAGCAAATCAAAGGTAGCACTGACATGATCTTTTAGTTCATTGTGTTGATTGACAGCCAAATGCACAAGAAATAGCGCGGCATCAATATCAACCACGAGAGAAAATGTTGATCCATTGAGGGATGGAAATTCTAAGCAAAGGTGACCAGGTCTTGATACTATCCACAGAGCCACTGGATGCTACGATCAGAACCCAAAGTGAGTTTTTCGACTTCCTCCACCCATAGTAAAGGATCAAGAATGGAGAAGTCCACCAATTGTTCATGCAGGCCTACCCTATGAACTGCGTAGATTTCATCCTCCATGACAAATTTGACCATGGCCGGATTAGCGTGTAGGAGGAGGGAAAATGAGATAAAGGCAGAAACAAACTATTTATGAGTCCATCCTGGAACATCAAACTCAGAAATGATAAGAGTTGCCCAAAAATATTTCGATAGCTTCCTCTTCTTCCGGTGAGGAGTACTTGAAGATAATAGAAAGGTGATGACGATCAATGGCAGAAGAGTCTGTCAATTCCCTAAATTGACCATGGAGGGCAACAAACGGGAAACCAATAAAAGTCATGGAATCTGAAAGTAGCAAACCAAAGAGATAAGCAAGATGAAAGGTGAGGATGAAGAAGATACGAACAGAATTTAAAGAAACCATACCACACAATTCTTAGAACTATCTCTCTTTGGAAAGGATTGTCGAGAGCCCTGTCTAGGCTGAAACGTCACTAGAGACTATTGCAGCATATGAGAAGTTAGTCACAAGATTGACTAAAAGATCCACCGTCGAGTTGGATTCTCGATAAATGTGATAGATGCTCCAATATTTGAATTTTCTAAGCCAAAAAAGAATGGATTGATTAAGCAGATTAATTCACCAGGAGGAGGTAGAGCCCTTTGAGACTGTTGATGTGATAATTAGTGAATCACCTTCGATAAGCAGTGAATCCCCTCCTAATTTTATAGGAAGTTTAACTCCTTCCAAGAGAGCTTGCACTTCCGCAAGATTACACGTACAGTTGCTCAGAGGAAAGGAGCCTACCGCAATGAGAGATCCATCCACATCACGAAGGATATAACTGGCCCATGATAAACCTAGATTGCATCTAGAGGCTCTGTCAAAATTAAGTTTCCAAAAGCCTTGTGGGCATTTCCACAAAGCTTGTTGCCTGTGAATATGCTTTTCCACTTGGGAGAGGCCTTGTTTGACTATGGAACCGGGAGTCGTAATTTTGATAAGAGTCCAGACCTTTGAAATTCTAGCATCCATAGAAGAAAACTCAGAGTTGTTCATACTATTCTTGGAGATGACTTCAGAGATAGCAATTTCTAATTTTCTTAGAAAGGCAGGGAGAAAGCACTGTTGATTTCAAAAGAGATGTAAGTTCCTCTCCCACCAGATATGCCATAAAAGAAAATACAGGGCCACCTACCAAATTGAACTTAAGGAGCTTTTGAACCTCATGGACGGCTAGGACCAAAGAGTATATCTGATATTGTTGCAGTGCACCCATAAAAGGTTAAGTTTTCCTAATAGCCATTGCCAAACAATATCCATAAAAGAGCAATGGAGAAAGAGGTGATTGAGGTATTCTTCCTCTTGACCACACATAGCCCCAAGATCTTCTTCGAAGTTGAGTTAACACTTTATTTTTTAGAATTAGCAATCCAAATATCACCACTTTTGGAAGAAGAGAGTGGTGCCAACAACTTAATTTAGGAAGATCAATAAAACCCAATTAAGACAGGAGTAAGCAATAGCCCTATTTAATTGTGTAGATGTCAGAGATGGAGCTGAGCTAAAGTAAATGATCCTCACAATCCTTATAAGCCACTCTTCTCAGGAGAATTTCCTCCTCCAAGATAAAGCATTCTGAGGTCGGAACCACCAAGAGAGAGAGGGGTCTTTCCAGAGCCAAGTTATAGACATGTCCAGATGTCAGGAGCCATAATTAGTAATGTAAGAGCCCCATAACATGCTAGTTTTATTCATAATGTTGTTAAGAGGGGAAACTAGATTCAACGAAGAGCACCCATGCTAACTGTCCTCCCAAAAGTTTACCTTAGTACCATTGTTGACAAATCAGGAGGCTGAATCAGCAATAAGGGTTCTGTATTTACACATGAAATTCTAAATTTAGGAACCTTTAGGAAGCTCTTCACTGGAAAGGAGCAGTTCCGGTCTACCAGCCGCTAAACACTTATGAAAAAGAACCTAATGAGCCAAATTTTGGGGGGAGGAAATGAAGTTCCATACTAATTTTATACCCGGAGCTATATTATGCAAAGCTAAATCTATAATCCTCAGACCTCTTGAAGAGACGGGGGATTTGACCACCTCCCATTTGACTAAATGGAATTTTCATTTCTCACTGTTCCCTTGCCATAGGAAAGTGTGGATGAGCTTTTCAAATTTCAAAAGCATAGAATGAGGAAGAGCCAGAACAGACAACATATAAACAGGGAGACGCATAGAACTGACTTAATTAGAAGTAAACGACTCACCAAGGAAAGCCATTTCCCTTTCCAAGACTAGAGCCTATTTAAAAAAGACTATAGAAGATCAGTCCATAGCTTGGCTTTGTAGGCTCCAGCGAATAAAGGAATGCCCAAATATTTGTGGGGGAGAGAGCCAGTGACAAACCCAATGATCACTAGAATCCTTCTTTGTAGCCTAGGAGGAACATTGAAGAAGAAAATGAAAGATTTATGGAAATTGATCACTTGACCTGCCGCATTGGAATAAGAATTGAGAGACTACTGGACAAGGCCTAAGCTTCAGGGACAATAGCAACCCCAAAGAGAAAAGTATCTTTTGTAAATTGTTGGTGTGTGAGAGGTGGTAGGCTGGAGGAAGACAACAATCCCGAAAGAGAACCAGAGGCTACAACTAACTTAATACTATGGCCTAAAGCTTTAGCCACCAAAATAAATCAAAAGGACGTGAGTGGGTCTCCCTGCCTTAGTCCCCTGTTGCTCTTAAATAAGCCTTCTGCAGAACCATTTACTAGAATGGAAAAGTATGGTGAATAAATGCAGTTGAAAATCCAATCACATAAAGGATTACTAAAGCCCAAAGCTTGCAAGGATTTAAGAAGGAACCACCAATTGATCTGGTCATATGCTTTGCTGTAGTCCAACTTAATCATCATCCCTGAGTGAGACGAGTGTTGTAAAGTGTGAATAAGCTCATGGGAAATGATAACTCCTTCAGAGATAGATCTACTTGGGAGGAAACCACTTTGTTCTTGCGAAATGATGGAGCAAAGGAAGGGATGGATATGGGAAGCAATGACTTCAGAAATAATCTTGTAAGAAGTATTGCAAAGGGAGATTGGACGAAAATCATCAAATTTATTTGCGGGGGATTTTTTGGGGAACATAAAAATAAATATATGATTGAGAGAACCCAAGACTTTGCCAGTAGACCGAGATTCTTCAACAATGTGGCAATTAGAGGAACCAAATACTTCCCAGAAGTCTTGAAAAAAATAGCTGGGAAACCATCTGGATGAGGGGCTTTATCCTAGTCCATTGAGAAAACAATTTTTCAAATCTCCTCCAAAAAAAAAGGAGGGAACATACTCTCGTTATCAGTTTTGTTGACCAATTTGGGAATTTGCTCAAGAAGAGGGGATTGTGAGGGTAAAGAAGAATGTGTTTCATTGGTTAAAAGCTTTTGGAAAAAGGAAACCGCATCCTCCTCTTTGATTGTCGATTGGGAGGAGATCCATGAATCATCGGGTTGCTTGATGGCAGAAATATAATTTGAATTTTTCCTAGCTTTAACTGAGGCATGGAAAATTTTGGTGTTCTTATCTCTATCTTTGAGCCAAATTTCTCTAGATTTCTGATGCCAAAAGGATTCTTCCTTCAAGAGAAGATCCCCAAGTTTGCTGAGAAGGGACTTTTCAAGTATGAATTCATCACTATGCATACCATACTTGAAGACCCTTTCATTAAGAGTGAGGAGAGATTTTTCCACTCTTAATTTTTATTGAAAGATGTTTTTAAAGGAAGAAGAATTCCAAGCTAGAAGTTTTTCTTTAAGCATAGAGAGCTTTTTGGAAAGAATAAACATTTTAGTACAAGAAATAGAGAAAGAATCCCACCAGGATTTAACAAATTGTTTAATGTTGGGATCCTAGATCCACATACTTTCGAACTTGAAAAGCGAGCGCCGGGGTGGAAGATTGAAATTAATAGACATAAAAATGGGATAGTGATCAGAACCAAACAGAGGTGAAACACAACTTTGGAGAAGAAAATTCTGCTAGAGACAGGATTTTGAGACCAGGAATCTATCAAGTCTAACCACCAAGTACCTGAAGCCAGTACGGTGGTTATTCCACATGACCACCGCATTTATCTCTATCAGAAACAGTGGTGTTAAAATCCCCTGTCACTATTGATTTAAGATCCAGAAGGGAACTCAAGGAATCCTAATTTTTTTTCCATGTTTCCCTCTTTTGAATAGGATTATTTGGACCACAGACATTACAAAGGAAAAAAGACTCCTTGAAATGCTTTAAACATACTTGGCACCATTGAAAGTTGGATTGCAAAGAAAGGGAGGCCACTTTGCAAACAAAGGACTTTGACAGAAGCCCCAACCCTCCGAAAGCACCATTCGAATGAACAAAGAGGCCTTCCTAGCCTCACCAACTTCACAACCAACCATCTAGGCACGCCGAACTTGACATCTTGGTCTCTTGTAGCAAGAAAATAGAAATCTTCATATTCATAACATACCACCTGAGCAGACGCTACTTGTTAGAGGTGTTGAGACCCCTAACATTCCACGATAGGATGTTCATCTTTTGTTTAGAGAGGACTCACCTCTCCTACTTGAGATTGAGAAAAAAAAACCAAGCTGGGATTTATTACAAGAATCTACCTCTTTGAGTGAAGACCGCAATTCTAAAGGCCGCCCAATATTAACGCTCGAGCCAAGATTTAGATTGCGGATTGGTGGGGTAGGAAGAATACCTAGGCTAGAAGGTAAAATCTCACCTTCTTTAGCCTGAGAGATAGGATCGTCTTCAACCGCCAATGTGTTGGCATTGAGAAAATCTTCTTTGTTTCCCACCCAATTTTTTAGGGAGGCGGCGTCAGAGCTGAAACCTAAGGCAATACCCTCTTGAAATAAGGAGAGGATACGTGTAGAGTCTTGTACCAATGAAGCCATTTGTTTAACAAGAGTGATTGTGTTGGGATCAAGATAGAGAGTTTCCACGGAGAGAGACCTTTTTTTGGCAATAGAAGGGGGGAAGAGACGCTCGACAGTAAGAGGAGGAGGATTCACCTCCGCTTTGTCACTGGGAGGCTTCTTCTTCTATACAGCCAGCCTTGAAGACGGGTGCTTTACAATCTTTCTGAAAGTGACCTAGAAGTTTACAACAGAAGCAGCAATTTGAGATGGTCTCATAGTCCACCCTCTGAATCCATTTCCCGTTGGAGGAAAGAATCATGATTTTATCACTCAGCTTTTTGGAAACATCCACCTAAATAAATACCCTTGCAAAGGAAGAAAGGGAACCTTTTGAGGGTAATAAGATTGATATGGATGACTCTTCCCAGGCCGGAACAAATTTTTGTGAGAGAAGAAGGAGACCAAAACTCACTGGGGAGAGAATATAGTCTAACACAGACTTGAAGCCCTTCCATGATGGCTTTATCTGAGTCGAAATGAGTAGACCACTTCCTAAGAAGAAGACCAGCTTCAAGAAGTAGATAATCTTGCCTTTCAAGGGAGTCATCACTTTGGGCTTGGCTGTGGAAGATGACAAGTAAGAATCCTTTGTCCAAGAATCTCACACGAAGACCACTCCCCCATTGAGTATCACACCAAGATCTGATACTGTTAGTCGAGAGCCGCCGACCCATAAATTTAGTGAAGATAGCTCGCTGGCCAAGAAGAAGTAGTTGTGAATCGAGGCCAGCCAAATGTTCCAAAGAAATGGTTACATAATTCTCTTCCTCTGAGAAGTTCGAAGACAAAGCTTTCCAAAAATTTGAACACAGATTCTTCACTAGAGGGTCCCAGGTGGGACCCAAGCAGATCGGATCAGAGAGAGCAAGACCCTCGGCACCGACAGTCAAGCCATTCAGTCTAGGTTGGTAGAGAAGGCCGCTACTGTCTTGGTTATTTGAAAAAAAAATGCCTGTTCTGTAGCCTGACTCGAGGAATTCCGGAGTGATTTTTTCTTCCTCATTTTTTTTTCACAAAGAATTTACAGTTTTAGAAAAAGATAGAATTTCATAATTCTAAAAAAAAAATTAAAATTTTTAGGAGTTTTGAAAAAGTTGAGATTTTTGAAAAAGTCAAGACTAGAAAAAGGCTGGGATTTCAAACAAAAATTGGCATTTTAAAAAAGCCAAGAATTTTGAGAAAGTCAGGATTTTCAAAAAAAGACAAGATTTTGAAAAAAGATGTAATTTTAAAACAAATTAAGAACTACAAAACTAAAGAGATTTTCAAATCCCAACTATTTTGAATATCCTAATTTTTTGAAAATCCTAACATTTTGAAAAACTTTACTTTTTCAAAATTTCAACTTTTTATAAAATCCTAACTTTTTTGAAAATTACAATATTTTAAAAAATCACGAGTTTTACAAAAATTGTGAACTTTTTGAATTCATGACTTTATCACTTTCAAAAGGTTTGAAAATACAGACTTTTTGAAAATCATGAATATTACGAAATCCTAATTGTTTCAAAATCATGATATCTTTGAAATCATGACTTTTTCAAAATCCTAACACCTAAACCCTTAACCCTAAAACATAAAATATGATTCATAAATGTTAAACCCTAAACCCCAACATCCCAAACAAAAAGCCCAAAACCCTACATCCTAAACCATTAACCTTAAATCCTTAACACTAGATCCAAAACCCTAAATCCTCGGCCATAAATAATAAACCCAAAGCCCTAAATAGTTTGATTTGGAAAAAGTTGGTATTTTAAAAAATAGGGATTTTAAAAAATTCAAGATTTTCAAAAACTTAAGATTTTCAAAAAAGTCACTGCTTTTGAAAAAATTACAATTTTAAACAACGTTGTTATTTTTGAAAACATCAAGATTTAAAATTTGTTGGGACTTTGAAAATGTTTAGATTTTCAAACAAGTTGGGGTTTTCGAAAAATTAATATTTCGAAAAAGTCAAGATTTTTGAAAACTTGGGATTTTTGAAAGAGTTGGGTTTATCGTATTTTTCAAGAGTAAGGATTTCGAAGAGTCGGGATTTTTTAATAAGTCAAGATTTTTGAAAACTCGAGATTTTCAAAAAAAAAAAAAATTTTGAAAAGACGAGATTTTAAAATATTTGAGATTTTCCAAAAAGTCGTGATTTTATAAAAGTGGAGATTTTCAAACAAGCCGTGATTTTACAAAAATGTTGGGATTTTTAAAATGTCAAGATTTTTGAAAAAGTCAGGATATTAAAAAAAGTCCCGATTTATAATATTTGTCATTTTCGAAAAAATATATATTCTTTTATAAAAGTATGGATTTTCAAAAAAGTTTGCATTTTTTATAAAGTTAAGATTTTAGAAAATTAAGGAATTTTTTAAAAGTTGGGATTTCACAAAAAGTTTTTATTTTCAAAAACATTGTGATTTTTTAAAAAGAGGCGATTTTTGAAAAATATATACTCTAAAAAAAGTCAAGATTTCAATAATGGAGTGATGCGCCAAAATTAAAAGGAGCTTGAACAGGTCATAACTTATGCTCCAGGTGTCCATTTGAGACCCACATGTTCCAAAAATCTCAACTTTTAAAAAAATAAGTTATTATTTACCAAAAAGTTGTGAATTTAAAAAAAAAAGGATTTAAAAGAATTTGTACTTTTAGAAAAAGATTAAATTTCATAATACTCAAAAAGTTTGAATTTAAATTTTTTTGTTGTTTTTGAAAAAGTTACGATTTTCAAAAAAGTCTAGATTAGGAAAAGGTTGGGATTTCGAACGAAAAATCAGGATTTAAAAAAGTCATGATTTCGAAGAGGCAAGAATTTTGAGAAAATTGGGATTTTCAAGAAAGACAAGATTTTGAAAGAAGGTACAATTTTCAAATAAATCAGGAATTACAAAACTGAAGAGATTTTTAAATCCCAACTTTTTTGAATATCCTATTTTTTTCAAATCCTAAGATTTTCAAAATCTAAAACTATTAACTTTTTTAAAATTCTAACTTTTAATAAAATCGTGAATCTTTTCAAAATTACAAAATTTTAAAAAATCACAAGTTTTTTTAAAATCATGACTTTTTTAAAATCCTAACTATTTGAAAATCGAGATATTTTTTAAATCGTGACTTTTTCAAAATCATGACCCCTAAACCCTAAACCCTAAAACCTAAAACATGGGTCATAAACGCTAAACCCTAAAACCCAACATCCTAAACATTGAGCCCAAAATACTAAATCCTAAACCATAAACCATAACATTGAATCCCAAATCCCTAAATCATAAAACCTAAACTCTAAACCCCAAACCTTAAACCATAAACACTAAACGCTGATCCCTAAGCCATGAATCCTAAACCCTAAACCATAACCCTAAGCCTTAAATCCTAAAAGATGAACCTTAAAGCCTTAGGCTTAACCCTAAACCCTAAACCCTATAGACCCTAAACCTTAAGCTCTAATTGCTCCTAAACTCTAAATTCTGAGTCTTAAACCCTAAAACCCTAATTTGCTAAATCCGAAATACTAAACACTCAATTGTAAACCATGAGCCATAAACCCTAAATGTAAAACCCTCAACTGTAAACCTCAAACCCCAAACCCTAAAACCTGAGCCCTAAATCCTAACACTAAACCCTAAACCTCAACTCTGAACCCTGAAACTAGTGTGCCATGAGCCCTAAACCCTCTATCATGAGCCCAAAAATCTAAACCATAAACACTAAAACCCTCAACCTAGAAACCTTCAAATAGTTAGATTTGGAAAAAATTGGTATTTTGAAAAACTTGAGATTTTTGAAAAGTCGAAATTTTTGAAAAAAATTGGATTTTCAAAAACTTGAGATTTTAAAAAAGTTGTGCCTATTCACCTTTTTTTGAATAGTGGCATTTTTAAAAAGTCAGATTTTTTTAAAACTTGACATTTAAAAAAAAAAAATTGGATTTTCAAAAACTTGAGATTTTAAAAAAGTTTATGACTTTTGAAAATGTTGCAATTTTAAATAAAGTTGTTATTTTTGAAAACATCAAGATTTTAAAAATGTTGGGACTTTGAAAATGTTCAAATTTTCAAACAAGTTGGGGGTTTTCATAAAAGTCAGGATTTTTGAAAAGTTGGGATTTTCTAAAGAGTTGTGCTATTCACTTTTTTGAATAGTGGATTTTTAAAAAAGTCAAGATTTTTTAAAAACTTGACATTTAAAAAAAAAAAAATTGGATTTTTAAAAAGATGAGATTTTAAAAAATTTAAGATTTTCAAAAAAGTCATGATTTTGTGAAAGTAAAGATTTTCAAAAAAGTCATGATTTTGTGAAAGTAAAGATTTTCAAAAAAGTTAGGATTTTTGAAAAGTCAAGATTTTAAAAAAAGTCAAGATTTTGAAAAATGTTGGGAGTTTTAAAACGTCTAGATTTTTTAAAAAGTCAAATATTTGAATAAGTTAGGATATTTGAAAAAGTAAGGATTTTCGAAAAGTTGGGATTTTCTAAAGAGTTGGGCTTTTCGCATTTTTGAAGAGTCAGAATTTTTGGAGAGTCTGGACTTTTGAAAAATTTAAGATTTTTGAAAAACTTGACATTTTAAGAAAAGTTTGGATTTTTTAAAAGACAAGATTTTTTAAAAATTTCAGATTTTCCTAAAAAGTCGTGATTCTGTAAAAGTGAGGATTTTTGGAAAAAGACAAGATTTTTGAAAAGTACAGCTTTTTTAAAAAGTCAAGATTTTGTAAATGTTTGGATTTGTAAAATGTTAAGATTTTTGAAAAAGTCATATTTTTGAATAAGTCAAGATATTCGAAAAAGTCTCGATTTTTAATATTTTTAATATTTGAAATAATATAATTTTTTAAAAATTAAGAATTTTCAAAAAAGTCGGAGTTTTTTATAAATTTAGGATTTCCAAAAAAGTTTTGATTTTCAAAAACGCCGCAATCTTTGAAATAGTTACGATTTTGGAAAAAGTTGGGATTTTTGAAAAAGTTATAATAAAAAAGAGTCAAGATTTCGAAAATGTAGTGCTGCATCAAAATTAGCACGAACTTTAAAAGATCAGAACTTGTGCTCCGGGTGTCCATTTTGAGTTCATTCTTTTTTTGAAACCACATGTTTCAAAAATCTCAACTTTCCTAAAATATCACGACTTTAAAAAAAAAGATGGGAGTTTGAATAATTTATATTTTCCAGAAATTATGTATTTTTGAAAATGTCATGATTTTTGAAAAAGTCATTATTTTCTAGAAAAGTTGTGAATTTATTTTAAAAAAAAAGGATTTTAAAGAATTTGCAATTTAACAAAAAGTAGAATTTCATAATTCTTAAAAAGTTTGAATGTCAAAAATTTACCAGTTTCTGAAAAATTTGAGATTTTATAAAAAGTCAAGATTATGAAAAGGTTGGGATTTTGAATAAAAATTGGGATTTCAAAAAAGTTGTGATTTTGAAAAAGCCAAGAATTTTGAGAAAGTTGGGATTTTAAAAATAGACAAGATTTTGAAAAAAGGTGCAATTTTCAAATAAGTCTCCAGAATTACAAAACTGAAGAGATTTTTAAAAAAAGTCCCAGACTATTTTGATAAACTCGTACATTTTAAACAAAGTTGTTAGTTAGTTTTGGAAACATGTCAGATGTTCAAAAAATTGAAGGGATTATGCCAAAAAGTTCATGATTTTGTAAACAGTTTGAAGATTTTTGAAAAAGTCAGGATTATTTGAAAAAACTCGGAAGTTTCAAAAAAGTCCAAATTTTTGAAAAAGTCTTTGGAATTTTTAAAACATCAATTTTTTAAGATTTGCAAAAAAATTATGATTTTTTAATAAGTCAGCATATTTCTTAATATTTGTTGAGATTTTCCAAATAATATAATTATTTTAAAAACGTGAAGGATTTTCAAAAAAGTCTACATTTTTTATAAAGTTGAGATTTTAGTAAAATTCTGAAGAATTTTCTAAAAAGTTGGGATCTCTGAAGGGTCAAGTTTTTATTTTCGAAAACGTCTCGATTTTTGACATTAGGTTGTGATTTTCATAAAAGTTAGTATCTCAAAAAATCAAGATTTTTGAAAATGTATTGATTCACCGATAATAGCAGAATATTTGAAAAGGTCATAACTTGTGCTCCGGGTGTTCGTTTAAGTCAGGAGTTTGAATAATTTCAATTTTCTAGAAATTCTTTGATTTTTGAATGTTGTTATGATTTTTGAAAAAATCAGCTTATTTTCCTATCAAATGACTTCATCATGGCAAATCAAAATGGATCAGTGGATGCTTTATCCAATGGTATCATCATTGTTCATGAAAAAGCCATAGAGTTGGCATAATCACTAAAAAAGTTTGCGGGGATGTTCCTAAAAATTTTAGAGATTTTCAAAAAAGTCAGGATAATCGACAAAGGTTGGGATTTTAAAAAAGTCAAGATTTTCTGAGAAAATTCAGGATTTTGAAAAGAGGAACAGATTTTTGAAAACAGGTGCAATTCTAAAACTAAAGAGATTTTTAAATCTCAACTGTATTTGAATATCCTAATTTACTTCTCGAAAATCCTAACATTTTCAAATGGCATCCCGGTAGGCTTCTTCAAAATTAGCAACTTTATTCGATAAATTTGTGACCCTCTGTCTCCTATAAAATCATGAGATTCCTCTATAAAATTGTGCAGACTTTTTCAGCAATTCATGACTCTTGAGGCAGCTTTCAAAATTCTTTTGAAAATACGAACTTTGGTATCAAAATCATGACGTTTTCAAAATCGTAATTATTTTGCCAAATCATAGCCATATTTTTGAGGATTCGTTACTTTGCTCATAAGTCGCGACCCCTGGTGACTCTAAACCCTAAAACTTGTAACCTGAGTTGTAATGGGATTTTAGAAAACTGCCAAGAATTACCTCTAAGAAAATTGGGATTAACTTGAACAAGAGGAATAGATTTTTCCTAAAAACCACTGCTCAATTTTCAAATAATGATTGAAAATTGACAAAACTGAAGAGATTTTTAGAATTCCAACTGTTTTGAATTATCCTAATTTTATATTGAAAATCCTAACATTTTCAAAATTCCAACTTTTTACCAAGAATCATGAGTATTCCTATAAAATTGTGAGACTTTTCAAAATTCATTGGCCACTTGGATCACTTTCAAATTTTTATGGCAAACTATAGAATTTTTAAAAAGTATATTTTTTGAAATTGTGACCTATCTATTTCATAATCGTGACCCCTCAAAATCACTGTAACCTCAATGATTGTAAACGCTGAGGGAACCCTGAAACCACAACATTTCTCTAAACAGGGGTGGAAGCCCAAAACCCTAGATACACAAAATCTCTAAGCGCTAAACCCCAAACCTGTAAACCGTAAACCCTAAACCCTGATCCCTTCCTAAAGCCTTAGGCCTAACCCTAAGACCCTAAACCCTATACCTTTAACTATGAATGCTGCTCTGCAGCCTAAAATTGGCATGGGAAACTGCATCAACCCTGAACCTCGCAACCCTGAGCTCATCTTTTGAGACCCTCAACCATTTGATGCACCGATGACCTAAGACTTTCTTCTAAACCATGACCCTTACACCCTAAAATATGAGCCCTGTACAATATAGACCCCGAACGTTACTAGCTCTAATTGCTCTTCTACATACTGGGACCAATTCTAAGCCTTAAACCCTCAATGCTAAATCATAAATACTAAACCCTCAATCGTAAACCATTGGTGCCCCAAACCCTAAGTGAAAAACCTCTCAGTCTCTAAACCTATTTGGGACCCTAAACCATAAAACCTGAGCCCTAAATCCTAACCCTAAACCCCAATGCCGTAAGATAGCTAATTCTTAAAACCCTTAACCTTGGATCCCCTGAGACCCCAGAATTTACTAATCCATAAATTGGCATAAACCGTAAACACTAAAATCCCCCCTGAGCTTTAAACCCTCAACCTAAAAACCTTAAAATAGATCAGACTTTGGAAAAAGTTAATATTTTGCAAAACTTGGGATCTCTCTGAAAAAGTAAGGATTTCTAAAAAACTGCTGACGATTCGAAAAAAACCCCTCACGACTTCTTGTTTCTTCTCCATTAAAGTTACAATTTTAAAAAAAGTCCCTGGACCATTTTTGAAAACATCAAGATCTTAAAATATGTTGGGACTTTAAAAATACTCATATTTTCAAACAAGTTGGGGTCTTTCAAAAAAGTCAGGATATCCTTGAAAAGTTGGGATTCTTTGCATTTTCTTCAGAGAGAACTGTAGGGAGTTTGAGATAATTCTAAATTCCTACAAGAAATGTATTCATTTTTGGATAGCGTTATGATATCCTGAAAAATCTCATCTCCTTCTTCACAAAAAGTTGTGCCCATGTCAAAAAATTTAGGATTTCAAAGAATTTGTAATTTTTCTGAAAAATATAGAATTTTCATAGATTCTAAAAATGTTACCCTGAATTTAAATTTTGTTAGGGTTTCTCTGAAAAAAACGAGATTTTCCTGGCTTGGAAACTTATCCTCCCCCATGACCTCTTGGGCATTTGGAAAGAGAGAAATAGGAGAATCTTCAAAGACCAGTTAGTGTTGGGATCCTGAGAGGGTGGCCAACCATACTGCTATTCTCTTCCAAGATAATATCAATGGCTGCTTATGGAAGATATATTAGCAAAAATTACAATTATGTAATCACAAAGACTAGTGTCAGCAAATGGCGATCCTTCCCACAACTAAGCCCTCTTCCCAAGCTCGTTTTGCTGTTCAGTGGATCCCTCCTCCACTGGGATGGATGAACTCAATACGGATGTTGCTTTTAAGGGTAACCTAGGGAAGTTTGTGGGGGTGATCCTTCGAAATTTCACTGGTTCCCCTCAAGCTGCTATTGCAACTAACTTTAGCCTGGGTACTAATCACCGTGATGAAGCCTTAGCTATCCTTAAGGGGTTGGTGCTGACTCTTAAAATTGTCAACAATCCCTTAATTGTGGAAAGTGACTCTCTTAATATTATAACTCTCCTCAACTCAGATGACCCAGCTCAATGAACTATTAAAAACATTATTGCTGACATCTGTCTCCTCCAAAGAAACTTTCAGTAGATCAAGTTCCAACACATTCTTCGAGAAGGAAAATAAGGTGGCAGAGTGTATGGCTAACATTGGTGTCCTCCTTGATACTCAATAAATATGGTTAGAAAATTTCCCGGTCAATCTCCTTTAAATATCCCATAATGATTACTCATTTTCTAGCTAACGTGTGGCAGTGGAAATGTAATCCTTATGCCAGCAAGCCTAGCAAAAAGCATTACATCCTTGCTACTAATGGTAGTCATGATTTCCACATTAATTTGAAGCGTTGCTCTACGGAGCTGAGTACGTGGGATGAAAATTACTACATTCGTGTGGATCTGGGTCTAAGATTATGAGATTTAAAAAAAATTGAGATTTGCCAAAAAATCGTGATTTTGTAAAAGTGAAGATTTTTGAAAAAGACGAGATTTTGGAAAAAGACAAGATTTTGGAAAAAGTCAAGATTTTGGAAAATGTTGGGGTTTTTAAAATGTCAAGATTTTTGAAAAAGTTAGGATTTCTGATTCAGTGTATATTTTGGAAATTTTTGGGAATTTTTAAAAAGTCGGGATTTCTGAAAAAAAAAATTGATTTTTAGAAATGTTGCGATTTTCAAAAAATTCAAGATTTCAAAAATGTAGTGATGCGCCAAAATTAACATGAACTTGAAAAGGTCATAAGTTGTGCTCCAAGTGTCCATTTGAGTTGTTTTTTTTAATCACATGTTTTAGAAATCTCAACTTTTTTAAAATATCAATATTTAAAAAAAAAATTAGTCAGGAGTTTGAATAATTTATATTTTCTAGAAATTATGGATTTTTTAATATGTCATGATTCTTTTAAAAGTCGTTATTTTCAAAAAAAATGTGAATTTAAAAAAAAATAGGGTTTTAAAGATTTGACAATTTTAGAAAAAAGATAGAATTTCATAATTATCAATAAGTTTGAATTTAAATTTTTTTTAGGGTTTCTGAAAAAGTGAGGATTAGGATAAAGTTGGGATTTCAAAAAAAATGGGATTTAAAGAAATTGTGATTTCGGAAAAGCCAAGAATATTGAGAAAGTTAGAATTTTTTAAAAAGACAAGATTTTGAAAAAAGTTGTAATTTTCTAATTGTTTCAAAATCAGAATATTTTTGAAATCATGTCTTTTTCAAAATTACGACCCATAAAGCCTAAAACATGAAACATGGGTCATAAAGGGTAAACCCTAAACCCCAACGTCCTAAACATTAAACCAAAACCCCTAAATCCTAAACCATAAACCATAAATCCTTAACACTAAATCCTAAGTCCCAAATTCTCAGCCATAAACCATAAACCCAAATCCCTAAATCATAAAACCTAGACTCTAAACCCCAAACCATAAACCATAAAACTAAACCTTGATCCCTAAGCCATAAATCCTAAACCCTAAACAATAAACCCTAAATAATAAACCCATAACCTTGAACCTTAAACCCTAAACCCTAAACAATGAACCCTAGAGCCTTAGGACTAAGCCTAAACCCTATACCTTGAACCGTTAGCCCTAAGCCAAAACCCTAAACCCTAAACCTTTAGCTAGAGACCTAAACCATGAACCCTAAACTCATAAATCCAAACCTCGAACCCTAAGCCATAGACCCTCAACCATGAACATTGAGACCTAAACCGTAAACCCTGACCCCTACACCTTAAACCTTAAACTTTGCACCTTATAATACCCTATATAACCTAAACCTTAAGATCTAATTGCTCATAAACCCTAAATTATGAGTCTTATACCCTAAAAACCTAAATGTAAAATACTAAATACTAAACCTTCAATCGTAAACCATGAGCCATAAATCCTAAATGAAAAACCCACAACCATAATCCTCGTACCCCAAACCCTAAAACCTAACCACTAAATCCTAAACCATAAACCCCAAAACCCAGAACACTAAAACCTAATTCTTAAAACCTAAACCCATATCCCCGAACCCTAAACCTCAACCCTAAACCCTGAGCCCTGAAACCTAATCTCTAAACCCTAAACCCTGAATCCTGAGCCCAAAAACCTAAAGCCTAAACCTAGAAACTTTAAAATAGATACATTCTTAAAAAGATGGTATTTTGAAAAACTTGGGATTTTGAAAAAGTCAAGATTTTTAAAAAAGTCACGACTTTTGAAAAGGTTGTAATTTTAAATAAAATTTCTTATTTTTGAAAACATTAACAAATGTTGGACTTTGAAAATATTCAAATTTTTAAACAAGTAGGGATTTTTGAAGAGTCTAGATTTTTAAAAAGTCAAGATTTTTGAAAAACTCGACATTTTCAAAAAAGTTGGGATTTTTTAAAATATGATATTTAAAAAAATTGAAATTTTCCAAAAGTCAGGATTTTTGAAAATTCTAGTTATGTTAAAAAATCAAGATTTTGGAAAAGTCTGGATATGGAAAAAAGTCAAGATTTTGGAAAATGTTGGAATTACAAAAATGAAGAGATTTTTAAAACCCAACTTTTTTGAATATCCTAAGTTTTTTGAAAATCCTAACATGTTGAAAATCTTAACTTTTTCAAAATTCTAACTTTTTATAAAAACACGACTTTTTTGAAAATTATGAATTTTTAAAAAATGACGAGGTTTTTAAAAATCACAAAATTTTTAAATTCATGACTTTATCACTTTCAAATTATTTGAAAATATAGAGTTTTATAAAATCGTTACTTTTTTGAAATCCTAACTGTTTCAAAACTGCGATATTTTTTAAATCGTGACTTTTTCAAAATCGTGAACTTTAAACCCTAATACCTGAAACCTGAGTCATAAACGCTAAACCCTAAACCCTAACATCCTTATTTTAAAATAAGTCAGGAATTACAAAATTGAAGAGGTTTTTAAATCCCAATTGTTTTGAATATCCTAATTTTTATGAAAATCATAACATTTTATAAATCTTTATTTTTTCAAAATTCCAAGTTTTTATAAAATAGTGACTTTTTTAAAAATAACACTTTTAAAAAAAACATGAGTTTTTTTAAAATTGTGAATTTTTTAAATTCAAGACTTTATCACTTTCAAAATATTTGAAAATACAAAACTTTAAAAATCATGACTTTTTAGAAATCCTAACTGTTTCAAAATCGGGATATTTTTTAAATCGTAAAATTTTCAAAATCACGACCCTTAAACCCTAAAACCTAAAACTTGAGTTGTAAACGCTAAACCCTTAACCCCAACATCATAAAATCTAAGCCCAAAACCCTAAATAATAAACCATAAACCATAAACTATTAAAACTTAATCCTAAACCCTAAACCCTTAGCCATAAACCATAATTACAAATCCCTAAATTATAAAACCTAAACTCTAAACCCTAAATGTTGATCCCCTAGCCATGAAGGCTAAACCCTAAAACCTAAATAATAAACCCTAAAAACCTGAGCCTGAGCCTTAAAGCCCAAAGCCTTAGGCCTACTTTAAACCCTATGCCTTAAACCGTGAGTGCTAAGCCAAAACACTAAGCCCTAAACCTTTAGCTAGAGACCTAAACCCTAAACTCATAACCATGAACCTTGAACCCTGAGCAATGGACCCTTAACCATGAACACTGAGACCTAAACCCTAAACTCGCCCTATACCCTATAAACCCTAAACCTTAAGATCTAATTGCTCTTAAACCCTAAATTCTGAGTCTTAAACCATATAACCCTAAATATTAAACCTTCAATCATAACCCATGAGCCCTAAATCCTAAATACAAAACACTCAACCAAAATCCTCGAACCACAAACCCTAAAACCTTAGGCCTAAATCCTAACCCTAAACAATAAACTATAAACCTCAAAACCCTAAACTTTCATCCCCGAACCCTGAACCTCAACCATAAAACCTTGAGCCCAAAGCCCTAAACCTTAATCCCTAAACCTTAAACCCTAAACACTAAACCCTAAACCTCGAATCCTGAGCCCAAACACCTAAACCCTAAACACTAAATCCCATGAGCCCTAAAACCTCAACCTAGAAACCTTAAAATAGTTAGATTTGGAAAAAGTTGGTATTTTGAAAAACCTGGGATTTTCAAAAAGTCAAGATTTTTGAAAAAGTCAAGATTTTTATAAACTTGAGATTTTCAAAACAGTCACGACTTATGAAAAGGTTACAATATTAAACAAAGTTGTTGTTTTTGAAAACATTTAAAAATGTTGGGACTTTTAAAATGTTCAAATTTTCAAACAAGTTGGGGATTTATAAAAATGAATATTTCAAAAAAATTAGGATTTTTAAAAAATTTGGGATTTTCACATTTTTGAAGAGTCAGGATTTTTGAGGAGTCTAGATTATTTATAATGTCAAGATTTTTGAAAAATTCAGAATTTTCAAATACGTTTAGATTTTCTAAAATACGGGATTTTTAAAAAAATGAGATTTTCCAAAAAGTCATGATTTTGTAAAAGTGAAGATTTTTGAAAAAGTCAGTATTTTTGAAAATTCAGGATTTTAAAAAAATTCAAGATTTTAGAAAATGTTGAAATTACAAAACGGAAGTGATTTTTAAATCCCAACTATTTTGAATATCCTCATTTTTAAAAAAATCCTAACATTTTAAAAATCTTACTTTTTCAAAATTTCAAATTTTTAAAACATCATAGTTTTTTAAAAATTGTAAACTTTCTAAATTCATGAATTTATCATTTTCAAAATCTTTAAAAATACAAACTTTTAGAAAATCATGGTCTTTTTCGAAATTCTAACGGTTTCAAAATTGGGATATTTTTGAAATCGTGACTTTTCAAAATCACGACCCCTAAACCCTAAATGCTAAAACATAAACCCTAAGCCCTGAGACTTAAACCCAAAACACTAAATAGTGAACCCTAAAATGTCTTAGGCCTAATCCAAAACTCATAACCTGGAACCTCAAACATTGAGACGTAAACCCTAAACCCTAAACTCTAAGACCTTTACTCTATAAACCCTAAACCTTAAGCTCTAATTACTCATAAATTATAAATTTTGAGTCTATAACCCTAAATTCTAAATCCTAAATACTAAACCCTAAATGCAAAACCCTAAATACTAAACCCTAAATGCAAAACCCTAAAACTTGAGCCCTAAATCCTAACGCTAAACCCTAAGACCCTAAACCTTAAAATCTAATTCTTAAACCCTAAACCGTGATCCACTAACCCTTAACCTCAACCCTAAACCCTAAACACTAAATCCCCTGAGCACTAAACCCTTAACCTAGAAACCTTAAAATAGATAGATTTGGAAAAAGTTGGTATTTTGAAAATTTTGGGATTTTCAAAAAAGTCACTATTTTGAAAAACTTGCAATTTTAAAAAAAATTATTATTTTTCAAAACATCAAGATTTAGAAAATGTTGGGACACTGAAAATAATCAAATTTTCAAACAAGTTGAAGTTTTAGAAAAATGAATATTTCAAACAAGTCAGGATTTTTGAAAAGTTGGGATTTATGAAAGAATTTGGCTTCTCACATTTTTGAAGAGTCACGATTTTTGAAAAAGTCATGATTTTTAAACATTCAACATTTTCAAAAAAGTTAGGATTTTTGAAAAGACATGATTATTTTAAAAATTAGATTTTTCAAAAAGTTGTGATTTTGAAAAAGTGAAGATTTTCAAAAAAGTCGTGATTTTTGAAAAGTCAAGATTTTGGAAAATGTTGGGATTTTTAAAACATCAAGATTTTTGAATAAGTCAGGATATTCGAAAAAGTCTTGATTTTTAATATTTGCAATATTTGAAAAAATATAATTTTTTTAAAAAGTAAGAATTTTCAAAAATAAAAAAAAATTTGACAAAGTTGAGAGTTTAGTGAATTTAGGAATTTTTAAAAAGTTGGGATGTTTGAAAAAGTTATAATCTAAAAAAATTCAAGATTTGAAAAATGTAGTGATATGCCAAAATTAACAAGAACTTGAAAGGTCATAACTTGTGCTCCAAGTGTCCGTTTGAGTCCGTTTTTTTTAAAACTACATGTTTCAAAAATATGAACTTTTTAAAAATATCAGGATTTCAAAAAACTAGTCGGGATTTTGAATAATTTATATATTTTTGGAAACTATGGATTTTTGAATATGTCATGATATTTGAAAAAGTCATTATTTTCCAAAAATTTGTGAATTTAAAAAGATTTAGGATTTTAAAGAACTTGGTATTTTAGAAAATGATAGAATTTCATAATTCTAAAAATATTTGAATTTCAAAAAATTTACGATTTTTGAAAATTTTGAGATTTTCAAAAAAGACAGGATTATGAAAAGGTTGGGGTTTTGAAAAAAAAATTGGGATTTCAAAAAATTCATGATTTTGAAAAACAAAGAATTTTGAGAAAGTTTAATTTTCAAAAAGGATAAGATTTTGAAAAAACGTGCAATTTTCAAAAAAGTTAGTAATTACAAAACTGAAGAAATTTTATAATCCCAACTATTTTGAATATCCATTTTTTTTAAAAGGCCTAAAATTTTAAAAATCTTTACTTTTTCAAAATTCCAACTTTTTATAAAATCGTCACTTTTTAAAAAAGTAGAAATTTTTAAAGAATCAAGAGTTTTTTAAAAATTGTGAACTTTTTAAATTCATGATTTCATCACTTTCAAAATCTTTGAAAATACAGACATTTTGAAAATCATGACTTTTTCGAAATCCTATCTGTTTCAAAATAAGGATCATTTTTAAATCATGATTTTTTCAAAATCGTGACCCCTAAACCCTAAAACCTTAATCCTGAGTTATAAACACAAAACCCTAAACCCCAACATCCTAAACACAAAGCCCAAAACCCTAAATCCTAAGCCATAATCCCTTAATATTGAATACTAAACCCTAAACCCTTAGCCATAAACCATAAACCCAAATACCTAAATCGTAAAACCTAAATTTTAAACCCAAAATCTTAAACCATAAAGGCTAAATTGTGATCCCTGAGCCATAAAGTCTAAACCCTCAACCTTAAGCCCTAAACCCTATACAGTAAACCCTAAATCCCTAACCCTGAGCTATACACCCTAAAGCCTTAGCCTTACCCCTAAACCCTATACCTTGAACTTTGAGTCCTAAGCAAAAATCCTAAATCCTAAACTCATAACCCTGAACCTCGAACCCTGAGCCATGGACCCTCAACCATGAACATTGATACCTAAACCCTAAACTCTTAGCCCTATATACCCTATAAACCCTAAACCTTAAGCTATATTTACTCCTAAACACTAAATTATGAGACTAAAACCCTAAATGTTAAATCCTAACTACTAAACCCTTAATCATAAACCATGAGCCCTAAACCTTACATGCAAAACCTTAAAACCTGAGCCCTAAATCCTAACCCTAAACTCTAAACCCTGAACCCCTAAACCCTAAAACTTAAAACCTAATTCTTAAACACTAAAACTTAATCCACGAACCCTTAATACTAAGCCCTAATCTATAAACCCTAAACCCGAATCATGAGCCAACAAACATAAACCCTAAAAACTAAATCCTTTAAGCCCTAAACCCTCAACCTAGAAACCTTAAAATAGTTAGATTTGGAAAAAGTTGGTATTTTGAAAAACTTTGAAAATATTTAGATTTTCAAACAAGTTGGGGTCTTTCAAAAAATGAATAATTCAAAAAAGTCAGGATGTTTTAAAAGTTGGTATTTTCAAAAGATTTTTGTAAAATTTGACATTTTCATAAAAGTTTTTTAAAAATCCTAACATTTTCAAAATATTTACTTTTTAAAAATTCAAACTAATTATAAAATCGTGACTTTTTCAAAAATTACGAATTTTTAAAAATCACGAGTTTTTTAAATTATGAACTTTTTAAATTCATAACTTTATCAGTTTAAAAATCTTTGAAAATACAGAATTTATTAAAATCATGAATTTTTTGAAACCATAGCTATTTCAAAATCGGGATATTTTTTAAATCATGATCCCTTAACCCTAAATCCTAAAACCTAAAACCTGATTCGTAAACACTAAACCATAAACCCCAACATTCTAAACACTAAGCCCAAAATCCTAAATCCTAAACCATAAACCATAAACCTAAATCCCTAAATCGTAAAAACTAAACTCTAAACCTTAAACCATACACCCCAAACCCTGATCCCTGACCCATGAATCCTAAACCCTAAACAATAATCCATAAACCCCATACCCTGAGCCTTCAACCCTAAACCCTAAATAGTGAACCCTAAACCTTGACCCGTGAGACCTAAGCAAAAACACAAAACCCTAAACCTTTAGCTAGAGACCTGAACCAAACCTTAAATTCATAACCTCGAACCCTTACCATGGATCCTCAACCATGAACACTAAGACCTAAACCCTAAACCCTAAACTTTGAGCCCTATATACACTATAAACCCTAAATCTTAAGCCAAAATATACACTATAAACCCTAAACCTTCAACCATAAACCTCAAATCCCAAACCCTAAAACCTGAGCCTTAAATCCTAACCCTAGACCCTAAACCTTGATCCCTGAACCCTGAACGTTGAACCCTAAACCGCAAATCCTAAACCACGAATCCTAAGCTAAAAAACATAAACCCTAAACACTAAGATCCCCTGAGCCCTAAACCCTCAACCTAGAAACCTTAAAATAGTTAGATTCGAAAAAAAGTAGGTATTTTGAAAAACTTGGGATTTTCAAAAAGTCAAGATTTTTTCAAAAACTTGAGATTTTCAAAAAAGTCAGTATTTTAAAAAACTTGAGATTTTCAAAAAAGTCAGTATTTTAAAAAACTTGAGATTTTCGAAAAAGTCACGACTTTTTCAAAAGTTGTAATTTTAAATAAAGTTGTTATTTTGAAAACATCAAGATTTCAAAAATGTTGGGACTTTGAAAATGTTAAAATTTTCAAATAAGTTGGGTTTTTTGAAAATTGAATATTTAGAAAAGGTCAAGATTTTTAAAAAGTTGGGATTTTTGAAAGAGTCAAGATTTTCAAAAATTTTAATAATGAGGATAATTGAAGGGTCTAGATTTTTTAAAAAGTCAAATTTTTTCAAAAACTTGACATTTTAAAAAAAGTTACAATTTTTGAAAAGACCGGATTTTAAATTTTTTTAGATTTTCCATAAAGTCGTAATTTTGTAAAAGGGAAGATTTTCAAAAAAAGTCGGGATTTTAAAATAAGTCGATATTTTACAAAATGTGGGGATTTTTAAAACGTCAATATTTTTGAATAAGTCAAGATTTTTGATTAAGTTAGGATATTTGAAAAAGTCTCAATCTTCAATATTTGTAATTTTTGAAAAAAAATATATAACTTTTTTAAAAAGTAAGGATTTTAAAAAAAGTTTGCATTTTGGATAAAGTTGATATTTTAAAAAATTTAGGTTTTTTTAAAACGTTGGGATTCTTAAAAAAGTTTTCATTTTAAAAATAATTATAATCTCAAAAGAGTCAATATTTCAAAAATCTAGTGATGAGCCAAAATTAGCAGGAACTTTAAAAGGTCATAACTTGTGCTCCACTCCATTTGCAATTTTAGAAAAAAATAGAATTTCAAAAATTTTAAGGTTTTTGCAAAAGTTGAGATTTTTTATAAAGTCAGGATTATGAAAAGGTTGGGATATCAAAACAAATATGGAATTTCAAAAATTTGTGATTTCGAAAAAGCCAAGAATTTTTAGAAAGTTGGGAATTTTTAAAAATACAAGATTTTAAAAAAAGGTACAATTTTCAAATAAGTTGGGAATTACAAAACTAATGAGATTTTGTAATCCCAATTGTTTTGAATATCCTTTTTTCAATAAAAATCCTAGCATTTTAAAAATCTTTATTTTTTCATAATTCCAAATTCCTATATAATCTAAACTTTTTCAAAAATTACGAATACATAAAAAATCACAAGTTTTTTTAAAAATTGGGACATTTTTAAATTCATGACTTTATCACTTCCAAAATCTTTGAAAATACAGACTTTTCAAAAATAATGAATTATTTGAAATCGTAATTGTTTCAATATCATGACCCCTAAAACCTGAAACCTGAGTCATAAATGCTAAACCCTAAACCCCAACATCCTAAACACTAATCCCAAAACCCTAAATCCTAAGTTTAAAACCCTTAACACTTAATCCTAAACCCTAAACCTTTAGCTAGAGAACTAAACCTTAAACCCTAAACTCATAACCCCGAACATCCAATCCTGAGCCATGAATCCTCAAACATGAACATAGAGACCTAAGCCTTAAACCTTGAGCCCTACACCCTAAACCCTAAACTCTTAGCCCTATACCCTATAAAATCTAAATCTTAAGTTCTAATTAGACATAAAACCTAAATTTTGACTCTTAAACCCTAAAACCCTCAATGTTAAATCCTAAATTTAGAGTCTTAAACCCTAAAACCCTAAATATTAAACCCTCAATTGTAAACCATGAGCCCTAAACCCTAAATGCAACATCCTCAACCGTAAACCTCGAACCCCAAACCCAAAAACCTGAGCCCTAAATCCTAACCCTAAAACCTAATTCTTAAACCCCGAACCCTGAACCTATCCCCTAAATCGTTAACCCTAATCCCTGAGCCCTAATACCTAAACCCTAAACCCTTTATCTTGAGCCCAAAAACTTAACCTTAAAAACTAAATCCCCTGAGCCCTAAACACTAAACCCAGAAACCTTAAAATAGTTATATTTGGAAAAAGTTGGTATTTTGAAAAACTTGTGATTTTAAAACTGTCAAGATTTTCAAAAAAGTCGAGATTTAAAAAGTGTTGGGACTTTTACAAACGGTCAAATTTTCAAATAAGTTCAGGTTTGCGAAAAATGAATATTTTGAGAAAGTAAGGATTTTTGAAAATTTGGGATTTTCTAAAGAGTTGGGCTTTTCATATTTTTAAAGAGTAAAGATTTTTCAAGAGTCTGGATTTTTGAAAAAGTGATTTTTTTTTTAAAACTTGACATTTTCAAAAATGTTACGATTTTAATATTTTTGACATGTTCAAAAAAGTCATGATTTTGTAAAAGTGAATATTTTCAAAAAAGTAAAGATTTTGGAAAATGTTGGGTTTTTTAAAATATCAAGATTTTTGAAAAATTCAAGTTTTTTTAATAAATTAGGATATTCAAAAAAGTCCCAATTTTTATAAATTGCAATTATTGTAAAAAAATAAAAAGTAAGCATTTTCATAAAATTCAGCATTTTTTTATAAATTTGACATTTTTAAAAAAATTCAGGAATTTTTAAAAAGGTAGGATTTCTCAAAAAGTTTGTATTTTTGAAAACATCACAGATTTTGAAGTAGTTGTGATTTTCGAAAAAGTTGGGATTTTCAAAAAAGTCATAATCTCAAAATAGTCAAGATTTCCAAAATGTAGTAATGCGCCAAAATTAATAAGAACTTGAAAAGTTCATAACGTATGCTCAGGGTGTCCATTTTAGTCCGTTATTTTTTGAAACCACATGTTTCAAAACTCTCAACTTTTATAAAATATTAGGATTTTCAAATAAAGTTTGGAGTTTGAATAATTTAAATTTTCTAGAAATTTTAGATTTTTGAATATGTCATGATATTTGAAAAACTCGTTATTTATGATTTTAAAGAATTTGCAATTTTAGAAAAAGATAGAATGTCATAGTTCTAAAAAAGTTTGAATTTCAAAAAATTTAGGGTTTTTGAAAAATTTGAAATTTTCAAAATGTCAGGATTATGAAAGGGTTGGGATTTCAAACAAAAATTGGTATTTCAAAAAAGTTGTGATTTCAAAAAAGCTAAGAATTTTGAGAAAGTTGGGATTTTCAAAATGATAAGATTTTGAAAAAAGGTGCAAGTTTCAAATAAGTAAGGAATTACAAAACTGAAGAGATTTTTAAATCCCAAGTTTTTGAATATCCTAATTTTTTAAAAATCCTACCATTTACAAAAGCTTTACTTTTTTGAAATTACAATTTTTTATAAAATCGTGACTTTTTCAAAAATTACGAATTTTTAAAAAATCATGAGTTCTTTAAAATTTGTGAACTGTTTTTAAATTCATGAATTTGTCACTTTAGAAAATATTTGAAAATACAGACTTTTTTGAAATCATAATTGTTAAAAAATAAGGATATTTTTGAAATCTTGATTGTTTTAAAATTGTGACCAATAAAACCTAAACCCTAAAACCTGAAACCTGAGCCGTAAATGCTAAACCCTAAACCCCAACATCCTAAATAGTAAGCCCAAAACCCTTAATTCTATACCATAAACCATAAACCCTGAACCTTTAACCCTGAACCCTGTACCCTGTGCCTTGAGCCCTAATCCCTAAACCCTAAACATTAAACTCAAAACCCTGAATCCTAGCCCAAAAACATAAACCCTAAACACTAAAATTCCCTGAGCCCTAAACCCTCTTAATCTAAAAACCTTAGAATAGTTAGATTTGGAAAAAGTTTGTATTTTGCAAAACTTGGACTTTTCACAAAGTCAAGATTTTTGATAAAGTCAGGACTTTAAAAAAATTGAGATTTTCGAAAAAGTTTCGACTTTTGAAAAAGTTGAAATTTTAAACAAAGTTGTTATTTTTGAAAACATCAATATTTTAAAAATGTTGGGACTTTGAAAATGTTTATATTTTCAAACAAGTTAGGAATTTTGAAAAGTTCAGATTTTTGAGAGTTGGGTTTTTTCGTACTTTTAAAGAGTCTGGAATTTTGAAAAAGTCAAGATTTTTGAAAAAATTTACATTTTAAAAAAAGTTCAGATATTTGAACATACGAGATTTAAAACAAAAGTGTTTTAAAATGTCAAGATTTTCGAATAAGTTAGGATATTTGAAAAATTCTCAATTGTTAATATTTGTGATTTTCAAGAAAATATAATTTTTTTTAAAAGTAAGGATTTTCAAAAAAGTTGGCATTTTTGATAAAGTTGAGATTTTATAATATTTGAGAATTTTTAAAATGTTGGGATTTCTGAAAAAATTTCATTTTTGAAAACATTGTGATTTTTGAAAAATGTTGCAATTTTTCAAAAATTTGGGATTTTTCCAAAATATTTAAATCTAAAAATAGACAAGATTTAAAAAATGTAGTGATGCACCAAAATTAGCAAGAAATTGAATAGGTCATAACTTGTGCTCCAATTGTCTGTTTGAGTCCCTATTTTTATTTGAAACCACATGTTTCAAAATTCTCAACTTTTTTAAAATATCAAGATTTTCAAAAAGAAAGTTAGAAGTTTGAATAATTTAGATTTTCCATAGATTATGCAATTTTGAATAAGTCACGATTTTTTAAAAATTTGTTATTTTCAAAAAACTTGTGAATTTCAAAAAAATTAGGATTTTAAAGATTTTTCAATTTTAGAGAAAATTAGAATCTCTTAAGTGTAAAAAAGTTTGAATTTAGATTTTTTTAAGGTTTCAAAAAAGTCAAGATTAGGATTTTTTTTAAAGACAAGATTTTGAAAAAAAGTGCAATTTTCAAATAAGTCAGGATTTACAAAACTAAAGATATTTTTAAATCCCAATAGTTTTGAATATCCTAATATTTTCAAAAGCTTTACTTTTTAAAAATTCCAACTTTTAATAAAATTGTGACTTTTTCGAAAATTATGAATTTTTAAAAAATCACGAGTGTTTCTAAAATAGTGAATTTTTTTAAATTCATGACTTTACCATTTTCAAAATCTTTGAAAAGATAGACATTTTGAAAAGCATGACTTTTTCAAAATCCTAACTATTTCAAAATTGAGATATTTTTAAAATCGTGACTTTTTAAAAATCGTGACCTGTAAACCTTAAACCCAAAAACCTGGGTCATAAATGCTAAACCCTAAACCCCAACATCCTAAACACTAAGCCCAAAACCCTTAACACTGAATCCTAAACCATAAACCCTTAACACTGATTCCTAAACCCTTAACCCTCAGCCATAAACTGTAAACCAAAATCCCTAAATCATAAAACCTAAACTCTAAACCCCAAACCTTAAACCCTAAACCCTGATCCCTGAGCCATGAAGACTAAACCCTATAACCCTGACTATGAGCCTTAAACCTTAAACTCTTATCAGTGAACTCTAAAGGCTTATGCCTAACCTTAAACCCTAATTCCTAAACCTTATACCTTGAACAGTGAGCCCTAAGCAAAAACTCTAAACCCTACACCTTTAGCTAGAGACCTAAACCCTAAACTCATAACCCCAAACCTCGAACCCTAAGCCATGGACCCTCAACCATGAACATTGAGAACTAAACTTTAAACCTTAACCCCTACGCCCTAAACCCTAAACTCTGAGCCCTATACAATATAAACCATAAACTCTAAATTCAGAGTCTTAAGCCATATAACCCTAAATGTTAAATACTAAATACTGAATCCTTAACCGTAAACAATGAGCCATAAACCTTAAATCCAAAACTCTCAACCGTAAACCTCAAACCCCAGACCCAGAAACCTGAGCCCTAAATCCTAACACCAAACCCTAAACCCTAAACCTTGATCCCCGAACCTTGAACCCTGAGCCCTAGACCCTGAGCCCTAAACCCTGAGCCTAAACCCTCAATCTATAAAACAAAAAATATTTAGATTTGGGAAAGTTGGTATTTTGATAAACTTGGGATTTTCAAAAAGCTAAGATTTTTGAAAATGTCAGGATTTTCAAAAACTTGAGATTTTAAAAAAAAGTCACGACTTTTGAAAAACATGAAATTTTAAATAAAGTTGTTATTTTTGAAAACATTAAGATTTAAAAAATGTTGGGACTTTGAAAATCTTTAGATTTTCAAACAAGTTGGGGTTTCCAAAAAATGAATATGTTGAAAAAATCAAGATTTTTGAATAGTTGGGATTTTCAAATTTTTGAAGAATCAAGATTTAAAAAAAAACTCGACATTTTCAAAAAAGTCTTGATTTTTGAAAAGACAAGATTTTTTTGAAAATTGAGATTTTAGAAAAAGTCAAGATTTTGGAAAATCTAGGGAATTTTAAAATGTCAAGATTTTTGATAAAGTTGGGATTTTTGAGTGAGTTAGGATATTCAAAAAAGTCCTAATTTTTAATAATTACAATTTTTTTAAAAAGAATAAAATTTTTTGACATTTTTGATAAAGTTGAGATTTTAGAAAATTAAGGAATTTTTAATAAATTGGGATTTCTAATAAATTTTTTATTTTTGAAAACATCATGATTTTCAAAAAAGTTGTGATTTTAAAAAAAATTATAATCTCAAAAAAGTCAAGATTTGAAAAATGTTGTGATGCACCAAATTTAGCAAGAACCTGAAAAGGTCAAAACTTGTGCTCAACTTGTGCACCAAAATGTTTGAGTCCATTTTTTTTAAACCACATGTTTTGAAAATCTCAATTTTTTAAAAATAACAGGACTTTAAAAAAAAGTCATATTTTTGAATAATTTTTAGATTTTCAAGAAATTATTGATTTTTGAAAATGTCATTATTTTCAAAAAAGTTGAGTTTAAAATAAAAAGGTTATAAAGAATTTGCAATTTTAGAAATACATAGAAGTTTCATAATTATAAAAAAGTTTGAATTTTATTTTTTTAGAGCTTTTGAAAAAGTTGAAATTTTTGAAAAAGTCATGATTATTAAAATGTTGGGATTTCAAAGTAAAATTGGGGTTTTTAAAAAGTCGTGATTTCAAAAATATGACTTTTTCAAAAATTACGAATTTTTAAAAAATCACTAGTTTTTAAAAATATTGTGAACTTTTTAAATTTGTGACATTTTAAAAATCATGACTTTTTCGAAATCCTTACTATTTCAAAATCGACATATTTTTGAAATCATAAATTTTTCAAAATCACGACCCCTACACCCTAAACCCAAAAACCTAAAAACTGAATCATAAACGCTAAAACCTAAATCCCAGCATCCTAAACACTAACCCCAAAACCCTAAATCCTAAACCATAAGCCATAAAATATTAACACCGAATCTTAAACCCTTAACCCTCATCCATAAATCATAAACTCAAAACCCTAACTTGTAAAGCCTAAACTCTAAACCCCAAACCTTAAACAATAAACCATAAACCATGATCCCTGAGCCATAAAGCCTAAACCCTAAACCCCTACCCATGAGCCTTAAACCCTAAACACTATACTTTGAACCGTAAGCCCTAAGCCTTTTCTCTAAACACTAAACTCATAACCCCACACTTCGAACCCTAAGCCATGACCCTAAACCTTGACACCTACAAACTAAAACCTAAACTCTGAGCCCTATAAACCCTAAACCTTAAGCTCTAATTGCTTCTCAACCCAAAATTATTAGTCTTAAATCATAAAACCCTATATGTTAAATCCTAAATACTAAACCCTCAATCATAAACCATGAGCCCTAAACCCTAAATGCAAAACTCTCAACCATTAACATCGAACCCCAAACCCTAAAACCCAAGCCCTAAACCCTTAAAACTAATCCTTAAACCCTAAACTCTAAAACCCTTGAGCCCTAAACCCTCAACTTAGAAACCTTAAAATAGTTAGATTTGGAAAAAGTTGGTATTTTGAAAAAGTTGGGAATTTAAAAAAGTCAGGATTTTTAGCAACTTGAGATTTTCAAAAAAAGTCACGACTTTTAAAATAGTTACAATTTTAAACAAAGTTCTTATTTTTGAAAACATCGGCATTTAAAAAAAAATGGGACTTTGAAAATGTTCAGATTTTCAAACAAGTTGAGGTTTTGAAAAAATAAATATATCAAAAAAGTCAGTATTTTTGAAAAGTTGGGATTTTTGCATTTTTGAATAATCAAGATTTTTGAATAGTTTAGATTTTTTAAAAAGTTAAGATTTTTAAAAAACTCGACATTTTTAAAAAAGTTAGGATATTTGAAAAGATGGGATTTAAATTTTTTTGAGATTTTCCAAAAAGTCGTTATTTTTTAAAAGTGAAGATTTTCAAAAAAAATTTAAGATTTTTGAAAATTTCCCAATTTTTAATATTTGCTATTTTCAAAAAATATATAAATTTTTTAAAAAGCAAGGATTTTTAAAAAAGTCAAAATTTTTGATAAATTTGAGATTTTAGAAAAAATTTAAAAGTTGGGATTTCTGAAAAGGTTTTTATTTATGAAACCTCGTGATTTTTGAAATTTTTTTGATTTTTGAAAAAGATATAATATCAAAAATGTCTAGATTTCAAAAATGTGTTGATGTGCTAAAATTAACTGGACCTTGAAAAGGTCATAACTTGTGCTCTAGTGTCTGTTTGACTACGTTATTTTTTGAAACCACATGTTTCAAAAATCTCAACTTTTTTAAAATATAAGGATTTTCAAAAATAAGTCGGGAGTTTGAATAATTTAGATTTTCTAGAAATTTTGGATCTTTGAATACGTCATGATTTTTTTAAAAGTCTTTATTTTCTAAAAAGTTGTGAATTTCCAAAAATTTACGATTTTAAAGAATTTGCAGTTTTAGAAAAAGATAGAATTATATAATTCTAAAAAAGTTTGAATTTAAATTTTTTGAGGGGTTTTGAAAAAGTTGAGATTTTCTAATAAGTCAGGATTAGGAAAAGGATGGGATTTCAAACAAAAATTGGGATTTCAAAAAAGTCGTGATTTAAAAAAACCCAAGAATTTTGAGGAAGTTGGGATTTTCAAACAAAACAAGATTTTTAAAAAAGTGCAATTTTCAAATAAGTTGGGAATTAAAAACTGAAGAAATTTTTAAAAAATTTTTTTAATATCCTAATTTTTAAAAAAATCCTAACATTTTAAAATTCCAATCCCTGAGCCACAAAAATTTACAATTTTAAACAAAACCTTGATTTTGAGTTTTTTTACAAATTTGTGCAAAAAGTTGACTTTATCACTTTCAAAATTTTTTAAAAAGTCAAACTTTATTAAAAAGTTGACTTTTTAAAAAATTTCACATTTTTTAAGAGTATTTGAAAAAGTTCAAATTTTTAAAAAAACTGACATTGTAATGCTAAACCCTAAAACTAAATCATCCTAAACACAGAACCCTAAATTTCAAAACCATAAACAAATTGAGATTTTTCGAAAACCCTTTTTAAATCAAAATTCAGCCATAAACCATAAACTCAAATCAACTATTTAAACCATAAACCCTAAACCCTTTAAAAAAAAGCCTAAACCCTAAAAAAGACCTAATTTTTTTTTTAAATCCCAACTATCCTATTTTTTTTTTAAATCCTAACATTTTAAAAAACTTATGCTCCAAGTCTTCGTTTGAGTCCGTTTTTTTTAAACCACATGTTTCAAAAATCTCAACTTTTATAAAATGTCAGTATTTTAAAAAAGTCAAGACTTTGAATAATTTAGATTTTCTAGAAATTATGGATTTTTGAATATATCATGAAATTTGAAAAATTCATTATTTTCAAAAAATTTAGTATTTTAAAGAATTTGTAATTTCAGAAAAAGTTGGAATTTCATAATTCTAAAAAAAATTGAATTTAATTTTTTTTAGAGGTTTGGAAAAATTTGAGTTTCTCAAAAAAGTTAGGATTAGGAAAAGGTTGGGATTTCAAAAAAATTGTGATTTTAAAAAAGCAAAGAATTTGAGAAAGTTGGTAGTTTCAAAAAAGACAAGATTTTTAAAAAAGGTGCAATTTTCTAATAAGTCAAGAACTACATAACTAAAGAGATTTTTAAATCCTAGCTATTTTGAATATCCTAATTATTTTTTAAATCCTAACATTTTAAAAAAATTACTTTTACGATATTCAAACTTTTTATGAAATCCAGACTTTTTTGAAAATTAACAATTTTTTTAAAATCGTGAGTTTTTTAAAAATTATGAAATTTTTAAATTCATGAATTTATCACTTTAAAAATCTTTGAAAATACATACTTTCTTAAAATCATGACTTTTTCAAAATCGTGACCCCTAAACCCTAAAACCTAAAACCTGAGTCATAAACCCTAAACATTAAGCTTTAATTACTCCCAAACCCTAAATGCTAAATCCTAAATACTTAACCCTCAATTTTAAACCATAAGCCCTAAACCCTAAATGCAAATCCCTCTATCGTAAACCTCTAACCCTAAACCCTAAAATATGAGCCCTAAATCCTTGCCACAAACCCTAAACCCTAAACCTTGATCACCGAACCCTATACCCTCAACCCTAAACCCTAACCGCTGGGCCCTAATCCCTAAACCCTAACACTAAATCCCCGGAGCCCTAAACCCTTAACTTAGAAACCTTAAAATAGTTTACTTTGGAAAAGTTGGTATTTCAAAAAATTGGGATTTTTAAAAAGTCAAGATTATAGAAAAAGGTGAGATTTTTGAAAAAATCAAGATTTTCAAAAACTTGAGATTTTCAAAAATGTCACAACTTTTGAAAAAATTGTAATTTTAAACAAATTTGTTATTTTTGAAAAAATCAAGATTTTAAAAATATTGGGACTTTGAAAATGTTAAGATTTTTAAACAAGTTGGGGTTTTCAAAAAATGAATATTTCGAAAAAGTCAGTAATTTTAAAAAGTTGGGATTTTCGAAAAAGTTGAGATTTTTAAATTTTTCAAGAGTCAAGATTTTTTAGAAAGTAGAGATTTTTAAGAACTCGTGATTTAAAAAAAAAGGATTTTTGAAAAGTCGAGATTTTAAAATATTTGAGATTTTCTGAAAAGTTGTGATTTTATGAAAGTGAAGATTTTCAAAAAATTCAAGATTTTGAAAAATGTTGCGATTCTTAAAATGTCAAGATTTTTGAAAAAGTCAGGATTTTGAATAAGTTAGGATATTCGAAAAAGTCCCAATTTTTAATATTTCCAATTTTTGAAAATATATATATATATTATAATAGTATGGATTTTCAAAAAAGTTGACATTTTTGGTAAAGTTGAGATTTTACCTAATTCGTGAATTTTTAAAATATTGGGATTTCTGAAAAAAGTTTTGATTTTAGAAAACATTGCGATTTTTTAAAAAGTTGGGATTTTCGAAAAAGTTATACTTTTAAAAAAGTCAAGATTTCAATAATGTAGTGATACGACAAAATTAGTAGGAACTTGAAAATGTCATAACTTGTGCTCCAAGTGTCTGTTTGAGTCTATTTTTTTAACCACATGTTTCAAAAATCTAAACTTTTTTAAAATATCAGGATTTCTACAAAAAAGTCGAGAGTTTGAATAATTTAGATTTTCTAGAAATTCATTTTTTTTAATATGTAATGATTTTTTTAAAAGTCATTATTTTCTATAAAGTTGTGAATTTATAATTTGCAATTTTAGAAAAAGAGATAATTTCATAATTCTCAAAAAAGTATGAATTGAAAAGTTTTTGGTGTATTTGAAAAAGTTGTGATTTTAGAAAAATTCAAGATTAGGAAAAGGTTGGGATTTCAAACGAAAATCAGGATTTAAAGAAAATTATAATTTCGAAATAGCCAAGAATTTTGAAAAAAATGGGATTTAAAAAAAAAGAAACAATTTTGAAATAAGTCGAGAATTACAAAACTAAAGAGCTTTTTAAATCCTAACTATTTTAACTATCATATTTTTAAAAATCCTAACATTTTCAATATCTAAACATGTTAACTTTTTTAAAATTCCAACTTTTAATAAAATCGTGACATTATCAAAAATTACGAATTTTAAGAAAATCACAAGTTTTTTTAAAATTGTGAACTTCTTAAATTCATGACTTTTTCAAAATCCTAATTGTTTCTAAATCAAGATATTTTTGAAATCATGAATTTTTCAAAATCGTGACCCCTAAAACCTGAATCCTAAGTCGTAAACGCTAAACCCTAAACCCCAACATCCTAAACACTAATCCCAAAACCCTAGATCTTAAACCATAAACCATAATAATAAATCCAAAACCCTCAACCATAAAACATAATTCCAAACCCTTAAATCGTAAAACCTAAACTCTAAACCCCAAACCTTAAACCATAAACACTAAACCCATATCCCTAAGCCATAAATCCTAAACCCTAAACGATAACCCCTAACCCTAAGCCTTAAATTCTAATTAATCAACCTTAGAGCCCTAGGCCTAACCCTAAACCCTAAACCCTAAACCTTGAACCATGAGCCCTAGGTCAAAACCCAAAAACCCTAAACCCTGACCCCTATACCCTAAACCCTAAACTCTTAGCCCTACACCCACTAAACCCTAAACCTTAAGCTCTAATTTCTCCTAAATACTAAATTATGAGTCTCAAACCCTAAAAACCTAAATTATAATTCCTAAATTTTAAACAATCAATTATAAACCATGAGCCATAAACCCTAAATGCAAAACCCTTGACCGTAAACTTTGATCCCCAAACCCTAAACCTTGATCCTCAAACTGTCAACCCAGGGTGCCCTGAGCCCTAATCCCTAAACCCTAAACCCCAAACCATGAGCCCAAAAACCTAAACCCTAAACACTAAATCCCCTAAGCACTAAACCCTCAACCTAGAAACCTTCAAATACTTTGATTTGGAAAAACATTATATTTTGAAAAACTTGGGATTTTCTAAAAGTCAATATTTTTGAAAAAGTCTAGATTTTTAAAAAATTGAGATTTTTAAAAAAGTTACGACTATTAAAATTTTGGAATTTTAAACAAGGCTATTGTTTTTGAAAACATCAAGATTTAAAAAGTGTTAGGACTTTGAAAATGTACAAATTTTCAAACAAGATGGGGTTTTCAAAAAATGAATATTTTGAAAAAGTCTGGATTTTTTATAAGTTGGGATTTTCTAAAGAGTTTGGCTTTTTACTTTTTAAAATAGTGCATTTTTGAAAAAGTCAATATTTTGTAAAAACTTGACATTTTTAAAAAGTTAGGATTTTTGAAAAGAGGAGATTTTTAAAATTTTAAGATTTTCCAAAAAGTCGTGATTTTGTAAAACTGAAGATTTTCAAAAACGTCAAGATTTTGAATTTTTTTGGGATTCTTAAAATGTCAGGATTTTTGAAAAAGTTAGATTTTTGAATAAGTCAAGATATTCAAAAAGTTTAGGATTTTTGAGAAGTTGGGATTTTCTAAAGGCTTTTCGGATTTTTGAAAAATTCAAGATTTTACTTTTTTTGAGATTTTCTAAAAATTCATGATTTTATAAAAGTGATGATTTTTGAAAAAAGTTAGGATTTTTGAAGAGTCAGGATTTTTAAAAAAACTCAAATTTTTGGAAAATGTTGGGTTTTTTAAAACATTTTTTAAAAAGTTAGATTTTTGAATAAGTCAAGATATTCGAAAAAGTCTCGATTTTTAATATTTTTAATTTTTGAAATAATATATATTTTTTTAAAAATTAAGGATTTTCAAAAAAGTTTTTATTTTTTAAAACGCCGCAATTTTTTAAATAGTTGAGATTTTTGAAAAACTTGAGATTTTTGAAAATGTTACAATCTAAAAAGAGACAAGATTTTAAAAATGTAATGATGCGCCAAAATTAGTACGAACTTGAAAAGGTCATAACTTGTGCTCTGGGTGTCCGTTTTTTTTAAACCACATGTTTCAAAACTCTCAACTTTCCTAAAATATCAGGATTTTCAAAAAAAAGTTGGGAGTTTGAATAATTTAGATTTTGTAGAAGTTATGGATTTTTTAATACGTCATGATTTTTGAAAAAGTTATTATTTTCCAAAAAGTTCTGAATTTCAAATTTTTTAGGATTTTAGAGAATTTTAAATTTTAAAAAAACTAGAATTTCATAACTCTAAAAAGTTCAAATTTCAAAAATTTTGGGGTTTTTGAAAAGGTTGAGATTTTCAAAAAAGTCAAGATTATGAAAAGGTTGGGATTTCAAACAAATATTGGGCTTTCAAAAAGGTCATGATTTCGAAAAAGCCAAGAATTTTGAGAAATTTGGGATTTTCAAAAAAGACAAGATTTGGAATAAAGGTGTAATTTTCATATAAGTCTCCAGAATTACAAAATTGAAGAGATTTTTCAATCCCAACTATTTTCAAAAAGTTACAATTTTAAACGAAGTTGTTACTTTTAAAAACATCAAGATTTTAAAAATAATGGGACTATGAAAATGTTCAGATTTTCAAACAAGTTGGGGTTTTTGAAAAGTTGGGATTTTCAAAAGAGTTGGTCTTTTCACATTTTTGAAGAGTTTGGATTTTTGAAAAGTCAATATTTTTCGAAAACTCAAGATTTGCAAAAACATTAGGATTTTATAAGAGACGTGATTTTAAAAAAATTGAGATTTTCCTAAAAGTCGTGATTTTGTAAAAGTGAAGATTTTCAAAAAAATTAACGATTTTTGGAAAGTAAGGATTTCAAAAAAGTGAAGAATTTGGAAAATGTTGGGATTTTTAAAATGTGAAGATTTTCGAAAAAGTAAGGATTTTTAATATTTGTAGATTTCGAAAAAAAAAAAAAATTTAAAATAAGGATTTTCAAAAAAGTCAACATTTTTTATAAAGTTAAGATTTTAGAAAATTTAGGAAATTTTAAAAACTTGGAATTTCTAAAAAAAAAATATTTTTGAAACCATCACATTTTTGTAAAAGTTTGGATTTTCGATAAAGTTATAATCTAGAAAAAGTCAAGATTTCAAAAATGTAGTGATGGTTTCAAAGGTTATAACTAGTGCTCCAGGTGTCTGTTTGAGTCTGTTTTTCCCTAAACCTTGATCCCCGAACCCTGAACCTTAACCCTAAACACTAAACCCTAAATCCCAAAACCTATGCCAACAAACATAAACCTTAAACACTAAATTCATTGAGCCTTAAACTCTCAACCTAGAAACCTTAAAATAGTTAGATTTGGAAAAACTTGTTATTTTAAAAAACTTGGGATTTTCAAAAACTTGAGATTTAAAAAAATGTCATGACTTTTTATAGAGATGAAATTTTAAACAAAGTTGTTATATTTGAAAATATCAAGATTTAAAATGTTGGGACTTTGAAAATCACATATTTTCAAACAAGTTGGGGTTTTTAGAAAAATGAATTTTTTTAAAAAATTAGGATTTTCTAAAAGTTGGATTTTCGAAAGAGTTGGGCTTTTCAAAGAGTCAGTATTTTTGAAAATGTAAAGACTTTTGAAAACTTTGAAACTGATTTTTAAAAATTTTGAGATTTTAAAAAGTCGTGATTTTTGAATAAGACGAGATTTTTAAAATTTTGAGAATTTTTCAAAAAAATCGTGATTTTGTAAAAGTGAAGATTTTTGAAAAAGTCAGGAACTCCAAAAGATCATAACTTGATTTTGAAAAATTAGTAAAGTTGGATTTTTTTTGAAAATGTTGGGAAAAAATTTTTAAAAAAATGTCAGGATATTTGAAAAAACCCTGATCAAAAATTTTTGAAATGCTAAGTTAGGATATTCGAAAAATGTCTCAATTTTTAATATTTTTGATTTGTGAAAAATATATATATTTTTATAAAATGTAAGGATTTTTCAAATAAGCCCTAAACCCAAAAATCATTTTTAAAATTATTGATTTTTGTTGAGATTTTAGAAAATTCAGGAATTTTAAAAAAGTTGAGATTTTTGAAAAAGTTTTGATTTTTGAAAAAAATTTGATTTTCGAAAATGTTACGATTTTCAAAAAAGTTGTGATTTTAAAAAAAAGGTATACTCTAAAAAAATCAAGATTTAAAAAATGTAGTGATGCACCAAGTTTTGATTTTTGAAAAGGTCATAAATTAGATGTGTCCATTTGAGTCTATTTATTTAAAACCACATGTTTCAAAAATCTCAAATTTTTTAAAATATCAAGATTTTTTAAAAAAAGTTAGGAGTTTGAATAATTACGATTTTTAAGAAATTTTGGATTTTTGAATATGTCATGATTTTTTAAAAAGCCGTTATTTTCCAAAAAGTTGTGCATTTAAAAAAAAAGGATTTTAAAGAATTTGCAATTTTAGAAAAATAGAGAATTTCTTAATCCTCAAAAAGTTTGAATTTTAAATTTTATAGGGTTTTTTAAAAAGTAGAGGTTTTCAAAAAATTCAAGATTAGGAAAAGTTGGCATTTCAAAAAATTCGTGATTTCGAAAAAGCCAAGAATTTTGAGAAAGTTGGGATTTTAAAAAAAGACAAGATTTTGAAAAAAGATGCAATTTTCAAATAAGTTGGGAATTACAAAATGGAAGAGATTTTTAAATCCCAACTAATGTGAATATCCTAATTCCTTACAAAATCATTACTTTTTAAAAATTCCAACTTTTTCTAAAATCGTGACTTTTTCAAAAATTAAATTTAAAAAAAAAAATCATGAGTTTTTAAATAATTGTGAACTTTTTCAATTCACGACTTTATCACTTTCAAAATATTTGAAAATACGGAATTTTTGAAAATCATTACTTTTTCGAAATCCTAATTATTTCAAAATCAGGGTATTTTTGAAATCTAGACTTTTCCAAAATTGTGACCCCTAAAACCTAAAACCTGAGTCGTAAAATTTAAACCATAAACCCCAACATCCTAAAACTAAGCCTAAAACCCTAAATCCTAAACCATAAACACTGAACCCTAAATCCTTAACATTGAATCCTAAACCCTAAACCCGCATCCATAAATCATAATCCCTAAATCGTAAAACCTAAAATCTAAATCGTGATCCCAAAGCCATGAATCCTAAACCCTAAGCCCTGAGCCCTAAACTCCAAACCCCTAACCCCAAGCCTTAAACCCTCAAAAAAGAACCTTCGAGTCTTAGTTTTAACCTTAAACCCTATACCTTGAATGGTGAGCCCTAAGCAAAAATCTTAAATCCTAAACCTTTAGCTAGAGACCTTAACCCTAAAATCATAAACATGAACCTTGAACCCTAAGCCATGGATAATGTTGAGACCTAAACCCTAAATCCTAAACCTTAAACCCTTACCCCTATGCCCTAAACCATAAACTCTAAACCTTAAGCTCTAATTACTTCTAAACCCTAAATGCTAAATCCTAAATACTAAACATTCAACTGTAAACTATGAGCCATAAACCGTAAATGAAAAACCTTGAATGTTAAACCCTAAAACTTGAGCCCTAAATCCTAACCCTAAACTCCAAAACTGAAAACCCTAAAACCTAATTGTTAAACCCTTAACCTTGATCCCTTAACCCTAAACCCAGTGTGCCCTGAGCCCTAATCCCTAAAACCTAAACCTCGAATAATGAGCCCAAAAACCTAAACCCTAAATACTAAATCCCCTAAGCCTTCGCATAGAAACCTTCAAATAGTTAGATTTGGAAAAAGTTGGTATTTTGCAAAACATGGGATTTTTAAAAAGTCAAGATTTTTGAAAGAGTCTACATTTTTAAAATATTGAGATTTTCCAAAAAAGTTATGACTTTTGAAAATGTTGCTATTTTAAACAAAGTTGTTATGTTTGAAACCATCAAGATTTAAACAAGTTGGGGTTTTCGAAAAAGTCAGGATTTTTGAAAAGTTAGTATTTTCTAAAGAGTTGGGCATTTCACTTTTTTAAATAGTGGATTTTTGAAAAAGTCAAGATTTTTTATAAACTTGACATTTTTTAAAAAGTTAAGATTTTTGAAAATACGAGATTTTAAATAATTTAAGATTTTCTTAAAAGTCATAATTTTGTAAAAGTGAAGATTTTCAAAAAATTCATGATTTTCAAAACAATCAAGATTTTGAAAAATGTTCGGATTTTTCAAATCTCAAGATTTTTGAATAAGTGAGAATATTCAAAAGAGTCAAGATTTTTGAAAAGTTGGGATTTTCTAAAGAGTTGGGCTTTTTGCAATTTTTAAGAGTTAGGATTTTTGAAAAATTCAAGATTTTTGAAAAGATGGGATTTTAAAAAAAATTAGATTTTCCAAAAAGTCATGATTTTGTAAAAGTGAAGATTTTCGAAAAAAAAGTCAACATTTTGTAAATGTTTGGATTTTTAAAACGTCAAGATTTTTGAAAAAGTCAGGATTTTCAAAAAATTCCTGATTTTTAATATTTTAAATTATCAAAATAATATATTAATGTAGCCAAATTATGAACAAACCTGATATACTGCAAATAATATGAACTCCAAAAGAAAATAGATCTCCTTCTTTGTTACTGAATAATGAATTACAATATTTCCTAAATAGGAAAACAACTCCCAACTCGAGTTGCCAAGGAAACTCTAACTAACTTGATTAAATCTACACTAGGTAGCAGAATTTACTATTTTTAGCAGTTTACTAGAACCTTCTATTCTTAGTAAGTTCGCATGCTTATTCATATAGGCACAGAACTTGTCACGCATCTTCTACATTCCTAAATTAGAGGGATTTCCAACTTTCTAACTCATAATGCAACTAATAGACTAAAATTAACTAATGCCCAAAAATAGGAAAAAACTGAACTACAACTGAAATCCTAATTTTTGGCCTCAAGATGGCAGATTTAGGGTCCGAAAATGTGCCAAAACTTTCCCCAACTGGCAGGTCTAGTTACTACTATGTTTGTCTCCTTAAAACATGTGGTTTAAAAAAAAACAGACTCAAACGAACACCCAGAGCTCAAGTTATGACCTTGTCAAGTTCCTGCTAATTCGGGTGCATCAATTAGTCACGATTTTTGAAAAAAACGTAGATCCTGTAAAAAAAGTAATAGTCTTCTTCAAAATGCTTGGGATTTATCTACATCTAAGTTCTATAGATTTTCAAATAATTTGACCCAACTATCATCCTCTTGTATGGAGTCCTTTCAAAATTTAGAATATCGAAAAATTTGTCACGATATTTTGAAAAAGTAAGGATTTTGTAAAATGTGTGGATCTTATCGAAAATTTGATCCATTATATTAAAAAAATGGTATCTTCTTGACAAGAACTTCCTCTAATCTACTACTTCATCAATAACTTGACCCTTATGCACCATCCCCATGAAAAAAATAGAATCTGTGAAACATTCAAGATTTCGAGAAATAGTCATGATTTTCAAAAAAGTAGATTTTCCAATCATCAGGAGTTCTAAATAAAATTAGGATTTTCATAAAAAGTCACGGACCAATCTTGTTAAAGTTCAGGATATTTTAAAAAGTTCCTTTGGAAACCTCTCCTTCCACAGATATACCAGTTAGGATTTCACCAACTATAAATACCTTTGTCCGATTTTTGAACATCAGTTACGATATTCAAAAAAGGTGGTTTCATTCCAATAATTAGGAGCTTCTGAAAAAAAAAATCCTGGTAATTGTTCAAAAAAGTTCAGCAAATGCTTGTGAAAGTCTCACTGAATCTTGTAAAAAAGTTTGAGGATTTGTACGAAATCTAAGTGGCGAGTTTCTAAAAAGATGGTTTTTCCATATACAATATAAAATGGAGACTTCCTTGTGGATCTATTCATAGATTTATTATATACAAACTCGTGATTGTTGTAATGGCTAAGTCCCAGTTTTCAGCTTTTCAGAAGACAGAATGATATTCATTCAATGCGTGTATTTACAAACTCCGAGTTAGCCAAGCCTCTATTTTCCCATCAGGCTGCGGGAGGAGAGATAGGCAACTGCTGAGGACTGTAGTTAAAACTGTCTATTAATTGTCCATTAACATACAATGGATCTACCAACTAAGTGACTTAAACAAATGCTAACATGTCCCCCCCCCTTAAGTACATTGTTCATAAAAAACATACATTTCCTGATAATAGGTCCCCCCCTTAAAGAGAATATCGCAAAGAGGGTCTTCTACACGAGCTATGTGCCTCACATGGTCTCACACAGGTTTTTCTAAGGAACTGACCTTAGAAAACCTATCAGTAACAGGAACACTTTCCGACTCATTCACTCGTTGGTGGTTTTACAGGTATTACCACGACAAAATCCATACTCAGGATTTGTCCATGACCCTTGGTAGGTTTTACAGGAATACCACGATACCCAAGAGGATGATATCTCGGTGGTTTTATAGGCCTTACCACGAACCCAGGGCAAGTTTACCATGCACTTTTCAGCTTTGGCCAATAGTGCTTTTCTGTTCCTACACAATGCTCTATCGTCTTAGAAGGTCCCAAAATGCCCGGTCAACCCTTCGTTATGCAACTCTGTCACTTTATTGAATAACACAGACAACATGAACTACGAATACAAAACTGAAATCCCTGAAATAAACAAGCCAAAAATCCTGTAGGAATAGGTACTCATCCAATACCTTATCTCCTGCCACAATCTCTGATCGGCGGGCCTCGTCGCTTGTGGCTTGCAAGAGGTATCGCTGGATTTCCTCCAGCCTCCGTTATCCTCCGTACTCCTGTTCAGATGCTTACAATACCCACCACCTCATTTTCCATAGTGGTAAGCCAATCTCATCAACAGCTTCTCAATGCACTCTGCATCTTGAATCTATGTTCCAGATCTTCTGTATTAGAGTAAAAGTATTAGCCTCCAAAAATGATACCCAATTTATATTTCCTTGTATTCAACATCTCTTGCTCGGTATATGACATACTTCCAGGGCTATTGTATGACCTTTTTTTCTAACACATAGTCCTTAGGCAGTAAGTCAATGCCTCCAATGCCTTAATGCCTTAGTTTATTTTTATCTGATTCTCACATCATGAGTAGATTAGTTCTGTTTGTGGAATACAGTGCACTTACTTGTCTGAGTATCACCTTGACTTAGCAACATCGTCCAGTTATGCATTTTTAAGGCGTGCGAGAATCAGCCGCGATCACTGTCATCTAGAGATTTAGTACTGAATTCTGACTTCAGAGTAATTGAACAACTATTGCTCAGCTACCTTTGTCCACAGATAGCTCCCTATTGTGTAATCAGTTATAGCTGCTGGCAATCCTACTGAAATCTTCTAATCACAGCTTTGACTTCTGCTAAAATGTTGTTGGAGCAGAGACCGAAGATTATTACCTGTGTTACTAGACCATAGAGTACGCCTTTCAATAATTACCTTTATCTTTTCTGAATCTATCCATAACTGAAGTTTGCTAGGGAAAACTAAAAGCGTTCACTGCTTTCACTCCAAACTCTCTTGCATTTAAATTATCCCACATGTCCTTGGATGATTTGCATTGAGTTTATCTTTTCATGATGGAGTTCAGAATACGGAGGAGAGCAAGGCCAATAATGTTCTTCTTTAGCTTTACTCATCTCTGCACTGCCATATCATGCTAATTTGGCGGCAATAAACTGTGGGCTTTTTTCTCCCGTCCCATGGTACTCATCACCCTCATAAAGTTTTTAGGTGCATAAGTTGCATTTGAATGGCTTCACCTTCCACTCATATGAATCTAGTTTCTACCCCGAATGTATGTTTTCCAAGTGAATGTCCATCTCTAATCCTAATCTAGGAGAAACGAAAAAACTATGGTGAGGGTAGGAAGTAAATTACCATGAACTTGTCCATCTTAGGTAAGTTCTAGCATTGCAGACTTCGTACGGGCACTCATCATTCCAGGCATCTTCTGCATATCTCGATTAGAGGAATTTCCATCTTTCGAACTCAGAATGCAACCTGCAATAAACTAAAATGCTAACTCAATGGCTTCACGAGTAATAAAGCTCAAATTGGTAACTTAATATCCTAATTGTTTGCAGAAATTGAGGGCATATTTATGAACGAGAAACATGTGTTGTGAAATTTTCCCCAATTATTAGAGTAGATTACCGCTGTGTTCGTCTTATCAAATCACGTGGTTTCAAAAAAAACGGACTCAGACAGACACCTGAGATGGTGGAGATTTATCAGACCTTGTCAAGTTCGTAGCATTTAACCCTTATACGCTGGTGGCCATACAGAAATGTCGTTTTGTGGGTGCTCAAATCCACGCCATTTTCAAATGTAGGTTTCTAACCACCTAATCCCTAAAATCTATACACGTGCAATCTCCTGAGGCGCAGGTAAACTCTCAACCTAGAAACCTTAAGATAGTTAGGTCCACTAAACTTTGATATTTGGAAAAACTCCAAATTTGCAAAAAGACAGGCAGATTGAACAGGTACTCCAGATCTTCATGCTTGCTTGGGCTCCTTCCACGGCTCACATCCTTCCTGCTAGGTCTGCACGTCAATGATAGCAGAATACATGCGGGTTTGGGACTTGGCATATGCTCACATATCACCACCGTTGAAACTCTAATGAACCTGAAACCTGACTTGTCAATGCTAGATCCCTGAACAGTTTCGACATCCTCACACAGGACGCCCAAAACCTCTAAATTGCATAACCACGCCAACATGAAACGCATGCGCTCTGATAGCCTAACGATGGCTAAGAGTTCTAAACTCTCATCCAGAAGACCAGAAACCCATATTCATTCAATGCGTGTATTTACAAACCATAGAGTGCCAAGCCTTGAACCATAAAGGCTGATCCTTGAGGAGATGAAGCCTAGACCCTAGGACAGTTAGCTAACTGTCTATTAATTGTAAACCATTAAGCAACTAATGGATCCTAAACCCTAAGTGCTTAATACTAAATGCTTAACAGTATTTTATGAACCCTAAAGTCTACGATTTTGAAAACCCTCAACCGTAAACTTCAGAAGTCGTAGATTTTAACACTAGAGTCTAGGATACCTTAAACCCCTAAACCCTAAAACCCAATTCTTAAACCCTAATCCTTAATCCCCAAACCTTAAATCTCAACTTTTTTAAAATAATCAAGAATTTTGAAAATAAAGTTAGGATTTTTAAAAAAGTAAGGAATTTAGAAAAAACCAATGGAATTTCGTAAAAGCTCAGGATTTTTGAAAAAGTCATGGGATTTACCAAAAAGTTGTCAGATTTTAAAAAAAGTAGGTTTTTTTAAAGAAGTCACAAATTTTAGAAAAATATAGAATTTCATGATTTTTTAAAAAAGTAAGAATTTTTCAAGAAGTCAGGATTTTTGAAAAAGTTTATGATTTTGGAAAAAAAAAAGGCAAATTTTTCAAAAAAAGGTCAAGATTTTCGAAAAGTCGGGATTTTGAAAAAAGCAAGTTACGATTTTTGAGAAAGATGCCAATATTTATCAAAAGACTAGAATATTGAAAAAAGGTCACGATTTTCTAATAATTCAAGAATATCGAAAAAGTAAAGCAGATTTTCAAAATCCCAATTGAATATCGAAAAATTCGTGATTTTTCGAAATAACTGTATTTTTTGAAAAATTCAGTATTTTTGAAAAAGTAGAGATTTTTGAAAAAAAATCAGAATTTGTGAAAATTCAAGATTTTAGAAAAGTCGCGATTTTCGAAAAAAGGGATTTTCCAATTGTCAGGAGTTTTGAAAAAAATCAGCATTTTTCATATAAGTCACGACTTCTTAGAGTTAGGATCTTTTAAAAAGTTAAGATTTTTTTTAGAAACTCGTAATTGTTTGAAAAGTCAGCGATATTTTTGAAATCATGACATTTTTTCTAATGATTAGGATTTCTAAACACTAAGTTTTGAAACCCTATCATCCTAAACATTTTTCCCAAAAGTCGTTATTTCTGAAAGCTGCGATCTTTTTAAACCAGTTGAGATTTTAAGCCGTAAACCCTAAGACAGTGAATTTTTGGAAAATTCATAGATTTTAACCTTAAACCTAACACAGTTTTTCTTGAACCGTAATCCCTAGGCCATTTCCCTAAAAAAGTAGAGACATTTCAGCTAAAGTCATGATTTCCAAAACCCTAAGTTCGGATTTTGAATAAAAATACCTCAAAAGTTGGGCCATTTTTAGCCTCAGTCATTGATATTTGAAACAGTAAACCCTAATTTTTGAAAAAAATGAGATTTTTGAAAAAACTCTTGATTTTTGAAAAAATTGAGATTTTTGAACCCTAAAACTCTTGGTTTTTGAAAAAATTACCCTGAAATTTTTGAAAAATTCGAGATTCTTCAAAAAAGAAAATATTTTTAAGATGATCAAGAATTTTGAATCATAAGCCCTAGATTTTTGAAACAGTCATGATTTTCATAAAGTTGAGCTTAATCAAAAAATTCGACCTATTTTTAAACACTCATGACTGTTAAAACCCAAGTCTAGATTTTGAACCCTGAAGTCAGGATTTTCAAAATAGTTAGCATCCCTCAAAAAGTCAGGATTTTCTTCGAGATTTTGTACATAAATATAGGATTTTCAAAAATGTCACAATTTTTTAAAACACACAGATTTTAAAAAAAATTAGGTTTTTTGAAATAAGTTTGGGATTTTCAAAAAGGTTGGGTTTTTTTCAGAAATCTCCGGAATTTCAAAACATTTGAGATTATAAAAAAGGTTACAATTTCGAAAAGTCAAAATTGTTATTTTTTATAAAATGATAGATTTTATAAAATGTAAGAATATTTAAAGATGTCGTGATTTTTTCAAAACTCAGTTGGGTATTCGAAAAATGAATAAGTCAAAAAATTGAGATTTTTAGAAAAGTCCAGTTTTTTTGAAAAAACAAGCCAAGTTTTTTCAAAAATTTGATGAGTAAAATTTTTTGACATGACGGTGATTTCAAAAAAATTTGAGATTTTTGAAAAAGTCAGTGATTTTTAAAAAAATCAAGAATTTTTGAAAAATGTCAAGATTTTTGAAAAATTCAATATTTTTGAGAGAAGTTTGTATTTTTGTAAAGAGTCAGTATATCTCGAAAAAACTCCTAGGATTTCCCAAAAAAGTAAGCATTTTTTTAAATAGCCAGTGATTTTTTTAATAAAGTGCAAGGATTTTCGAAAAATGCTGGCATGATTTTGGATAAATGTTGAGCTTTTGGTAAAAAGTTTCAGGAATTTTTAAAAATTTGGGATTTCTGAAAAAAGTTATGATTTTCGAAAATAGTTGTAATTATTCGAATAAGTCAGCGATAATCGAAGAAAGTTAGAATTTTTGAAAAAGTCGTAATTTTTTAAAAACGTTAGTGATGCGCCAGAAAGTTAGTAGGATTTTGAAAAATTTTTGATTATAAAAAAGTCCTCTGAGTGTCCGTTTAGAGAGTTGGCGATTTTCGATTTAAACCAGGTTTGGGATTTTTTAAAAATCTCAACTGATTTTCAAAAAATTCATGATTTTTTGAAAAAAAATCGAGATTTTGAATAAGTTGATATTTTCGAAAAAAAAAAGATTCTTTTTGAAAAAGTCATGATGTTATTCTTTTCCAAAAAGTTGGGATTTCGAAAAAATATAGTAATTTTAACAAAAAGATATGAATTTCATATTTCTAAAATAAGTCAGTATGAATTTGAAAAAAATTAGAGATTTTTGAAAAAGTTGAGATTTTCCAAAAAAATTGCGCTTTTTAAAAAAGTCTTAATTAGGAAATGTTGAGGATTTTTCAGAAAAAATCAAGATTTTAAAAATGTTATGATATTCGAACAAGTTGAGATTTTTGAGAAGAGTTGACGATTTTATGAAACAGTCACGATCTTGAGAAAAAGGTGCGAGATATTGAACATAAGTCAGGATTTTCGAAAACTAATAGTGATCTTATGAAAGTCCCATGTGATCTTGGAAAATCCTTTGGGATTTTGAAAAAGTCCTAACATTTTCAAAATAGTCACTATTTTCATGAAAAGTCAGGACTTTTGAAAAGCTAGTGAACTTTTCAAAAAAGTCAAGAATTTATCACTTCAAAAATCTTGAGATTTAAAATACAAGTTGGACATTTTTAAGATCAGTGGAAATTTTCACAAAGAATGGATTGTTTGAACAAATGGGATATTTATGGAAAAATTCGGGACTTTTTAAAAAGTTAGCGACCCCTGGAACCCTAAAATCTTAAACCTGATTCATCAACGCTAAACCCTACAATCAAGATTTTCGAAAAAGTTTTGATTTCAAAAATATCAAGATTTTAAACCATAAACAAGTCAAGACCCTTCAACATTAAATCCTAGACCCTTAGCCACAAACATTAGGGATTTTAACCCCAAATTTTGGAATTTTGAAAAACTTGGGATTTTCAAAAGCCATGGGATTTTGAACCCTAAGTCCCAGAATTTTCAAATATTTGTGATTTTTAGCCTTAAAGTCTAATAGTTTTGAAAAAGTCGACATTTTCAAGACCCTATACCTTGCAATTTTTGAGACCTAAGTGAGAATTTTTTGACCCAAAACTTGGTATATTCTAAAGACCTCAACCCTAAACTTGTAAAAATTCATATATGTTAGAACCTCAAACTTGGAGCCATTTTCCCTAAACCAGTTGAGATTTTTTGAAACCTATAATCCTAGAATTTCTGAACCCAGTCGAGATTTTCAAACCTTAAACTTGTGAGTTTTGATAAACCAGTCGGGATTTTCAAAATGCTCTGGGATTTTTCCAAAAATTTGGGACTTTGAAAAAGTTTGTGATTTCTGAAAATACCAAAAAGTCAAGCTTTTTGAAAAATTCATGATTTTAGAACCTTAAGGTAGCCGAATTTTTGAACCTCAACCCTAGAGATTTTTAAAAAGATGGAATATTGAGCCAACGTTTTTGATTTTTGAAAAAATCACAAATTTCAAAAATAGTTGGGATTTTTTCAAAAAAAATTGAGTAGTTTTGAAAAACTTGGGATTATGAAAAAGTCAAGATTTAAAAAAGTTGAGATTTTCAAAAAGTTGGGATTTTCAAATAGGTCAGGATTTTCTAAAAAGTCATAACTTTTGAATAAGTTACAATTTAAAAAAAAAATTGTTATTTTTTAAAACATCAAGATTTAAAAAATGTTAGGACTTTGAAAATGTTAAGATTTTAAAACAAGTTTGTGTTTTGAAAATATGAATATTTTGAAAATGTCAGGATTTTTGAAAAGTTAGGATTTTCATATGTTTTAAGAATAGATTTTTGAAGAGTCTAGATTTTTGAAAAAATCAAATTTTTGAAAAACTTGACATTTTCAAAAAAGTTTGGATTTTTGAAAAGACAGGTTTTTTTTTTTAATTTTAGATTTTCTAAAAAAGTCGTGATTTTGTAAAAGTGAAGATTTTCAAAAAAGTCATGTTTTTTGAAAAGTAAGAATTTTTTAAAAAGTCAAGATTTTAGGAAATGTTGGGATTTTTAAAACATGAAGATTTTATAATAAGTTAGGATATTCGAAAAAGTCCCAATTTTTAATATTTTTGATTTTCGAAAAAATAAGGATTTAAAAAAAAGTCAATATTTTTATAAAGTTGAGATTTTAGAAAATTCAGGAATTTTTTATAAGTTGTGATTTTTTCTAAATTTTTAATTTTTGAAAACGTTGCGATTTTTAAAAAGTTGGGATTTTAAAAAAAAGTTATAATCTCAAAAAATTCAAGATTTAAAAAATGTATTGATGAGCCAAAATTATCGAGAACTTGAAAAGGTCATAACTTATGATCTAGATGTCCATTCGAGTCTATTTCATTTAAACCACATGTTTCAAAAATCTCAACTTTTGTAAAATATCAGGATTTTAAAAAAAAGTCAGGAGTTTGAATAATTTAGATTTTCCAAAAATTATGGATTTTTGAATATGTCAGGATTTTTGAAAATGTGATTATTTTTCAAAAAGTTGTGAATTTGAAAAAATTTAGGATTTTAAATAATTTGTAATTTAAGAGAAATATAGAATTTCATAATTATGAAAAAGTTCAAATTTCAAACTTTTTAGGGTTTTTGAAAAAGTTGAGATTTTAAAAAAAGTTAGGATTATGAAAAGGTTGGGATTTCGAATAAAAATTGGGATTTCAAAAAAGTCGTGATTTCGAAAAAGCCAAGAATTTTGAGAAAGTTGGGATTTTAAAAAAAAAAGACAAAATTTTGAAAAAAGGTGCAATTTTCGTATAAGTTGGGAATTACAAAATTGAAGAGATTTTTAAATCCCAATTGTTTTGAATATCCTAATTTATTTTGAAATCCTGACATTTTTTTTAAAATTACCTTTTTGAAATACAAAATTTTTATAGAAGCGTGACATTTTAGAAAATGATGAATTTTTTAAAAATCATGAGTTTTTTTTAAATTGTGAACTTTTTAAATTCATGAATTTTTCGAAATCCTAATTGTTTCAAAATCAGGATATTATTTAACTCATAAATTTTTCAAAATCGCAACCCCTAAACCCTAAAACACGAAACCTATGTTATAAATGCTAAACCCTAAACCCCAACATCTTAAACACTAAGCCCAAAACCCCAAATACTAAACCATAAAACCTTACCATTGAATCTTAAACCCTAAATGCTTAGCAATAAACCATAAACCCAAAGCCGTAAATCATAAAACCCTAAACCGTGGAAACTAATGTCTCAGGCCTAACCCTAAACCAAAACCTTGAATTGTGAGCCCTAAGCAAAAACCCTAAACCCTAGGATTTTGACAAAATATTGGGATTTCAAAAAATTCATGATTTCGAAAAAGAACAAGATATTTGAGAAGGTGCAATTTTTAAATAAGTCAGGAATTACAAAATTGGAGAGATTTTTAAATCCTAACTGTTGTGAATATCCTAATTTCTTAGAAAATCCCTAACCCTTAACCTTTAACCATGAGCCCTAAGCTAAAAGCCTAAACCTAAGGATTTTGAACAAAAATTCAGATTTTAAAAAAGCTAGGAATTTTAAGAAAATTGGGATTTTCAAAAAAGATGAGATTTTGAAGACAGGTGCAATTTTCAAATAAGTCAGGAATTACAAAATTGACGAGACTTTTAAATCCCAACTATTTTTAATATCCTAATATTTTTGAAAACCGTAACATTTTAAAAATCTTTACTTTTCCAAAATTCCAACTTTTTATAAAATCGTGACTTGTTAGAAAAATATTTTTTTATAAAAAATCATAAGTTTTTTAAAAATTGTGAACTTTTTAAATTAAAGACTTTATCACTTTAAAAATCTTTGAAAATACTAAGTTTTTGAAAATCTTGATATTTTTTGAAACCCTTAAAATTTAGAGTTAGTGTTCTGTATTTTGAAAATCTTTAAAAATATAGAGTTTCAAAATCGTGACCCTTAAACCCTAAACTTTAAAACATGAAACTAGAGTCGTAAACGCTAAAATCTAAACTCCAACGTCCTAAACACTAATCCCAAAACCATAAACCATAAAACCTTAACACTGAATCCTAAACCCTAAACCCTTAGCCATAAACTGTAGTGCCATATTTTTTTTTGAAATGCAAGCAGACTAAACTTTCAGATTTTATATGTAATGCACATCTATATTGCATATTTCTAAACAACAAATCTTTTCAAATGAAGGCATTGAAAATAAAAAGTTTTTGGTTTCATTATAAATTCAAATGACAATTTTACAAGATTCTTGCAACTATAAAATAGAAACCTTCTTTGTGATGACCAATGTTTTCAAGAAACAATAAGTAAAAAATGGTTATATATAATAATGTGAAACTTTACAAGCCACATTTATTTACAACATGAATGGTAATGCCCACAAAAGATGAGGATGACCAAGATGGCAAGAGGCTTCAACTATCTCTAACATGAGCTCCAACTCCAATACTCCTACAAGAATCCAACTCCAAGAGAACATGGCTTGTTTACCACCCAACCAATAGGCATCATCACATGCCTTTCCATGGTTGGAAGTCATGCTAGCCTCCCCCAAGCCCATGGGAGAGAGGAACTAGATTCTACAATGTGCACAAGTATAACGGGGTTTTAAACACACAACAAGAGAAACATAAGACCATTCAACCATTTAGACCTACTATACAATGAAAACAACACCAAGAGGAGAACAAGGTCAACCTCACAAGGGGGAAGAGAGGAAGAAGGATGCCCAAAATCAAGGTGTCCAACCATAGGAGCACCATTAAATACATACATACGAATCTCCTTATACCTCTTAATCATTCATCCTCCTTATTCCTCCTTCTGCTATAGAAATCCTTCTTGGGAGGATTTTCAAACCCAAAAGGGTTTCCTCAGCAAGAATGGGGAAAGGTTAAAGGCATATGAACCTTTCTCCCACCTCAACCATATGAGGGGATGAGAAGGGACCTTCATGGCTTGACCAACAACCATGAGGTTTTGAGAGAGAAATCCCTCTCTCTTCCCCTACACTCTCCAAAAACTATCATTCCAAATGATGGTGGAGAGAAAACAAAGAAAATAACAAGAACAAGCAAACACCTACATTCACCATACAACTTCACAACACATCATTTCACACACTATTTTATTGATCAAACATAGTTTACAAGATAAACAAAACTAAGAAGAAAAATGTTAAGAACCCTACCTCTATAATGCTTTCCAAGACTCTAAGTTTTTCCCCTTTGTCCAAACTCCCCTCCAAGCTCCCAAAATTCTCCAAGTGCTCCAAAAAAATGAACCAAGAAGTCCCACTCCTTCCACATGAGGAAGAATAAAAAGAGGAACCTAAAAGTTTCCTCACCAATGAGAAAGTGACAAGTGTCACCTCCTCTCCTCTCAAGAGTCAAAGATTCCAAAAACCAAATAAGTAAGAGTAAACTCACCTTTTATCCCTTTTCACCCAAAATACCAAAAACTAAAATAAAACAAAGTGGAGCAACTTTTAACACTTTCACACAACCCAACCATCTTACATGGATAGTGACTAAAGAGGGCAAAATGGGAGGGAAACTCCCTCCAAACCTTGGAAATAGGCCCCCCTACCTATTAGGTAGGGTCCACGGGCCCATTTTTATGCTAAGGGAACCCCCAAACTCAAAAGGGGTCCCTAAAATTGCCCAAAATAACCCAATTTCGGGTTTGGCATGCTTGGGCACAAGGGTAGAGGGTGTGGGGTCCACCCAAGGTTCACATGTGGTCCCCAATCCCTTCTACCAACACACACACACTTCCCAAAACCAACACTTAACTTAAGATTCTTAAGATCATTAAACCCCTAAGCTAGTTTACTTAATAAAACACAACCTAAACCTAATTAATTTTACAAAACAATATTACATTACAATTGAGGGGGTTCACCCATGGTGCCCAATTAAATACATCTAATCTAAGGCCTCAAACATTTAGCATGGTTAGGACTCAGCCCATGGGCCGCTTGTGCACAATTGCATATTGCACACATTAACCACATCTGTCCAATATAATAAACATCATCTATACATTACAATATCAGTCAAACTTATAATGTCTGAACATAATTTACAATTGATAGTGCAATGCATACAATTATCCACATAGTTTGCCATGAATAATCCACAATTAAAATTGCAACGACATATACTTAGGTTAGCATAAAAATTAGCTTCATTAAATCCAAAACACTATATCATTAATCAATCAACCACAAGAGACTAACATCTAATCAATAAATATACCATATAACCCTGCTAGTGTCATCAACATCATAAGAAATATATCAGTATACAAATCTAGTCCAATTGGCGTTATGCACCCAAAATGCCATAATGCCCATGAGGATAAAATATCATAGTAAAATGTCTAAAGTCTACCAGAGTCTCAATCAAAATATGTCTAGAAATAAAGGAACCGAAAGATAATTGGAGCTATAAAAATATGGGCACTACATAAACCATAAACCCAAATCCCTAAATCGTAAAACCTAAACTCTTAAACCATAAACCCTAAGCCCTGATCCCTGAGCCATGAATCCTAAACCATCAACCCTAAGCTATAAACCCTATACATGTAACCCCAAGCCTTAAACCCTAAAGCCTTAGGCCTAACCCTAAACCCTATACCTTGAAGTGTGAGCTCTAAGGCAAAACCCAAAACCTTAAAATCATAACCATAAACCTTGAACCTTGATTCATGGACCCTCAACTATGAATACTAAGATCTAAATTCTAAACCCTAACCCCTACACCTTGAACCCTAAACCTTGAGCCATATAGCCTGTAAACCCTAAATCTTAAGCTCTAATTGCTCTCAAACCCTAAATTCAAAGTCTTAGACCCTAAAACCCTAATTTCTAAATCCTAAATACTAAACCCTCAATCGTAAACCATGAGCCCTAAAAGTTGTGAATTTAACTAAATTTAGGATTTTAAAGAATTTGCAATTTAAGAAAAAGATAGAATTTCATAACTCTAAAAAAGTTTTAATTTCAAAAGTTTTAGGGTTTCTGAAAAAGTTGAGATTTTGTACAAAGTCAAGATTATGAAAATGTTGGGATTTCGAACACAAATTAGGATTTCAAAAAAGTCGTGATTTTGAAAAAACCAACAATTTTGACAAAGTTGTGATTTTCAAAAACGTGAATATTTTGAAAAAAGTTGAAATTTTCAAATAAGTCAGAATTACAAAACTGAAGAGATTTTTAAATTCCAATTGTTTTGAATATCCTATTTTTTTTCAAAATCATAACATTTTTAAAATCTTTACTTCTTTAAAAATTCCAACTTTATAAAATCGTGACTTTTTCAAAAATTACGAATTTGTTAAAAACTGAGATATTTTTTAAATCATGACTTTTCAAAATTGCGACCCCTAAACCCTAAACCATAAAACCTAAGTCCTAAACACTAAGCCCAAAACCTGAAATCCTAAACCATAGACCATAAACCATTAATACTGAATCCTAAACCCTAAAAATCTTAGCCATAAACCATAAATATAAATACCTAAATCATAAAACCTAAACTCTTAACCCCAAACCTTAAATCATAAATCCTTAACCCTGATTCCTGACCCATGAAGCCTAACCCCTAACCCCTAACCCCTAAACTCCTAACCTTGAGCCTTAAACCCTAAACCAGAATTAGTGAACCCTAAAGTCTTAGGCCTTACTCTAAACCCCCTTGAACTATGAACCCTAAGCTAAAACCCTAGGATTTCGAACAAAAAATTGGGATTTCAAAAAAGGTAAGTATTTTGAGAAAGTTGGGATTTTAAACAAAAAGACAAGATTTTTAAAAAAGGTGTAATTTTCAAATAAGTCAGGAATTACTAAAATGAAGAGATTTTTAAATCCCAACTGTTATGAATATGCTTTTTTTTTAATCCTAACATTTTCAAAATTCCAACGTTTTATAAAATCTTTAGATTTTTTAATATTGTGAATGTTTTAAATTCAAGACTTTATCATTTTAAAAATCTTTGAAAAGATAGAGATTTTGAAAATCTTGACTTTTTTGAAACATTAACTGATTCAAAATAAAGATATTTTTGAAATCCTGACCCCTAAACACTAAACTCTAAACCCTCAACACTGAATCCTAAACCCTAAACCCTCAACCATAAACCATAAACCTAAATCCCTAAATTATAAAACCTAAACTCAAAACTCCAAACGTTAAACCATAAACCCTAAACCGTAAGCTCTAATTGATCTTAAACCCTAAAACCGTAAATGTTTAATCATAAATACTAAACCCTCCATCGTAAATCATGAGCCCTAAACCCTTAATGGAAATCCTCAACTGTAAACATAGAACCCCAAATCCTAAAACCTGAGTCCTAAACCCTAACCCTAAACCTTAAACCCTAAACCTCAAAACCCTAAACCATAAAAACTAATTCTTAAACCTAAAACATTGATCCCTGAACCCTAAACCTTAAACACTAAACCCATAACCCCGAATCCTGAAACCAAAAACCTAAACCCTAAAAACTAAATCCCCTGAGCTGTAAACTCTCAACCTAGAAACCTTAAAATAGTTAGATTTGGAAAAGCTTGGTATTTTGAAAAAATAGGAATTTTAAAAACTTGAGACTTTTTAAAAAGACAGGATTTTCAAAAACTTTAAATATTAAAAAAGTCACAACTTTTGAAAAAGTTGCATTTTGTTAAACAAAGTTGTTATTTATGAAAACATCAAGATTTAAAAAATGTCTGGACTTTGAAAAAGTTTAGATTTTCAAACAAGTTGGGGTTTTAAAAAAGTGAATATTTCAAAAAAGTTAAGATTTTTGGAAAGTTGGGATTTTCAAACGAGTTGGGATTTTCACATTTTTCAAGAGTCGGGATTTTTGAAAAGTTTGGATTATTAAAAAACTCGATATTTTTTAAAAAGTTAGAATTTTTTTTTAAATGAAATTTAAATTTTTTTTAAGATTTTCAAAAAAGTTATGATTTTGTAAAAGTGAATATTTTTGGAAAAGTAGGGATTTTTAAAAAGTCGGGATTTTTGAATAAGTTTGAATATTTGAAAAAGTCCCAATTTTTTAATATTTACGATTTTTGAAAATATATAATTTTTTTAAAAATTAAGGATTTTCAAAAAAGTTGGCATTTTTCATAAACTTGAGATTTTAGAAAATTTAGAAATTTTTAAAATGTTGGGATTTCTAAAAAGGTTTTGATTTTCGAAAACGTTACGATTTTTAAAATAGTTTTAATTTTCAAAAAAGATGGGATTTTTGAAAAAATTATAATTTCAAAAGAGTCAAGATTTCAAAATGTAGTGATTCACTAAAATTAACATAAACTTGAAAAGGTCATAGTGCTCCGAGTGTCCTTTTGAGTCCATTATTTTTTTCAAACCACATGTTTCAAAAAATCTGAACTTTTTAAAAATATCAGGATTTTAATAAAAAAGTTAGGAATTTGAATAGTTAAGATTTTCCAGAAATTTTGGGTTTTGAAACTGTAATTTTTGAAAAAGTTATTATTTTCCAAAATGTTGTGAATTTAAAAATAATAAGGATTTTAAAGAATTCATAATTTAAAAAAGTTTGAATTTAAAAAATTTTAGGGATTTTGAAAAACTTGAGATTTTAAAAAAAGTAAAGATTATGAAAAGGTTGGTATTTCGAACAACAATTTGGATTTCAAAAAAGTTGTGATTTAAAAAAAGCCAAGAATTTTAATAAATTTGGGATTTTCAAAAAAGACAAGATTTTGGAAAAAGGTGCAATTTTATAATAAGTCAGGAATTACAAAACTAAAGAGATTTTTAAATCCCAACTGTTTTGAATATCATATTTAATTGAAAATCGTAATATTTTCAAAATCTTTACTTTTTGAAAATACATACTTTTTCAAAATACAAACTTTTTGAAAATCATGTATTTTTCGAAATCCTAACTATTTCAAAATCAAGATATTTTTAAATCGTGAATTTTTCAAATTTGCAAACCGTAAACCCAAAACCCTAAAACTTGAAACCTAAGTCGTAAAAGCTAAATTCTAACCCCAACATTCTAAACACTACGCCCAAACCCTGAATCCTAAAAACCCTAAACTCTCACCAAAAAACCATAAACCAAAATCTCTAAATCATAAAACCTAAAATCTAAACCCCAAACCATAAACCCTAAACCTTGATCCCTCAGCCATAAAGCCTAAACCCTAATCCCTAATCCCTAAATCGTAAACAATAAACCCTAAAACCTAAACTCTAAACAGTGAAATCTAAAGCCTTAGGCCTAATCCTAAACCTTAAACCATATCGTGAGCCCTAAATGAAAACTCTACACCCTAAACCCTAAACTCATAACATATAACCTCGAACACTGAGCCATAGACCTTCAACCATAAACACTAAGACCTAAACTCTAAACCCTGAGCCCTATACCTTATAAACCCTAAACATTAAGTTGTAATTACTCCTAAACCCTAAATTGTCTTAGACCCTAAAACCTAAATACTAAACCCTATATTCAAAACCCTCAACCATAACCTCAAAACTCTAAACCCTAAAAACCTGTGCCCTAAGTCCTAACCTGAAACCCCAAAAAACTAAACCCTAAAACCTAATTCTTAAACCCTAAACTTTGATCCCTGAACCCTGAACCATGAACCTTGAACACTAAACCCTAAACACAAAATTCTAAGTAAAAAACCCTAAATCCTCAACGCTAAATTCTCTGATCCCTAAACCCTCAACCTAGAAACCTTAAAATAGTTAGATTTGGCTAAAGTTGGTATTTTGAAAAACTTGGGATTTTCAAAAGTCAGGATTTTAAAAAAATTGAGATTTTCAGAAAAGTCACAACTTTTGAAAAAGTTTTAATTTTAAACAAAATTGTTATTTTTTAAAACATCAAGATTTAAAAAATGTTGGGACTATGAAATGTTCAAATTTTCAAACAAGTATGGGGTTTTTTTTTAAATGAATTTTTCGAAAAAGTCAGGATTTTTGAAAAGTTGGGATTTTCGAAACAGTTGAATTTTAAAAAAATATCAGGATTTTGAAAATTTTGGACTTTTGGAAACTTAAATATTTCGTAAAATTCAAGATTTTAAAAAAATTCAGATTTTTTTAAAAATAAGGCTTTCCTAATAAATAAGGATTTTTGAAGATGTCAAGATTTTCAATAGTCTGAATTTTCGAAAAAGTCTGGATTTTTTTAAAAAACATATATTTTAAAAAATTTTGGATTTTCAAAAAAATTCTGATTTTAAAAAAGTCATGAATTTAGAATAAGTTAGAATTTTAGAATATTAAAAATTTCAGAATTCAAAAAATTAGGATATTTGAAAATTTTGAGATTTTCAAAATAGTCAGAATTATGAAAAGGTTGGGATTTCAAGAAAGTCATAATTTGGAAAAAGCCAATAATTTTGAAAAAATTTGGATTTTCAAAAACGACATGATTTTAAAAAAACTCATGAATTAAAAAACTGTAGAGATTTTTAAAAATCCTAAATATTTCGAATTCCTAACATTTTTAAAATCTTGTCTTTTTCAAAATTCAAAATTTTTATAAGATTGTGACTTTTTCAAAAAATACAAGTTTTTCAAAAATCGCTAGTTTTTTTTTAAAATGTGAACTTTTTAAATTAATGACTTTATGACTTTTAAAATCATTAAAAATTTAGACTTTTTCAAAATCCTAATTGTTTCAAAATTAGGACATTTTTGAAATCATGACCCTTAAACACTAAAACCTAAAACCTGAAATCTAAGCTATAAACCCTAAACCCTAAGACCTAAATCTCGAGCCCAAAATCCTAAGATCCTAAACCCTAAGCCATAAACCCTAAACCACAAAACTTAAACCCTAATCCTTGATCGTTGAGCATTGAAACATAAACCGTGAACCCTCAACCCTAAGCCTAATATCCTATACCTTGAACCATGAACCCTAAAGACTGAGCTAGAGACCCTGAACCATGAACCCTAAAGACTGAGCTAGAGACCCTGAACCATGAACCATGAGAACTCAACCCTAAACTCCAAATAATAAACCATGACCCATATGTCGCAAACCCTATATTATTATCCCTAAACCATAAACCCCTAAAACTTGAGCCCTAATTACTCCTAAATCCTAAGCCATGAGTCCCAAACCCCCAAACATTAAATCATAAATACTAAACACTCAGCAATAAACCATGAGCCATAAACCCTAAACCCTAAATGCTAAACCATCAACTATAAACCTCAAACCCCAAACCCTAAATCTAGAACCCTAAACCATAAATACTAAGCCTTAAATGCTAACCCCCTTAAACAAGACTACTAAACAACAAACTCTAAAACCAAAAACATAATTCTTAAACCCTAAACCATGAGCCTTGAGCCCTAAATCCTAAACACTAAACCCAAAATCTCAAATCCCGAGACTAAAAATCCAAACCCTGGACATTAAATTCCCTGAGCCATAAACCCTAAACTCAAAATCCTTAAAATAGTGAAATTTTGAAAAAGTTGGGATTTTTAAAAAGTCAAGATTTTTATTATGTTTTGACCTTTAAAATATTGGGATTTTCTAAAATTTGAGATTTTTTAAAAATTCAGGATTTTCGAAAACTTGAGATATTAAAAAAAAATAACGACACTTGAAAAAGTTGCATTTTTCAAAAAGTTGTTATTTTTTATAACTTCAGGATTTGAATAATGTCAGGACTTCGAAAATGTTAATATTTTCAAAGAATTTTTTGTTTTCTAAATATCAATATTTTTAAAAAGTTGGGGATTTCAAAAAATTTGGGATTTTTGAAAGAGGACTATTCAAGAGTCTAGATTTTTATAAAAGTCAAAATTTTTGAAAAAATTGAAAGTTTCAAAAAGTTAGTATTTTTAAAAAGTTGGGATTTTTAAAAAGTCCAGATTTTTCAAAAAGTAGCCATTTTTTTTAACAAGTAGCAATTTTTTAAAAATTCAATGTTTATGAAAAATAGAAAATTTAGAAAAATTTAGGATTTCAAAAAAGTCAATTTTTTTGAAAAACTTGGACTTTTTGAAAAAATTAGAATTTTTGAAAACATCAAGATTTTCAAAAAAATTACAATTTTGAATAGTTTTGATCTTAGAAAAATTATGTGTTTTGAATAATCAACATTTTGGAAAAGTAGGTATTTTGAATAACGAAGATTCTAGATAAATTTTTTATTTTCAAAAAAGTTGATATTTTAAAAAAAGTTAGGATTTTTTAAAACGTCAAGATTTTAAAAAAATATTAAATTTAAAATGTTGGGATTTACTAAAAGTTACAATTTTTTGAAAAATTCGATATTTTGAATAATCACAGCTTTTTTGAAAACATGACTTTTACGAAAAATCTCGAATATTCAAAATTTTAAATTTTTTGAAAAGTCAAGTTTTTCGAAAAAGTTCAGAATTAGAATAATTGATATTTTCCACAATTTTTCTATTATCGATTATCTTAGGATTTTTTTAAAAAGTCAAGAATTTTGAAAAACATAATATTTTAAAAAACTATGAAATTTGAAAAAAGTCAGGATTTCGAAAAAATTTAGGTTTTTTGAAAATTCTGGATTTTCATAAAGTTTATGTTTTTGAAAAAGTCTAGATTTCCAAAGAAGTTGATATTTTTATAAAAACGGGATTTTATTTTGAAAAAATCAAGATTTTTCAATAATTCAGGATTTTTGAAAGATTTAGGATTTCAAAAACATTGGGATTTCAAAAAAGTTGAGATTTCTATAAAGTTAGAATTTTTGAAAAAGTCAAGATTTTAGAAAATTACTTGATAGTAAAAAAATTGCGAGTTCCAAAAATGTGAAGATTTCTCTGAAAATAATAACTTAAAAATCTTAACTTTTTTTAAAAAAATACAAATTTTCAAAACAAAGTTAGGAGTTTGAATAATTTAAATTTTCCAAAAATTTTGAATTTTTTAATAAGTGATGATTTTCGAAAAAGTTGACATATTTAAAAAAGTCAATATTTTCAAAAAAGTCATGAATTTCAAAAAAATATAGATTTTAAGAAGTCGTGATTTTGGGAAATTCAATATTTCATAAAGTCAAGATTTAAAAAAAATTGGATTTTTAAATAGTCTAAATCTTTGAAAAAGTCTAAATTTTTTAAAAGTATAGAATTTTTTTAAAAAGACATTTTTTAAAAATGTTACAATTTTAGAAAAAGTTAGAATTTCAGAAATTTAAAAATGTTAGAATTTAAATAATTGGCATTTTGAAAAAAATTGGTATTTTAAATAATTGATATTTTCTAAAAAATTTGTATTTTTGAATAAGTAAGGATTTTGAACAAAGTCAAGATTTTTCGAATAGATAGTAATGTTTAAAAATTGGGATTTTTTAAAAAGTTGAGATTTTGAAGAAGTCATGATTTGGAAAAAAGTTAAGATTTTGGTAAAGTTTGAATTTTAAAAAAACTAAGGATTTTTTTAAAACTTAACATTTTTAAAAAATGGTATTTCATAAAAGTTGGGATTTTTTAAAAATTCAATATTTTAGAAAAAAACAATAGATATTAAAACCTCACTTTTTTTAAAAAATGAGAGTTTCGATTATGTCATGATTTCTGTAAAAATCTCTACTTTTAAAAAAAATCAGATTTTCAAAAACATGTCTAGAGTTCGAGCAATTTAGATTTTCCAAAAAGTTTGGATTTTTTAATAAGTCATGATTTTTGGAAAAGTTGAGATTTTTTATAAAGTCAATAATTTTGAAAATATTGTGAATTTCTAAAAATTCAGGATTTTAATGAAGTTAGGATTTTGAAAAATTTGTGATTTTTAAAAAGTCAAGATTTCACAAAAGTTAAGATTTCAAAAATATCAGGATTTTAGAATAAGTTAGGATTTTAAAAAAATAGGATTTCAAAAAAATTGTGATTTAAAAAAAATGTAATGGTTTTTTAAAAAGTTGCAATTTTCAAAATCTAATCTTTTTTAAAATCCTAACATTTTTTAAATCTCAACTTTTTTTTAAAATTATGACTCTTTATAAAATTACGACTTTTTCAAAAATTATGAATTTTTAAAAAATCACAAGTTTTTTTAAAAATTATCTTTTTTAAATTCATGACTTTATCACTTTCAAAATATTTCAAAATCTAGAATTTTTGTAAATCGTGACTTTTAAAAATAATAACTATTTCAAAATCGGGATTTTTTTTGAAATCATGACTTTTTAAAAAATTACGACATGTAAATCTTAATTCCTTAAACCTAAGTCGTAAAACCTAAACCCTAACATCCAAATCTTAAGACCAAAAACCTAAACCCTAAGCCCTAAACTTTAAATCATAAACCCTAAACCCTTAACACTTAATCCTAAACCCTAAATCATGAGCCTTAAACCCTAAATTCTAAGCCCTAAACTTTAAACCCTGTGATTTAATCCACAATCAATAAACCTTAAACCCTCAACCCTAAACCCTATCCCTGACCTATAAACCATAAAATGTGAACCCTCTAACCCTAAACCTTAAAACCTAACCCTTGAACCCTAAATCTTAATCCTTGAGACAAAACCTTAAACCCTAAACCTTTAGCTCGGAGACCTTAATCTTAAACCTTAAACTCATAACCTTGAATCCCAAACCCTGAGCCATCGACCCTGAATAATGAACACTGAGCCTTAAACCTTAAACCTTGACCCTTAAGCCCTAAACCCTAAACCACGTACCTTGAGCTCTAAACCCTAAACCTTAATCCAGAATTGCTCCTAAAACCTAAACCCTGAGTCTTAAGCACTAACCTAAATTTTAAACCCTAAATACTAAACCCTCAACCATAAATCAAGAGCCATTAAACCTATACCCTAAACCCTAAACACTACATCCTAAATGCTAAACCCTCAATCATAAACATATATCCCTAAATCCTGACCCCTAAACCCTAACCCTTAACTTTTAACCCTGAGCCTAAACTTTAAAACATAAACTTTAAACCCCAAACTTGAGCCTTGAGCCCTAAACCCTAAACACTAACCCCTAAACCTTGAGCCATGAGCCCTAAAACTTAAATTCTAAACACTAAATATCCTAAGCCCTTTAACTCAAAACCCTAAACCCTCAACCCTGAGCCCTAAATCTTAAACTCTAAACCTTAACTTTTTAAAATATTGCCATTTTTTCAAAATAATCATTATATTTTTTAAATTACTAACTTTTTTGAAAACCATACTTATTCAACAATCCAAACTTTTTAAAAAATACTGAATTTTTTCAATATCCAAAATTTTTCTAGAAACCTGACATTTTTTAGAATCCAAATTATTCATAAATACCTACTACTTTTTTGAATATCCCAACTATTAAAAGTTGCAACTTTTTCCAAAATCGATAATTCAAAAAATTAGGGATTTTGAAAAGTTTGGATTTTGAAAAATCTGAGATTTCAAAAAAGTTAGGATTTTTGAAAACGTAAATCCCAAAACGTAAACCCTAAACCTTGAGCCCTAAATCATAAACCCAAAACCTAAAAATAAAAACCCTAAATTCAAGGCCCCAAACCCTTAACCCCAGGACTTTAAAAAGTCGAGATTCTTGAAATATCCTGATTTTTTTGAAATTTTGACTTTTTCAAAATTCACAATTTTTTCAAAAATTGTTATTGTTTTTAAAATTGTAAATTTTTTAAAACGTGAAGTATTTTGAAATCCCATCTTGTAAATCCCTACTTTTTAGATAATCCTACTAACATTTGTGAAATACCAACTTTTTTAAAAACCCAAACTTTTTTGAAATCTTTTTCAAATCCAACATTCTCAGAAATTTTAAATTTTCAAAATCTAAAATTTTACAAAATTCTAGTGTTTTCTAAATTCCAAAACTCTTGACTTTTTGAAAAATCCAAACTTTTAAAAATTCTCGACCTTTTGAAAAATCCCAACTTTTTTGAAATATCGAGATTAAAAAAGTGAAGACTTTCAAAAAAGTTTAAATTTTTAATAGTAAGAATATTCAAAAGAGTAGTAGGTATTTTGAATAATCAAGATTCTAAAAAATATCAGGATTTTAGCAATTTATTGTATTTTTTGAAAAACTTCAGATTTTGAAGAAGTTATGGTTTAGGGTTTAAGGTTTATGTAGCACAGGGTTTTGGGTTTTGGGTTAAGGGTTTAGGGCTCAAGGGATTTATTGTTTAGGGTTTAATTTGGTGGGTTAATGGTTTGGGGTCTAGGGTTTATTGTTTAGGGCTTAGGGTTTAGGGTTCTTCAGCTTTCAGGGTTTAGGGTTTATGGTTTAGTGGTCAAGGTTAAAGCTTTATGGTTTAGTATCATGATTTTGAAAAAGTTATGGTTTATGAATGAGGATTTAGAATTTAGGGTTTAGCGTTTAGAGTTTAGAGTTTAGGGCTCATATTTTATAGTTGAGGGTTTAATATTTAGCATTTAGGGCTTAGGATATAAGACTCAGGATTTAAGGTTTAGGATAAATTAGGACTTAAACTTTAGGGATTCAGGTTTAGGGTTTACGGCTCAAGGTGCATATTTTAGGGTTTAGTACTTAGGGGTCAGGATTTAGGGTTGAAGGCTTAGGGTTTAGGGTTTATGGTGTACGGCTCAGGGTTTATGGTTCAGTGCCTATGGCTTATGGTTTGGGATTACTAGTTTAGGGTTTAAGGTTCAAGTCTCCTGGGTCAAGGTTTAGGGTTTAGGGTTCAAGGCATAAATGATTTAAGGTTTAGATTTTAGGGTTTTTCGATTATGGTGTAGGGCTCAGGGTTTAGTGTTTTGGGTTTTTGGGTTTAGGTCTCAAGGTTTCGGAATTAGGTTTTTGGGCTCAGGGTTTGCAGTTTATGGTTTACAACTTAGGTTACAAGTTCTAGGGTTTTTGGGTCACAATTTTTGAAAAAATAATAATTTCAAAACATCCCAATTTTGAAACAGTTAAGATTTCAATAAAGTGATGATTTTAAAAAACTACAGATTTTGAAATATTTTTAAAGTGATAAGGTCACGAATTTTAAAAACTCTTAATTTTTGAAAAAATGATAATTTTTGAAAAAGTCATGATTTTTTAAATAGTTAGAATATTGAACAAATTGACATTCTTAAAATGTTAGGATTTTGGAAAAAAATATTTTTTTTGAAAAAACTAGGATTTCAAAAATCCCTTTTTTTAAAAAACATTACTTTTTCAAACATTTCTACATTTTTGTAATTCCCAAGTTTTTTAAAATTTGTGACTTTTTTCAAATCCTAACTTTTTCAAAATCACAACCTTTCTATAATATTTAGTTTTTTTAAAAATCTTGACTTTTGTAAAAATCATAATTTTTTAAAAATTCTATCTTTTTAAAAATTTTGAAATTAATTTTTTTCTAAAATCGCAATATTTTTGAAAATATCATTTTTGTTAAATCCAAATTTTTTTGAAATTCAAAATTTCTAATTTTTTCAAAAACATTAATTTTTTTAAAATCTTCACTTTTCAAAAATCACAATTTTTTCAAAATCTAGAATTTTTGCAAAACCTAAATTATTCAAACTCTCGATTTTTTTTCAAAATTTTTGATTTTTTAAAAAAGTTGAGAATTTTTAAATGTAAACATTTTCAAACAAATTCTGACATTATTAAAACTCGCATTTTTTTTACAATCACGATATTTTTAATATAATATGTTTTTCTAAAATATCAACTTTTTCAAAAATCCTGACTTTTCAAAATCTCAACTTTTCAAAATCCCAAAAATTTTAAAATCCCAAATTTTTCAAAAACCTTGAATTTTTTTAAGATCACGACTTTTTCAAAAATTACGATTTTAAAATAAAAATCCTATTTTTTTTAAAAAGATCGAATTCGTCTAAAATTGTGACATTTTCAAAAATCAATTTTTTCAGACTACTGAGTTTTCAAAAATCCTAATTTTTCTGAAATACTAAATTTTTCAAAATTCTCAACCTTTTTAAAAATACTTACTTATCTGAAAAATACCAAATTGTTGGAAAATCTTTAATATTAAAAAAACCAAGTTTTTTGAAAATCCTAACTTTTCAAAAATTTGAAATTTTTGAAAATTCAGGATTTTCAAAAAAGTCAAGTTTTTAAAAAAGATTTGATTTTTAAAAGTTTGGGATTATTAAAAAAATTAAATTTTTCAAAAAACCAAACTTTTTGTATATCCCAACATTTCAAAAACTGTGACTTTTTAAAAACCTTAAATTATTCAAAAATCCTAACTTTTTTGAAAATTCTTGACAGTTTCAAAATCACAACTTTTTCAAAAATCTAGACTTTTTCTAGGATCTTGATTATTCAAAATACTACTTTTTCAAAGATCATTACTCAAATTTACAATTTTTAAGAAAATCTTAACTTTTTCAAAAATAGTGTTTTTTTAATTTTTTGAAAACCTTAGCTTTTTCAGGGTTCGAGGTTTGGGGTTAAAAGGTTAGGGTTTAGGATTCGGGTCTTCGAGCTCAAGGTTTAGTTTTTAATACTTGGGATATTCAAAACAGTAATAAGTATTTTGAATAAACATGGTTCTAGACTCTAGATCCATAATAGCCATTTTATTGTTTTAGGGTAAATAAGACTAAGTGTTAAGGGTTTAAGTGCTTAGGTTTTAGGGCTCAGGGTTAAGGGTTGTACGATTTAGGGCTCAAGCATTAGGGTTTAGGGCTTAGGGTTTATTATTCAGGGTTTAGGGGTCACGATTTTTTAGATTTTCACCATTTCAAAAATGTGATGATTTTTTACAAAGTCATGATTTTGAAAATCTCTATAGTTCTATATAATTGTCGACTTGTTTGAAAATTGTGAATTTTTTTATAATGTTGTCTTCTTTGAAAATCCTAACTTTTAAAAAATTCTTAACTTTTTCAAAATTGTGACTTTTTTTAAAATTGATATTTTTTTAAAAAAATCCTTTTTTTAAAAAAAATTTACTTTTTAAAAATACAAACTTTTCAAAAATTCACACCATTCAAAACTCCCAACCTTTTCAAAAACCAAATTCTGAATTTTTTGAAATTCACAAAATTTTAAAATATCAAATTTCTCAAAAATCTTACTTATTCAAAAATATAGACTTTTTGGAAAATCTAAATTATTCAAACCCTCACCTACTTGTTCTTCAAGAATCGTGATTTTTAAAAAAAGTTGAGCTTTTTGAAAAGTCAACATTTTTATAGAAATCTTGACATTTTTTAAACTCCCAATTTATCTAAAATCATGACTTTTTTAATATCTAGTGTTTTGCTCAACTTTTTTGAAAATCCTGACTTTTTCGAAATCTTGTCTTTTTCAAAATCCCAACTTTTTACAAATTCCAATTTTTTTGAAAATCTTGATTTTTTTGAAACGTGTGACTTTTTCAAAAATTGTGATTCATTTAAAAAATCCCATTTTATTTTACAATCTCAAATTTCTTTAATAATCTATAATTTTAAAAAAATAGAAACTTTTCAAAAAACCTAGCTTTTTTTAGATTCATGACATCTTCAAAATCCCGACTTCTTCAAAATGTTGGAATTTAGTAAAAGTTTTTTTTTTTGAAAATAATTGGTATTTTGAATAAGCCTTTCTTTTTCAAAATTACAACTTTTTTGAAAATCCAACTTTTTTGAAATATCTCAAATTTTCAAAAATCTCACAAAATTGAAAAGTCAAGATTTTCAAAACTATTGATTTTCAAAATAGTCAGTATTTTGAAGAAGTCATTATTTAAGAAAAAGTTAGGAAATTTTAAAAGTATAGACTTTTTTAAAGTATGAATTTTTTAAAATGTCTAAATTTTTTAATCGGTTGAGATTTTTTTTTAAAATGATATTTTCAAAAAATTTACAATTTTTTCAAAAGTCACGATTTTTCAAAAAAATTAGGATTTCAAAAAACACAAGATTTTTAAAAAGTTGAGATTTGAGTAAAAAACTGAATATTAAAAAAGACACATTTTAAAAAAAAATAGGAGTTTAAAAATTTCAAGATTTCTTTTTAAAAATCTTAACTTTTTAAAACAATCAGGATTTTTTTTATAAAGTCAAAGAGTTTGAATAATTTAGGATTTTTGAAAAAGTCATGATTTTAAAAACATAACAATTTTTAAATTGTTGGGATTTACAAAATGTTAGGATTTTTGAAAATTTCGCTATTTTGAATAAGCCTGTCTTTTTCAAAATGAAATCTTTTTTGAAAACCTGATTGTTTTGAAATATCTGAAATTTTCAAAAATCTCACAAAATTGAAAATTCAAGATTTTTAAAACTATTGGTACATTGAAAAATCAAGATTTTCAAAAAAAATTCTATTTTCGAATAAGATAGGATTTTTCAAAAAATGTGAATTTTTTTAAAGAGAGTATTTTAAAAAACTAGTAATTTTCAAAATAGTCAGTATTTTATTGAAGTCATGATTTATGAAAAAGTTAGGTTTTTGTAAAGTCTAATTTTTTGAAAATGTCTAAATTTTTGAAAAAGTTGAGATTTTAAAAAAAAATCTTTTTTTTTAAATAACTTTTTGAAAGTTGCGATTTTTAGGAAAAATTCATGATTTTCAAAAAATTTAAGATTTCAAAAAAATTGGGATTTCCAAAATCTCAAGATTTTGAAAAATTCAAGATTTTAGAAAAACACAAAATATTAAAAAAGGCACATTTTTTAAAAAAGTAGGGGTTTCGAAAATGTAAGGATTTCTTTTTTAAAATCTCAACTTTTTTTAAAAAATCATGATTGTTTAAAAAAAAGTAGAGAGTTTGAATAATTTAGATTTTCCACAAAGTTTAGATTTTTGAATAAGTCATGATTTTTGAAAAAATCATTTTTTTTTGAAAAAGTCATGAATTTCAAAAAAATTAGGATTTAAAGAAGTCGAGATTTTGAAAAAGTTGTGATTTATAACAAAATTCAAAATTTTAAAAAATTCAAAATTTTTGAAAAATGAGGCATTTTAATCAATTCAATATTTTTTAAAAGGTTGGGATTTTTTAATAGTAAAATTTATTTAATAGTCTAAATCTTGAAATTTTAAAAATGTTTACTTTTTATAAAATCGTGACTTTTTCAAAACTTACGAATTTTTCAAAATCCATGAGATTTTCAAACATTGTGAACTTTTTAAATTCTTGACTTTATCACTTTCAAAATCCAAACTTTTTGAAGATTGTTATTTTTTTCGAAATGCTAACCTATTCAAAATTGAGACACTTTTGAAATCATGCCTTTTTAAAACATCATGACTCATAAAACCTAAAACCTAAGTCATAAACCCCAAACCATGAGTACAAAAACCTAAGCCCTTAATCCTAAACAATAAACCATAAACCCTTAACATTGAATCCTAAAACCTAAGCCATAAACTTAAAACCATAAATTCTAACCCCAAAAACTTAAAAAATAAACCCTTAACCTTAAGCCTTAAACAATAAACCCTAAAACCTAAATCGTAAACCTTAAGTTGTAATTACTCTTAAACCCTGAATGTTAAATCCTAAAAACTAAACCCAAACCTTAAAACCCAAACCCTAAACCTTAAACCATCCTTAGCCCTAAACCCTAATGAAAAACTCTGAACCCTTTAATTACTTAACATTAAGCACTGAACCCAAAACAATTTGGGATTTTTAATCAATTAATATTTTGATAAAGACAAGGATTTTGAAAAGGTTGGGATTTTTGAGAAGTTGGCATTTTTTCTAATTTAAAGAGGATTTTTGAAAAGTTAGAATTTTTTAAAAAGTCATTATTTTTGAAAAAAACAATATTTTCAAAAAAGTCAAGATTTTTGAAAAGTTGGGATTTTTAAAATGTCAAGATTTTTGAATAAGTTGGGATATTTGAAAAATTCACGATTTTTAATATTTTTGATTTTCAAAAAAATTAATTTGTTTTTTTAAAAAGTAAAGATATTCAAAAAACTTAAGATTTTAGAAAATTTGGGAATTTTTAAAAAGTTAGGATTTCTGAAAAAGTCTCGATTTTCAAATTTGTCACAATGTTTGAAATAGTTACAATTTTTGAAAAAGTTGAGATTTTCAAAAAGTTAGAATTTCATAAAAATCAAAATTTCAAAACTATAGAGATTTCAAAAAAGGTAGAATTTTAAAAAAAAACACAAAATTATCAAAAAGGTGAGGATTATGAAAAAGTTGTGATTTTTGATAGTTGGTATATTTAAAATCTCGAAATGTTCAAAAATCTATTTTTTTTAAATCTAGACATTTTATAAAATCATTATTATTTAAAACTTAAAATAATAGATTTTGTACAAAATAGAATATTCGAAAAAGTCAAGATTTAAAAAAAAATTGCAATTTTGAGGTTTTTTTAATAATCAAGATCTTTGAAAAAGTAAGTATTTTGGGAAAAGTCAATATTTTACAAAAACACTGGATATTAGAAAAATTTAGATTTTACAAAATGTATGGATTTTTGAATAAGTCAAGATTTTAAAAAAAGTAAAGATTTTTTTTAAATTAAGTATTTTTGAAAAAGTCAAGAATTTCAAAAAAAATAGGATTTTAAAGAAGTTGAGATTTTGAAAAAAGGTGTGATTTTTGAAAAGTTGATATTTTCAGAAAGCCAAGATTTCAAAAAAAATGGGATATAAGAAAAAATCAAGATTTTTCAATTCGTCATGATTTTTGAAAATGTCGATATTTTTTAAATGTAGATAGTTTTTTTTTAAATTAGGATTTTTAAAATATTTGATATTTTCAAAAAGGTCAGAAATTTAGAAAAAGTTAGAATTTAAGAATTTTTTATAGAGTTAGAATATCAACAATTAGGATTTTTGAAAAAACTGGAGATTTTCAGAAAAGTCAGGATTTTGAAAAAGTAGTGATTTTGAAAATGCCAAGAATTTTGAAAAAGTTAGGATTGTCAGAAAAGATACGATTTTAAAAAAAAGCAATTTTCAAAATTGTCGACAATTACAAAACTGTAGAGATTTTTTAAAAAGTAGGATTTGTTAATAAAGTTAAGATTTTCAAAATCCTAGCTTCTCAAAAATGTTAAAATTTTTAAAATCTCAAAATTTTCAAAATTCTAATTCTTTATAAAATTGTGAATTTTTCAAAAATCACAAGTTTTTTTAAAAATTATGAATTTTTTAAATTCATGACTTTATCTCTTTCAAAATCTTCCAAAATCTACACTTTTGAAAATCGTGACTTTTTTGGAACTAGCTATTTGAAAATTTGGAAAATTTTGAAATTGTGACTTTTTCAAAAATCATGAATCCTAAACCCAATAACCTAAACTGTAAACCCCAAGCCCTAAACACTAAACACTAAACCCTAAACACTAAATCCTAAACCTAAATCATTAACCCTAAACTATAAAACCAAAACCCTAAACCCCAAACCCTATAACCTAATCCATAAATCCTAAACCTTAAACCCTAAAACCTCAACCCTAAACAATGATCGCTGAGCCTTAAACCCTAAACCTTCAAACCTAAACATTGAGCCATAAACCCTAAACTCTTAACCCTCAGCCTTAAACCCTAGCACTAAACCATAAACCCTAAGGCCTAACTTTTATTCCAAAGACATAAAACCTAAATCCTAAACACATAACCCAGAACCCTAAGCCATATACCCTAAATCATGAACCCTGAGCCCTTAACCCTAAACCCTAAGCCCTGGAACCTAAACTATAACCCCTAAGACCTAAGCCATAAACAATAAACCATGTAACTTGAGCCCTAAACCCTAAACCCTAAACTATGAGCACTAAACCCTAAACCTTAAACCTTAAGACCTAATTACTCCTAAACCCTAAACCCTAAACCCTAAACCATGAGTCCTAAACCATAAATACTAAACCCTCAATCATAAACCATGATCCCTACACCCTAAATGTTAAGCCCTGAAAGCTACCTTAAACACAGATCCCTAAACCCTGAGAGCTAAACCCCAAACTCTTAACCTGAAACCCTAAACCCTGAGCCCTAAATCTAAACTTTTTTAAAATATCAACTTTGTCTAAAACTCTTAACCCTAAACCCCAAACACTAAACCTTTAACCTTGAATCCTAAATAGTAAACCCTATGCCCTAAACCATAAACCCAAAACCGTAAAGCCTAATCCTTAAACTCTAAGCCCCAAACCTTAAACTTTAAATCCTTAACCCTGAGCCTTAAACCCTAAATCCTAAACCATAAACCCTAAACTGTTAACCCTAAAGCCTTAGGCCTAATCCTAAACCTTGAACATTGAGCCCCAAACCTTGAACCCTAAGCCAAAACCCTAAACCTTGAGCCAAGTGATTTGAACTCTACACCCTAAACTCATAACCCCGAACCATGATCCATAGACCCTGAACCATGGGCCCTCAATCCTAAACCCTAAGACATAAAAATTAAATATTGTACCTTGATTTCTAAACCCTATAGCATAAACTGTAAAAACTAAACCCTAAACACAAAACATTGAGCCTAAAAGCATAAGCACTAAACACTAAATCCCCTGCCCTAAACTAATTTTTTAAAAGAATTTCTAGTTTTTAAAAATCATGATTTTTTTGAAAACCTTACTTTTTAAAAAAATCTAAGTGTTATCAAAATCTTGACTTTTTCAAAAATCTAAAATCTCGATTATTCAAAATACACAACTTTTAAAAAAATCAATTTTTTTAAAAATTTGAGATTTCAAAAACTTTGGGATTTCAAAATAGTTAGAATTGAAAAAGATGAGATTTTGAAAAAGTTGAGATTATCAAAAAGTCAATATTTTTGAAAAATTGAGGATTTTTAAAAAGTTGGGATTTTAAAAAACTTTAGATTTTCAAAAAAGTCAAAACTATTGAAAAAGTCACAAATTAAAAAAAATATTGTTGAAAATATAAGGATTCGAAAAATTGTCGAGACTTCTAAAATATTAGAAATTTTGAACAAGTTGGTGTTTTTGAAAAATTAATATTTTTAAAAAGTAAGGAATTTTGAAAAGTTGGGATTTCGGAAAAGTGGGATTTTTAAAAGAGTCAAGGGATTTTTGAAAAGTCAGGATTTTTGATGAGAAAGTATTTTTGAAAAAGTCAATATTTTAGAAAAAAGTTGAGATTTTAAAGAAAGTCAGGATTTTTGAAAAGTTGGGATTTTAAAAAAGTCTGAATTTTGTGAAATAGACAAGATTTCAAAAAAATCAAATTTTTTTAAAAAATCTTGATTTTCAAATAAGTAAGGATTTTTTAAAAGGTCAACATTTTTGAATAGTCTAAATTTTTTAAAGTCCTAGATTTTGGGGGGGGGGGAAAATGTGGATTTTTTAAAAGCACATTATAATAAACAAAATTGATTTTCAAAAAAATTATGATTTTCAAAAAACCCTTGTGAGTTTAGAAAAAGTTAGAAGAAATTTCTTATTTTAAAAAGTAAAGAATTTCAAAAATGCAGATTTTTGAAAAAGTTTGAGATTTTTCAAAATTCAGGATTTTACAAATTTTAGGATTTTCAAAAAACTAATTTCGAATAAGTGTGTGATTTTGAGAACGCCAACGATTTTTTCAAAATGTCAAGAGTTTTAAAATAGTGAGGATTTAAAAAAAACTTGATGTCTAAAAACCGTGCTTTCAAAAACTTTGTGATTTTTGAAAAGCAGGAATTTTGGAAAAAGTTAGGATTAAATCAAAAAGACGAGATTGTTATAGAAGTTAAACAATTTTAAAAAAGTTGAGATTACAAAACTATGATAATTGTTAAATTAAGGATTTTTTAAAAAGTTGGATTTTTGAAATCCTAATTTTTTAGAAAATCCTGAATTTTCAAAAAAATTAACATTTTCAAATCCTCAACTTTTTCAAAATTTTGAATTTTATGAAATCTCAGCTTTTTTGAACTTTAAGATTTTTTCAAAAATCATGAGTTTTTTTTAAAATGTGACTTTTTTAAATTCTCACTGACCTGATCACTTTCCAACCTTCACAAAAACTAGATTTATGAAATTGTGATTAACAATGAACCCGAAAATCGGAACCTGGATCGTAAACTCTAAACCCTAACCCCAATCTATGACCTGAAAACATAATCCCAAAGCCTACGCCATAAACCCTTAACAATTGAATCTTAAACTCTAAACCTAGATCCCTACCATAAGCCAAAACCTTGAAAAACCTGAGCCCTAAATTTTAATCCCTAAATCCTAAACATGAACCCTAAAATATAAACCCTAACCCCTTGACTAATCCTTTACCCCTAACCCTAAACCCTAAAGCTAAAAACCCTGGACCCTAAGCGTAAAACCATAACTCTAAACCTGAGCCCAAACGACCCTAAACCCCTAAACTCATAACCTCGAACTCGAACCCTTAGCCATAGACCCTAAACCCTGAACCGATAATTCTAACCCCTAAGCCATGAACATAAATTTTAACACCCTAAGCCCATGAACCATAAATTTAAAAAGCACCTTAAGCCCTAAACTCTAAAAAGACGATAATAAGTCGTGCCAACAGAGAATATAGATGCTAATCAAACATCACGATCAATAGATAAAGTGATTCACCAGAATAACTTTAACTACCTTTTTGCAACAATGAGCGTAATATCTATATTATTATGGAACTCAATGAAATATAATGAGAATAAACCTTAGTTATATAGGCAAGGAATAACAATCTAAGAACCAATCAAGGTTGTAGATCAAGCCATAAATCACGGAAATAATTAGTCAATACCATATATCAAGGAAAAAATTATACCTAACAACGATATAATAATCCGTTTATATCTAATACATAAAAACGAAATATCCACACCATATGGGTGAGTATAATATTATAAACGAAATAATGTCCTAGGTATGACTAAAGTAAATATATACTCTCCACACACCCCCCTCAAGTGAAGCTAGGGGCCAAAATTTGAAGTGGCATTCGACCGTATGAATCCTGTCATAGGCCTGATTAGGTTAACTCATTACATTATCCATTAGAAATCTCGAACCAAAGAAAGAAAGAATCCTGCTAGAAGGAAATAGAAAGAAGAAGAAGGAAGATGTTCTCCACAACACCCCCCAAGGCCACTGCTAAATCCCAAGCATTCCACACAACTCAAGGTAGCGAGGTGATGTAAAAGGCTTTGTAAGGATGTTTGCAAACACCTGCTGCCTTGGGGTCAGAAGGTACTCCAGCAAAGAACCTATCCTGATGTGCTGTTTGATTGAAGTGGATGTGTATCTCGATATGCTTGGTCCGTTGGGTGCTCAAACTGGGTTTGCGAGCATGTGAAATGCACTTTGGTGTCACACCCAAGTACAGTCGGTGAACTCTTGTGGAATCCAAAACTTTGTCAATAACTGTGAAGCCAAGAATTTGCTGACTACTGTAACTACTGACCCTGTACTCTACCTTTGAAGTTGATGAAGTGTAAATAGCCTGTTACTTTTTTGCAACGCCCAAACAACTGGAAGAAACCAATATAGAAAAAATAGTTAGAATGGAACGCCTGTCATTAAATAACCTGCCCATCTAATCTATATACCCAACAAACTGAGTAGAGCCCAGAGTGTAGTGGAGGCCAAAAGTTGGGGGGGGAAGTGCCATGCAAAGAGCACAAAATCCTTTTAGATCCTACCATTACACACTTGAGAAGAATGTGCAAACCGAGATACAAGCCCTACTGTAAATGACTATCAGGGTTAGTATTGGTCAAGTCCAGAGACTCCTAACCAACGGCCTTACAATGTATGATCACAACGTGGTGAGTACATGTGTGATTTAAGAGTACTCCAGACTGAAAAGGAGATGGACTTTTGGCTTATAATCAACCAGAATGAAAACACCTAAGAATAATCATGGTGTACTTTAGCTAACTCAAATGAATCCTTGATCTTCCTTAGAAAGCTACAAACCAACGAAATAATGCATAGCCCAAGATTTGTATGTCAAACTATGTACTGTTAGTAAGTACCAGATCATTACCATACAAGATAAGACCAGTATCACAATATCTCATCACCAACATGCTATAGATACACTGTATGATCGAGTGGCACGACAAAACTGTAGATAGAAGACAAGAATCCATCTCTCATACCAAGCCCGAGGCTTGTTTAGACCATACGATACCCTTCTGCAGCCAACAACAAAGAAGAAAGTCCTAAACAAATCTAGCCGGCTGCTCCATATTTATTTCTTCTTGTAGATCTCCATGTAAGAAGGCACTCTTCACGTCCATCTTGTATATGGGCCACCCCTATGATGTAGTAATAGAAATTACAAGGTGTACAGAATCCAAAGTGGCAACAGGTGCAAAATTCTCAGAGTAATCAATACCTTCAACATTTTTGAAAAAGTCAAGTTTTTTTAATAAGTCAAATTTTTTGAAAAAATCAAGATTTTAAATATTTTTTATTTTTAAAAAAGTAAATACTTTATTTAAAAAGTCAACATTTTTGATAAAGTTGGGATTTTAGAAAATTCAGGAATTTTTGAAAAAGCTGAAACTTTTACAAAGTCATGATTTGTGAAAAAGAGGAAATTTTCTAAAAAGTTAATATTTTTTAAAAATTTAAAATTTAGAAAAAGTCAGGATTTAAAAAAAGTAAGGTTTTTTGAAAAAGTTGGGATTTTTTAAAAATTGAGGTTTTCAAAAAAAATTATTTTTGAGAAAGTCCAAATTTTCGAAAAAAGTCAAGATTTTTCTAAAAAGTTACAATTTTTAATAGTCTCAATCTTTAAAAAATAGGTATTTTGAATAGTCAAGATCATTGAAAAAGTAGGTATTTTGAATAATGAAGATTCTAGAAAAATACTAGATTTTTAAAAAGAAGATATTTTTTAAAAATTTTGGGATTTTAAAAAAATTACAATTTTAAAAAATTCATGATTTTAGAATAAGTTAGAATTTTAAAAAAATTGGAATTGAAAAAAATATTATTATTGAAAAAGTAAAAATTACGAAAAGGTTGGGATTTTTTTTGGAATATATTGGGTAAAGAGAGGGTTTTAGAAGGTCCCACAACCTTGATACAAAAAGCCCATCAGGCTAGATTTAACAATAGTATAACCAAAACAAAATACCCACGAGGATTCCAAAAAGGAGAACGAAAAAGAGACAAGCCAAGAAGAGGAGCAACTAAATAAGCTTCTTCAGCTCAGAAACAGCATCTTTAGCTCTAGGGGAGCCCGATTCATTTGCAAGGAGATCCGCCAACTTGAGAAGCTCCGAACAGTCGTTTGCTAAGGCCATTCTGGTAGAATTCGTGAAGTCCTCCCAATCTTTGAGAGCTTTGAATGCACGCTGAAGCTTACTCAGAATGGAGGAGATGATATCAGCTCTGTTCTGGTCCTTTTTTTCATCAGCATCAATATCAGCAGTGCTAAAGTCCATAGCAGGAGTGGAGAGAGGAGTGTCAGCAGTGGAATCTTTAACATTCGAGGGATCCTTAGAGCCAGCAGAAGGAGAGGGGGGATCCGCAACAAATTGATTGATATCACCCTGCTCCTCTTCCGAGGAGTCAGGGTACAGTTGAGCAAGCCCCAACAGATCAGCCGCACCAGAGAGACCCGGGCTAGAAACAGGAGAAGGAGCGCGTCCACTGGCATTGGAGTCTTCCAGGAAGAGGCACGAGATGGGGGTGGGAAAGGGGGGAACAGCAGCGGAGATGGGGGCTTCGCGGGGGGGGCTCACGATGGCCACGTCGGAGTCCGAGCCAGAGGAAAGGAGCAGGCGGCGGCGGCGCCGAGAGGAGCGATGGGAAGAGGAAGAGGGGTGAGAAGGAGGGGAGGGGGAGCGGCGGCGGCGGCCCAATTTGGGAGGAAAGCGGAGCAGGTCAGTGTGGGAAGCGGCGACGGAGAAAAGAAGGTAAAGAAGACCCTGGTGGAGGATGACTCCCTCGCCCTCCCGAGCCAGCATAACAGAGTGCTCCAGCGATTGAAAAAGAAAGGCAGCTAAATTAATCTTTCTCCCCCAACGGAGGTGGGAGAGAATAAACAGATGGGGGCCAAAAACCAGACGGTACCTACCGTCTATGGTGAAGTACCTCATAATGGCTTCCGCCACTCTATCCCAGGGCGAGGGCAGAGAGTCGCGGGTATATCCTGACATATATTTCCTTGGTCTATCCCCCGGTGCGTTGAATTCTTGTATCTCGGCGTGAAGGGAACGCCTGTAGTAAATATCGCCCGCAGCAGGGAGCCCGGTGGCATCAGCGATGGCGTTCGTTGAGATGGTAAACTTAGTGCTGCCAATTTGGACACGCCCTCTCGACCACGAAGCCGTAACAGCATAAGACACTAAGGCCGAGTAACCAGACATTCTTTCCAGAAAAGTAGAGATCCCATTTTCCACTAAGATATTCCAGACCTCGCCATCATTCCTAAGCGTCTCGCAACTGTCGGGCTCAAGGCGCTTCAATTGCCCCCCCCATGAGAAGAATATTGGAGCAGTTACAGAGTCGGAGATAGGAACGGACGAGAGCCAGTCTGGACAAGATACCGGCAAATATATTAAAGCCCTGACGCCACCTCCTCGGATGATTAATGGGAGCATAATGCTCGTTCGTGCGGGGATTCGCTGCATCATAACTAGGCGCCTTGATCAGGAACCTCGTGTCAAGAGTCATGTCAAATAAATTTGCCGTATTCATCGCCGCCATTTGAATGGACCAAAGCGCCCAGGCCGAAACCCCAGTCAGCTTCAGAGACCACCCGTCAGCATTGGAGTGCGTCAATTTGGGCAATCTGACAGAGTTCATTCGGGAAGTTCTCAGTCCAAATTTGCTGATTTTCGATGAGGACACCCATGTTAGCCAGAAGATCCGCCGCTTTATTACCTTCCCGGAGGACGTGCTGGAATTGGACTTGAAGGAAGGATCTTTGAATGCTTCTAATATCAGCAATGATGTTTTTAATCGACCAGTGTCCAGGGTCATTGGAACAAAGGAGGTTTATGATGTTGAGGGAGTCACTTTCCACTTGGAGGGGATCATTGCCCACCTTGATAGCCATCTCAAGACCCTTGAGGATGGCTAAGGCCTCCGCACGATGGTTGGAACCAAAGTTGAAATTATGGGCAGAGGCAGCAACAATTAAACCCGAATAGCAACGAAGAATGGCCCCTCCTCCGGACATACCAGGGTTCCCTTTCGAAGCGCCATCCGTGTTGAGTTTTCTCCATCCCCTAGGAGGGGGAAGCCAGCAAATCGAATTCCTGTCAGAATGGGTTTTTTTGCACGGAATGGATAAATACTGCTGCCACTCCAGGGTGTGACAGAACTGCAGTTTTTGCTGATATTTAGACCAAGTGGTCAGGTTGATATTTTCTTGGAGAGCCAGGCCAATCAGAGTAGCCACCTGATCAGGATTGAGACTCTTATTTTTGAAGATTCTTCTGTTTCTTTCTTTCCATATGCCCCATAAACCATGCGGGAGGAGGAGTTTCCAAGCCAACTTTAGAATCGGATGAGTGAAGGGGGAGTACCATTGAGAAAGAGTATCCTGAATGGAATCCGGAAAGATCCAAAAAACTCCTAATCTCGATAGGAGCCACTGCCAAATATCATGCGAGAAAGAGCAATGGACCAGGAGGTGAGATGAGGATTCCTCTTCATTTGCACATAGAACACATTTGGTAGGAAGGGAAAATCCCCTTCTCTTCAGGTTCTCCCCGGAAAGGAAGGCATTTTTAGAGGAGAGCCAAGAGAAAAAACCTATTTTAGGAGTGATCTCCTTAGGCCAGAATTTTATAAGAGGGGGGCCCACGTCAGCACAATGCATCGAGAGATAAGCAGCTCTAACTGAAAAGGAGCCCGAAGTGGATAGAGTCCAGATAATCTCATCTTCATTATGGGAATACGGGATGTAAATGGTGGAGAGCTGCACTCTAAGGGAGGACAGCAGGTCTCTTTGAAGGTCGCTGATATCCTCCCAAGCCTTGATATCCCAAGAGGGGATGGAATTTATCCTCTGCCAATAGCCAGATGCTAATCTACCATGAATATTGATGATACTTCTCTTGATAGGGTCCCAAGAGGGGTTGAGATCAAGGGGAACATCACCAATCCAAGTATCCCTCCAGAAATCAATGAGACGCCCATTCCCGAACCTCCATTTAGTGCCAGCACGAATGATGGGGAGCGAACTACAAATGGAGTTCCATATGGTAGAGCCTCTAGTGGGGATGGATGTGAGAAAGTCTTCATTGTTTGTTAAATACTTAGCACGGAGCAAGCGGGCCCAACAAGAATTGCCTTTAGCCACCTCCCAAGCAAGTTTCGCCAGGAGGGCCCCGTTCATCTCCTTTATTTTCCGAAGACCAAGACCACCGTGAGCAGTAGGTTTACAAACCTCTTTCCAGGCCACAAGGTGGATCCTTTTCTTTTCTTCAGTTCCAGACCACAGAAAGTTCCTTTGAATTTTTTCCACAGCCTCTCTAACAGAGCTGGGAATTTTGAGCATGGACAGAAAGTAAGAAGGAAGATTCTGAAGAGTGGCTTTCACCAGCTGGAGCTTGCCAGCCTGGCTGAGGAGAGCACCTTTCCAAGCAGCAAGTTTTTTTTGATATCTTTCAATAATCGGGTTCCACATAATTTTTGATTGCCTACCATGGAAGAGGGGGATGCCCAGATAAGAGGTTGGGAGATCCACAATCGAGCAACCAAAAATGTCAGCAATCTTCCTCTGAACTCTGGGGGGCGTGTTGAAAAAGGAGATGCTGCTCTTGATGAAGTTAATCGTTTGCTGCGAGGCTGATTGATATAAAGAAAGGATATCCATAATAGCCCTAGCTTCGATAACAGAAGCCAGACTCAGCAATAAGGTGTCATCAGCGAACTGGCTATGGGTGGCCGAGGAACAGTTAGAGGTGATTTTCAAACCAGAGATGATGGATTGATTTTTTGCCGCATCCAGCGCTCTGCTGAGGGAATCCGCCATAAGAACAAAGAGAAAAGGTGACAGAGGGTCACCTTGCCTGATACCTCTGCTACTTTTGAAAAAACCCGCAGGAATGCCATTGATCAGAATAGAAAAACAAGGGGTCGAAACACATGAGTAAATCCAGCTACACCATTTTTTGTTGAACCCAAATTTTTCCAGGGTCTTGATTAGGAAAGGCCAGCTGACTCTGTCAAAGGCTTTTTGCATATCCAATTTTAAGATCATACCAGGAGACTTCGCAAGGAGGGCCGAGTGGATGGCCTCATGGACAGTAATTATACCGCCTTGAATAAGCCTACCTTTTATGAATCCATTCTGATTGAGGGAGATGAGGTTCGGCATAAGAGGTTTTAGCCTGGAAGCCAGCATCTTAGTGATAATCTTGTAAGACGTGTTGCATAGACTTATGGGCCGAAAATTGGACACATCCTTGGAGATATGCACTTTTGGAGCCAAGGCCAAAAAAGTGGTGTTCCATTCCTTTAGCAGATTATCATTCATCTGAAATTCGTTGACTGCGAGGAAAAGGTCCTGCTTGATGATTTCCCAAAAAACTTGGAAGAAAGCAGCCGGAAAGCCATCCGGACCCGGGGCTTTATCTCGCTTCATAGCAAAGACAGCTTTATGAATTTCCTCCATAGCAAAAGGCTTGGTAAGATTATTGTTCATCTCAGGAGAGACCAGATGAGGAATGTGCTGAAGCATTTCATTCATAGATTGTTCCGAAGGAGCCAGATCAGCATGGAGAAGATTTGAGTAGAAGGATATAAGCTCATTGGATATATCAGAGTCAGCAGTAAGAAGAGTACCTGAAGACGACACCAACTCACGAATCTTGTCCCTAGCTTTATGTTTACAAGCAGTAATATGAAAGAATTTAGTATTACGATCACCTTGGTCAAGCCAGAGGGCCCTAGAACGCTGCCTCCAGTAGGTTTCTTCTTCTTTAAGAGTGCTGTGATAATCACTGAGGAGGGAGATTTCCTGTTGGTGAAGATGGTCCAACCTTCCCACATTCTCAATTTGCTCAGAAATTTTGATCAAGCTCTGAGAGAGCTCCTTCTTGCGAACCTTGATGTTGCCGAAGACCTTAGACTTCCATATTTTGAGCTGTTTTTTGACTTCTTTGAGTTTGCTGGAAAATCTGAACATATTGGTTCCTTCAATCTCAATATTCCACCAGCTTGCAACCAGGGGGGTCAGATGGTTATTCTCCAGCCAAGCCAGCTCGAATCTGAAGGGAGGATTCTTGATATTCACCAAATGGTTGGCGCTCAACAGGAGGGGGCTGTGATCAGAGCCAACCCTTGGGAGGGAGCTGAGATAAAAGTCCGGAAAGAGAGAAATCCAATCCATCGATCCAAGAGCTCTATCTAATCTGCATTGAATGTGATTCCTGCCCAATCTACGATTTGACCATGTGTAAGAAGAACCGTGGAGATCCATATCCAGAAGTGAATTTTCTCTAATGAAGTCAGCCAAAGCTTCCATGCTAGCCGGCATAGCAGGCATGCCCCCCTGTTTATCTGAGGGATAAAGAGGACAATTTAGATCACCCATTATGATAATTGGAATTTTACCACAAGTAACGATGAAGTTGGTGATATCCTTCCAAAGTTTTCCACGATGATTCTCCAAGTTTGGGGCATAGACATTGATAGCAATCCAGGAGGTGTCAGTACCAATTTCTTGAAAGAGGATACATAGAAAATTGGGATGTTTGAACAGGCAATCCCCTTTAAGAATTCTGGGATTCCACAAGGTGCAAAGCCCCCCGGAGTTCCCAGTTGAAGGTTGGGATTCAAATGCAGCCGCAGGCCAGATTTTATTAAGCCGAACCTCAGTTTTTAGCTTGGTTTCCTGTAACATGATGATATCAGGTGAGTTCTGGAACTTGATGTCTTTGATGATTCTTTGCTTTTGCAGAGAGTTGAGCCCTCTTATATTCCAAGAAATGATCTTCATTTCTTTTGTTTGGATTTACTCCCCACCACCATGGGGATAGTGCTTTGGGTTCCTTGCGCCACATTTGTAGCTGCTTCAATCTGAAGCTTAACACTGCTTGGAGTTCTGCCTCTAACTTTTTCCAAGCCTATATCTGGTTTCTTGTTGCTGCTTCTAGTGAAACGGTGATTAGAACAATCATCTGTGGATAGCTCCGAGGGAGAGGGGGCAGAATCAAAAACAGACGGGCCAAGGGGAGGAAGGGAGGGAGGATCGAGGGAGGAGGGGATCAAGGGAAGGGGGGGGATGGAAAAGGGAGCAGGAAGCGGCGAAGGGGGGGGGGAAGAGGCAGCCAAAATAGCTGGAATCGAAGGAGCCAGGGGTGGGGAGAGAGGAAGGAGGTCAGAGGAGGGGGGAAGGGTCTCAGCAGCAGGATCAGAGGGCTGGTCGATTTCTCCATCCTCCAGGAGAGCAAAGGAGTTAGAAGTGGGGATGATCGGGATCTCAATGGAGGACGATTTAGGTACAAATTTTTTCTTGAATTTTGGGGATAGGGTTTGGGACAGTGGTTTCGGTTGGGGTTTAGAGGGGCAGCTGGAGGCCCTATGGCCCAGTTTTTTGCAGAAAGAACAAGCTTGAGGAATGTATTCATAGTCAATAGGCTGTCTCCAGTTCCCAAAGTCCGAGATAAGCTCAATGTCTTTTGGCAAGGGGCAACTAATATCAGCATTAACACAGAAACGAGCATGAATAAATCTAGTTTTTGCTTTCGTGGCTTGATCTATAGCAATCAAAGAACCTATAGAAAGAGCAATACCTTCAATGACCGCCGGATGCCAGTACTCCAAAGGAAGCCCCGGAAGGCGGACCCAGATTGGGGCTTGGGTCATGGATTCCGTGTGTGGGTTGAAACCAGGAGACCATTTCCTGAGATAAAAACCCCGCCTGCCAAAGAACCACGGACCTCCCAGCAACGCTCTAGCGAAATCTTCTTTCAAGCTGAAAGAGAATAAGATGAATCCATTAGGCATAGCCGCTATTTCAAGTGCTCCACATGGTTGCCATTTTAAACGAGCCCATTTTTTTATATCCTCCAGTGGGGGCCTAGGGCCCATCAGCGTGCCCACCAAGGACAGGTCACGAGAAGCAGCAGCAGCCTCCGTGATATGAGTGGGGATGCGCAGGGAAAAGGACCCTTCTGACAGTGAAGGGGAAAGCTTTTCCGCGCCGTGTGCTGATGTGGAAGCGTCCACGACTTTTGACCAAGCGAGAGGCTGTGAGGGAGAGAGAGGCCCTGACAGGGGGGCCCCCCGATCCGGACCAGGAGGGTCCGGCATTAGAAAGGGGACCAGAGATCGCAAACAGAAGCAGCAGGCAGAAGCGGCAGATTTTTACAGCTTTGGAAAAAGCCTAGAATTTTGAAAAAGTTAGGATTTTCTAAAAAGGCATGATTTAAAAAAACTCGAGAATTACAAAAATGTAAAGATGTTTGAAAATCCAATATTTATTGAAATCCTAATATTTTCAAAATCTTGTCTTTTTCAAAATTTCAAATATTTATAAGATCCTGACTTTTTTGAAAATTACAAGTTTGTCAAAAATCACTAGTTTATTTTAAAAAGTGAAAATTTTAAATTAAATACTTTATCACTTTCAAAATCATTAAAAATTGAGACTTTTTTAAACTCCTAACATTTTCAAAATCAAGACATTTTAAAAATCGTGGATTTTTTTAAAAATCATGACCCCTAAACCCTAAAACCTAAATACTAAGACCCAAATCCCAAGCCAAAAAACCTATACCTTATAGCCTAAGATCCAAAACCCCTAACCCTAAACCCCAACATCCTAAACACTAATCCCTAAACCATAAACCATAAACCCTTAACACTGAATCCTAAACACTAAACTTTGAGCCATAAACCATAAACCCTTAACATGGAATCTTAAATATTAAACCCTAATCCCTAAACCTTGCTCACTGAGCCTTGAAGCCTAAACCATGAAGCCTAAGCCCTAATTCATAAACCCTTAACCCTTAGCCTTAAACTCTAAACCTTAAACCATAAACCCTAAACCATGAACCTTGAGAGCTTAACACTAAATAGTAAACCCTGACACCTATGTCACAAACCCTAAATTCTGAGCCCTAAAACATAAAACCTAAAACTTAAGCCCTAATTACTCCTAAACCCCAAACAATAAATCCTAAATACTAAACCCTAAACCCTAAATGCTAAACCATCAACTATAAACTTGAAACCCCAAACCCTAAACACTAAGCCCTAAACCCTAACCCCCCTTTAACCTATGCACTATACCCTAAACCCTAAAACCTAAAACCTAATTCTTAAACCCTAAATCCTGAAACACCTTAAACCTTGATCTTTGATCCCTGAGCGCTAAACCCTAAACCTCAAAACCTAAGTCTAGAAACCTAAACCCTAAACACTAAATCCCTTAACCCCTAAATCCTAAACCTGAAATCTATAAAATAATTAAATTTGAAAAAGTTGGGATTTTCAAAAACTTGGGATTTTTAATAAGTTAAGATTTTGATCTTTAAAATGTAGGGATATTCTAAAAGTCAAAATTTTTGAAAAAGACCAGATTTTCAAAAAAGGTATGACATTTGAAAAAGTCACAATTTTGGAAAAAGTTGTTATTTTTTAAAACATTGGGATTTGAACAATTTCAAAACTTTGAAAATATTTTCAAAGAATTTGGGATTTATTAAAAAACAATATTTTGAACATTTTGGGATTTCAGATAAGTAGGGATTTTTGAAGAGTATGAATTTTTTTTAAAGTTAAGTTATTTTTGAAAAGTTGGGATTTTTGAAAATGTTGAAATTTTCCATAAAGTCTATATTATTGAAAAATATAGAATTTAGAAAAATTCAGGGTTTCAAAAAAGTTAGAATTTTTTTAAAAAGTAAGATTTTCAAAAAATTTACAATTTTTAATAGTTTCGATCTTAGAAAAGTTATGTGTTTTGAATAATCAAGAGTTTTAAAATGTAGGTATTTTGAATAATGAAGATTCTAGATAAATCCTGGATTTTCAAAAAAATTGTGATTTTAAAAAAATTTAGGATTTTGAAAAAATCACAATTTTTAACATGTTGGGATTTACCAAAATTTAGAATTATTTGAAAAATCCAGTATTTTGAATAATTGCAATTTTTTTGTAAAAATGACTTTTTTGGAAAATCTTGAAAATTCAAAAATCTTAAATTTTTGAAAATTCAAGATTTTCAAAAATGTTCAGAATAAGAAGAATCAAAATTTTCCACAATTTTTATATTATTGATTATCTTAGGATTTTCGAAAAAATTCAAGAATTTTGAAATATATAGTAGTTTTAAAAAGTCAGGATTTTGACGAAGTTATGATTTCAAAAAAAAGTTTGGATTTTTGTAAATTCAATTTTTTGAAAAATTCTAGATTTTTGAAGAAGTTGATATTCTTTTTAAAGAAGGGAATTTATTTTGAAAAATCACGATTTTTTAATAATTTAGGATTTTTAAAAAGTTGGGATTTTGAAACAGTTGAGATTTCTAAAAAGTCAGGATTTTTAAAAAGGAAAAATTTTAGAAAAACATTTGATATTAAAAAAAATTAGGAGTTTAAAAAATGTGAAGATTTATCTAAAAATGGTAACTTTTCAAAAATCTCAACTTGTTAAAAAAAATCAGGAGTTTGAATAATTTAGATTTTCCAACAAGTCTGTATTTTTGAATAAGTCATGATTTTAAAAAAAGTTGACATTTTTTAAATAGTCAATATTTTCAAAGAAGTCACGAATTTCAAAAAAATATGGCTTTTAAAGAAGTCGTGATTTTGAAAAAGTTGTGATTTTGGAAAATTCAATATTTCGAAAAAATCAAGATTTAAAAAAAATTGGGATTTTTGTATAGTTTGAATCTTCGAAAAAGTCTAGATTTTTTAAAACTAGATTTTTTAAAAATTTTGGGATTTAAAAAAAAATCTGATTTAAAAAGAAACTTTGCTATTTTAGAAAAAGTTAGAATTTCAAAAGTTTAAAAATATTAGAAATTAAGTAATTGGGATTTTTAAAAAAGTTGGTATTTTGAATAATTGAGATTTTAAAAATATTTAGTATTTCCTAATGAGTTAGAATTTTGAACAAAGTCGAAATTTTTCAAAAAGATGGTATTTTTAAAAATCTAGTCATTTATTAAAAATTTGATATTTTGAAGAAGTCATGATTTGGAAAAAAGTTAAGATTTTGGTAAAGTCTGAATTTTTAAAATACTAGGGATTTTTTAAAAAGTTATAATTTCAAAAAAGTTGGGATTTCATAAAATTTGGGATTTTCCAAAAAGTCAAGATTTTAGAAAAAACTCACGTTTTAAAAAAACTTGGGAGTTTACAAAATGTCATGATTTATCTAAAAATGTTGACTTTTCAAAAATCTCAACTTTTTTTAAAAATTGGGATTTTCCAAAAAGTCCTGATTTTTTAATAAGTCATTATTTTTAAAAAAATTGATATTTTTTTATTAGATAAGGTAAAAACATGGATTAGCTCATAGGAGCCTTACAAAAGGAGGAACAAAAACAAATAAACTAGAAAGAAACATAAAATTCCACAAAAGGAGTTAAACATGCTTAACTCTTACAATGAAGATCAAGACATAAAAACCAAAGAGAGTAAAATAGAGAAAAAGAAAACCAGCCCAAAACCATCAAAACTGCATAAGTTCCCTATCACTTAGCTTTTTGACTTGATAATCTAGCTCCAAAACCTTCTATTTGGACTTCAGATGGGTAGAAATAATTTTCTTAGAAGCATTAATGACATCTAACATGGTTTCCCTTTTACCAACATTGGTTTCCTCCATCGCTTAAAGCACTCCCTCCAAATACTGAACCTTTCTACTCTAATCCTAGAAATGCTTAAAATTACCATCCCAACCCCTCTTTCTCGAGGTGCTTGCTTCAAAATGACCTTCCTTACTCTTCTCTTTTCCAGAATCCTCCCCCACATTTTTACATTTCCCAACATTCATCTTAGTAAGGCATTTTGCAAGAGTGAGATCATCCTCTTCTACCTTATCTTTCAAAGAAAAATTCAGAATAGGTTTCCCATTTTTAAACAACAGAAGGATGAGCCCTTCATGTAAAGGCATCTCTACCTTCTCTTGCTAGAATGTCGTCAAAGAGTTTGTTAAAGAAATAAATAGAAAGAAAGGAATGCTCAACACGACCTGATGGCAGATCATATTCAAAAGGGTTATATGATGAGTATAGAGTTTTTGGTATTAGCCTTCCAGAGTTATATACTTCATGATTTGAAGGTAAACATCTATCCATATTCTTGGGATACATGACCTGACAATACCATCAGTAAAGAAAAAATTGATTTCATTCTCTCTGTGGGTTCTATGCTAAAAAAATTTCAGCCTGTCCATTTTCATCTTCATCACACGGGCAATGGTGGACTTAAAAACCTTAATTTCCATACCTCTGACCTCAAACTTTCCCTCTTTTCAAGATTTTCCAAAATCCTTTGACAAAGAGGGGTCGTGACCATGTAATTTAGTAATAAGATTATTGAAACCCCTAATCTTAAGCTTGTTCCACAAATGTTGATTAAAAGCTTCAATTTTCTGGGTAGCTTATTCAACCTTGATTCTATCACCACCCATCTTCATAAAACCAAACTACCCCTATTTGCTAACACTTCTCAAGATCAGACTCACACTAATATAAACTGAGGAATACAACTTATTAAGTAAATTGTCATAGACCCGGAGCTCACTCATGCCAACATCATCAAACTTAGTGCTCTCTATCTCTAATAATGGTTTCATTAATGTCCTTGGGTAAATCATCTTCTTTACACCAGATCTTGTAATCATTACAAATAGCTCCATAATTAGCCATCTTATCCTCACACTTGTTCCCTTAACACAAACTATGATTATAAGAAACCTTTACAAAATATTTTAAAGTTTCCTTAACATCAATGAGGATATTTCTTAAGGGATAATTAATGGAATCCTAGTTGTTAAGAGCATTAAAAATGATGGGTGAATCACCCTTAATTTGGATGTCCTTGAAACTAGCTAGACCTAGATTCCCTTTTGATGCTCCATCAAAATTTAACTTAATAATATTTTCAACAAGTCTGATCCGACTGGATTGTTTTTATTGGTTTTTGTAATTCCACTGGTCAAAGGACAAAATTATCAAGAACTTTCTGCTCTCTTTTTAGGAAGGGTTTCTTTGACATGCCTTTAAAGAGTTTGATATTTTCTTTAATGTCAGCCAAAAAATTTCTTCTAACTTTCAAGAGAAGAGATTTATGGTCCCAGAATATACAATCATTCCTGACATTCCATAAACCCCAAAAGAATGAAGGAGGGAAATATTCCAGGCCTAGACCAAGATGGGAAAATAGAAGGGACTCTCGCATTGAAAACAACAATCCTCAATTTTCAAGGGTGAATTCCACTGTATATTGAACACATCCATAGTGGAAGTAAACACATCATTTGATGACACCTAAGCCCTAAGCTGTAAACCCTAAACAGTAACCTTTAAACCCCGAACCCTAAGCCCAAAAACCTAAACCCTATACACTAAATCCCCTAAGCCCTTAACCTGAAACACTAAAAACTCAACCATGAGCCCTAAATCTTAAACCCTAAAGATTAACTTTTTAAAATATTTCCATTTTTTAAAAAATCGTGATATTTTAAAAATTACCGAATTTTTTGAAAACCCAACTTATTTAAAATTCCAAAATTTTTAAAATTCCCAATTTTTATGAATATCAATTTTTTTTTTAGAATCCCAATTAGTCAAAATACTTACTACTTTTTTGAATATCCCGACTATTAAAATTTAAAAAAAAAATCAAATATCAATATTTCTAAAAAGCCAGGATTTTCGAAAAGGTCAAATTTTTTGAAAAGTTTGGATTTTCAAAAAAGTTAAGAGTTATTTTAGAAAACATCAAGATTTTGAAAATTTTAAGATTTTAAAAATGTCAGGATTTTTAAAAACCTAATCTCCAAACCTTAAACCCTCAACATAAAATCCTAAACCATAAACCCAAAACCCAAAAACCAAAACCTAAGCCAAAAAATCTAAACCCTGGGACTTTAAATAATCGAGATTTTTTAAATATCCTAATTTTTTTGAAATTTTGACTTTTCAAAAAATTGTTATTGTTTTGAAAATCCTAAATTATCAAAAACTTGAAGTATTTTTAAATCCCATCTATTTCGAAAATAAAGATTTTTTTTAAATCCCTAAATTTTTTAAAATCCTACCTACATTTATGAAATCCCAACTTTTTCAAATACCTAAAATTTTTTGAAATTCCAAATTTCTCAAAAACCCAAACTTTTATTATAATCCTAAATTTTTGAAATATAAAATTTTAAAAAATTGTAACTTTTTATATATTCAAAAACTCTTCAATCTTTCAAAAATCCTGTCTTTTCAAAAATATTGAAATTTTTAAAAATCCCAACTTTTTTGAAATATTGATTTTGGAAAAGTCAAGACTTTCAAAAATGTTACAATTTTGAATAGTCAAGATATTCAAAAGAGTAGTAAGTATTTTGAATAATCAGGATTCTAGAAAAAGTTTGGCTTTTTGAAAAAGTCGTAATTTCAAAAAGTTAATATTTTTTTAAAACTCAGGTTTTCATAAAGTTGGTATTTTCAAAAAAATCGTTGTTTTTGAAAAGTCATGATTTTTGAAAAAGTGACAATTTTTTAAATGTTAGGCTTTAAGGTTTAGGTTAGGACTCAGGGTTGAGTGTTTAGGGTTTAGGGTTTAGGGTTTAGGGCTCAAGTGATTTAGTGTTTAGGGTTTAAGTTCTTGGGTGTAGGGTTTGGGGTTTAGAGTTTAGGGTTTGGGGCTCAGTGTTTAGGGTTTTTTAGGTTTTCAAGGTTCAATGTTTAGGGTTGAGGTCAAGGGATCAAGGTTTAGAGGGTTTAAGGTTTAGGTTTTAGGGTTTAGGGTTTGGGTTTGGGTTTTAGTGCTCAAGGTTAAGGATTTAGGGTTTAGGGATTAGGGTTTACGATTCGAGGATTAAGGTTTAGGGATCAGGGTCTATGGTTAAGGGTTTAGCATTTAGAGTTTAGTGCTTAGAGTTTAGGGCTCATATTTTACAATTGAGGGTTTAGTATTTAGGGTTTAGCATTTAGGGGTTAGAGTTTAGGACTCAGGCTTTAAGGTTTAGGAGTAATTAGGACTTAAGTTTTAGGGATTATGGTTTAGAGTTTAGGGATCAGAGTTAAGGGTTTAGGGATTTGGGTTTATATGTTAGGGTTGAAGGTTAACGACTCAGGGTTTAGGATTTAGGTTATAGAGATCAAGGTTTATGGTTCAACGTCTATGACTCAAGGTTTGGGCTTATAAGTGTTGTTATGTTTTTGGATCTTGTTTTCATGTTAGAATTTGGTACACCTTCCATGTGTTACAGTTAGATATTTTTACAGCAGTCTCACTCATCGGTGACTGGGTCAAGGGGGTTCGGGGGGTGTAGCCCCCAAATTAAATTTTCATGGGTGGTTTATTAACCCATGGGTAATGGGAAACCGTTATGGGCTATTTTTGGGGCCATGGTTTTTTTTTCGGTACCCATTGTTTTGTAAAACTGCCTCTTCGGCTACATATTGATGTACTTATAAATAGATGGACATACAATAGGATTAAGATGAGTATGTTTTGTGAAGGTGAATAGTGTGTGTGAACTCAAGTATAAATTCGGGAGGGTTTGTTGAGCGTAGCTCCAAACAAGATCTGATTATTGTAATTATGAAGACTGTTGGCTTGTAATAAAATCTGAGCAAGTGTTCTTGGTGGATGTAGCCCACATTGGGTGAACCACGTTAAATATTATCTTCATGTTGTTTATTTTTCATTTCTATAATTCTATTCATACTTCTTATTATTGTGATTCTAAGGAATTATTCCACATTAGATTCTATTAATTCCTAACAATTGGTATCAGAGCCTGGTTTGGTTTGCCAAAGTGATGAATCTCAAGGAAATTTTTTAGCTTGAGTGGGAACTATAGCAGATGATGGAAGATATAGGGTTGATAAATTCAACCGGTAGAATTTCAGTCTTTGGAAGATGCAGATGGAAGATTACCTTTATCAGAAGGATCTTTATACTTCGTTGTCTGAGAAGGTGAACAAACCCTCAAGCATGACAGATGTGAAATGAGATTTGTTGGATAGGAAGGCACTTGGGACAATCCGACTATGTCTTTCATCTTCGGTATTATTTAATGTTTCAAAGGAAAAAGACTACAAAAGATCTAATGGATGCATTAGGGAAGTTATATGAGAAACCCTCTGCCTCTAACAAGATATTTTTAATGAAAAAGTTGTTTAATATGAAGATGTCTAAGAATAGTTCAGTAGCATATCATTTAAATGATTTCAATATAGTTGTGAATATGCTAGCTTCGGTTACAATAGAATTTGATGAAGAAGTTAGGGCTTAATTAATTCTGTGCTTTTTACCTAAAAGTTGGAATAGCCTAGTAATGGTAGTAAGTAACTTGGTTCCAACTAACTCGAAGTTGAAGTTTGAGGAAGTTGTAGGGGTGATTCTAAGTGATGAAATGTGAAGAAAAAGCTTTGGGGAATATTCTACTTCATGGAATGCTTTGACAGTGGAAACTAGATGGAGACAGAAGAATAGAGGAAACCGTGGAAAATCGAAAGATTGGGCAAGGTCAAAATCAGAGAGAAAGATTGTATGTTAGAATTGTGGAAAGTCTGGGCGCACAAATAAGGACTGTTGGGAGCTTCAGGATAAGAATAAACAACAGGAAGAAAACAAGGAGACAAATATAGCATTGGGTAATGTATGCCAGGATGCTTTGATTCTTTCTTTGTATAATATTACTGAATCTTGGGTTTTAGATTCAAGGGCTTCTTCATGCTACTCCACATAGGCATTAATTTGTTGATTATGTTCAAGGGGATTTTGGGCATGTTTTTCTTGGTGATGATGAGCCTTGCAGTATAGTTGGAAAAGGTTCTGTTCAGGTTAAGATATAGAATGGGAATACATGGCTATTGAAGGATGTCAAACATATGCCTACATTATGGAGCAATTTGATATTGATGGGATAATTGGGAAGTGATGGATGTACTGTGATATTTACAACTGACTCTTGGAAGGTTACTAAGGGTACTCTTGTGGTGGTAAGAGGAAAGAAGGTTGGAACCTTGTATTTAACCACTGATAGTACTAATAATTGTAATCTTGTGGCTTTAAATGCAGATAAAACATTATGGCACTATAGGCTCAGTCATATGATCCATAAGGGCATGGACATCATAAATAAGAATTTGCCTGGATATAAAGAAACAAGCTTGGATTTCTGTGAGAACTGCATATATGGGAAATATAAGAGAGTAAGGTTTCTCAAGGTTAGACCTATGAAGAAAGAGAGTAAGTTAGACCTATAGTTACCATAATGGCATCATGACGATAAGAGGACATAGGAAGTCCTACTATGAAATCCATGGAGATCACATCCCATTTCCACTCAGGAATATCATGAGGGTATAGGAGTCCTACGGGATGAGAATGCTCTGCCTTGACTCTCTGACACTCAAGACACCATGCCATAAAATCTGCTATGTCTCGACGAAGACCTGGCCAATAATATAACTCTCTCAAATCGGCATGCATCTTCTTCACTCCTGGATGTGCTGCGTATGGGGCTCGATAAGCCTCAGTAAGGATGAAACTACGCAGATCACCTGCCTTAGGCACATAAATGCGTCTATGGAACCGAAGTAACCCATCTGACTCTAACATGCACCCTGAATATCTACCCCCAAAAGAACCCTGAGAATCCAACATCTGCCTAGCACCCTCATAAAACCTGTCCTCTGGAAGATGCTCAAGTATCCTGCCTCTCAAATCTGATTGCAGTGTCAAAGAAGCAAGCACATGTCGTCGTCTACTAAGTGCATCTGCAACAACATTTTCTTTCCCTTGATATATTGGACCTCCATGTCATACTCACATAGGAACTCCATCCAATGACGTTGACGAGCGTTGAGGTTCGGCTGAGAGAAGATATGCTGTAAGCTACAATGATCTGTCCTGAAGATGAAAGGTCTACCCAAAAGGAAATGTCACCAACGCACAAGTGCATGAACAACTGTTGCAAGCTCTAAGTCGTGAGTAGGATAGTTAAGCTCATAGTTCTTGAGCTTATGAGACTCAAAAGTAATAACCTGACGCTCCTACATAAGAACTACTCCCAAACCCTCTAGTGATGCATCAGTACAAACAACAAAATCCTCTGTTGGGTCTGGAACTGCCAAGATGGGCGTCATGGTTAACCTTTCCTTAAGCAACTGAAAGGCCTGCTCACATTTTTCTGACCAATCAAACTTCTTCCCCTTCCTCTGAAGATAAGTAATAGGGTGAGAAATCCTAGAAAAGTCCTGCACAAACCTGCAGTAATACCTTGCTAAACCCATGAAGCTCCTCACCTCAGTGACTGATGTGGGTGCTAGCCAATCCAAGATAGCCTGAATCTTAGAGGGATCACAGAGATACCCTTGCCTGATATGATATGACCCAAGTACTGAATCTCTGTCTGAAAGAAACTACATTTTTCTAAGTTCCCATACAACTTCTGCTCTCTCAAAACCTGAAGTACCTGCCTCAAATGCTCCTCATGTTCCTCCTCAGAATGAGAATAAATCAATATGTCATCAAGGAACACTAAAACGAAGCGATCCAGAAATGTCCTGAATACTCCATTCATGAGGCTCATGAAGACAGCTGGGGCATTGGTCAAACCAAATGGAACTGTGAACTCATAATGCCCGTAACGTGTGCGAAACACTGTCTTATGAATGTCTGCATCTGAAATGTGCAACTGATGATTTCCTGACTTGAGATCGATTTTGGAGAACAATCTAGCTCCCCGTATCTGATCAAATAAGTCATCAATCCTAGGGAGTGGATAACGGTTCTTTATTGTGACTTTGTTGAGCTGTCTGAAATCTACACAAAGCCTGAGAGAACCATCCTTCTTCTTCACAAATATGACTGGCGCTCCCCAAGGAGATACACTAGGGCGAATGAGACCCTTCTCTAACAACTCCTCTAACTGAATCTTGAGCTCATGAAGCTCTGAAGTCGTCATCCAATAGGGTGCCCTAGAAACTGGTGCAGTTCCAGGCACTAAGTCAATGGTGAAATCCACCTCCCTACTAGGTGGTAAACATGGAAGCTCCCCTAGAAACACATCTGCATACTCCCTCAAAACTGCGTGATCATCAAGGGGTGAATGCTCTGGAGTACTGTCCAAACGATCACTGATAGTGATAGCAAACAACTGACAACCCTTACGCATGCTCCGCTTGAGTTGCTTATCCGAGATCACGCACAAGGAAATGGGTCTCTGCATCCCTGGAATCACAACCGCACTACCCAAATCATCCTGACACTCAATGACCTTCTCTCTACAATCCACCTTGGCTCGATGAGCCTCAAGCCAATCCATACCCAACACTACCTGAGAGTATCCTAAAGGAATAACTCGGAGATCAAGCATAGTGGAGAAGACTCCCAAATCGAGTACACAACTCTCCACATACGAGTCCACGGTGAGTTTAGCCCCAGAGGCCAACTCAACCTGCCAACTATCTGGCTACCTAGCCACCATTAGCCTACACTGGTCCACTATAGAAGGTGATATAAAGGAATCTGAAGCACCTGAATCAAAAAGTACTGAGATAGAAATACCCCTGATAGTACCTGTCGTCTCAATGACTGTGGCTTGATACTCAGCCTAGCGGTTGTCAACCGCTACATACATACGATGGGCGCGTCCCACATCACCCACCATCTACTCGGATCTAGGAGCTCTCTGCATATCCGTAGTATTGGGCTTATGCGGACACATACACACATAATGATCTGGAGCCCCACAAATAAAACATCCTCCTGTACCCCGCTGAGATGGGGTCCCTCCTGTACTCTAGCGAACTGAACCTGCCGGTCCAACCCTAGCAGACTGCTGCGAGCGGGCTGGCTGAGAGTGATGAGTACCCGACCTCCTGTCTCTAGACCCAGCAAAACCACCTCTAGACCCACCTCGCTGAAAACTCTGAGTCTGTCTACCCCTCTGATGCTAGCGTCCCTGATACTGTGTCTGCTGTGATGGGTGTGGAGGAGCTCTCGATGCTGCTAGAGAAGACCAGAATCCTCCTCTAGAGGGTGGTACTGCTCCCCATGCTCTCTGACTCTGGAATGCCTGAATCATGTCCTGGAACTTGCTCTTGTTCCTTTCTCTGTGCTCCTGAGCCTTAGTCCTATTCTCCTCAGCCAAGTAGGCCTTCTCAACGGCCTTCTCAAGCGTGGGAGGAGATAACATCCTAACAGCTCCTGCTATATCTGCATTCAAGCCCCGAATGAACCTGTTTACCTGTAATTTCTCGTCTTGCAGGTAGTCTACATACTGCAAGAGATCCAAGAACCTACTCTCGTACTGCGCCACTGAGCCAGAACCCTGTCGTAAGTCATGAAACTCATCGATCCTCTTCTGCACAAAATGCTCTGACATATATCGGGCCCTGAATCACTCTTCGAACAACTCCCAGGTCACTGTATCTTGAGTCAAATGGAGCTTCCGCTCCTCATTCCTTCACCAAACACCTGCTGTGTTTCGAAGGAGGTGTATGGCGAACCTGGCTTTGACGTTGCTCTCATGAGAGTGCAAGCCAAAATAACTATCCAAGCTAAGGAGCCAGGACTCTGCCCCAAAGCCATCTGTTGAACCAGTAAACGTAGGTGACTGAAGGCGAAGAAGGTCTCGAATCACACTGCCTGCGTCTCGATCCTGACGGTGTGGTCTAACAGGTGAGAGGGGTCGCATATCTCCAAAAGGTCCCTCGAAGATGTGTGAACGGCTGTGACGAAATGAGGCCACCCTCTCACCAAAGATGGAAGGGTTGCGTGACCTCTCTCGTCTCGGAATGTCATGCTCAGGTGGCTCTGGATGTGCATTCTCACCAATCAACTCCTCATCTCCTAACTAAATGTCCTCCTCTCTCGGCACATGCGGTGGTGGAAGACGCTCATGTACAACACCTATCAGCTGCTGTAGGGTCTCTAATATCTGAGGCCCAAAATCGAGGGCCGTCGACTCCTGTGTAGGTGCACTACGTCCCGAACCGCGAGCTGATCATCGCCTCTTGGGTGCCATCCTAAGCCCAAGGTAAGAAATAAATAAATAAATAAATAAATAAAATGGTTTATAATTTTTTTTATATATATTTTTATTTATTTTAAAGTTGCAGAAAGCGTGAATTAATTTTTTTTTTTTGAAATGATAAATAATTACTAATGCTTGCTTAAGCCTCTCACATAATAATTAATTTACCCAAAATCAAATGAACACTAACCCAACAATAATTTTAATTTATTTTACCCTATCAAGATTTCTAGGGTCATGATTAAAAATCTACCCCCCTAGAAATAAAATAATTAATCTTCCCATTTTATTCATTTTACTCCCTCCCTTCCCACCAAAAATTAATTTACATTCTCATTAAAGTGTCATGACTTAAAGCAAAGTAGGATTAAAGGAGGACCCTAGGATCCATTTTAATCTTGGCCATTGGTTTTAAATCTACCCTAAAAGTGCCCTAAATTTCTCTGTCTTTTTCCTCTCTATCATTTTCTCATTTGTTTTGTATTAGTTTTTTGAATGAGTAGGTTGATAGATTATGAGGGTTTGATTCCATGGAGCTTTCCTTGCCATTGTAAATAGAGGAACTATGGAGTTGTGTTTGTTCTTGCATTATATATATATATATATATATATACCTTCATCTTATGAATTTACAATCAATATAATGCAAGAACAAACACAACTCCATAGTTCCTCTATTTACAATGGCAAGGAAAGCATATATATATATATATAAAAGAAAAAACCCAAAAGAGGTGGTCACAAAAAAAAAACACAGATGCAATGTTGGCCGCATTTATTTGTTTATTTATTTATTTTTTTAATATATATATATTTATATATTTTTGGTGGTCATTTTACAGGGCAGGGGCACGCTGTGCAGGAGTACAGAGGGGCAGGGCAATGTGTGGGCGCGCGGGGTCCGGGGCAGGTCCGGGGTAGGGCGCGGGGTCCGGGGGGTCCGTTGGGGACAGGGTAGGGTTTCAGGGGGGGACAGAGTCCGGCGGGAGGACAGGGGGACGGCTGCGGGGGGGATTGGGGTTTGGGGGGTTCGGCCCCCCCAACACAGTCTGTTTTTTTATTTTTTCTTTTTCTTTCTTTTTTTTGTTTGTTTATTTTGAGGCTTCGGCCCCCCCACAAAAACTATTTTTTTTTAATTTTTATTTAAAAAAAAAAAAAAAAACTATAACATATATATATATATATATATATATATATATATATATATATATATATATATATATAAAAGTGATATATTATATTGTATAATACACTTTTTTTTTCTTTTTTTTTCTTTTTGAAAATTTATTGAATAACATTCATATTATATATTTATAAACATATATAAAATACATATATAAAGTATATATATATATATATATATATATATATATATATATATATATATATATATATATATATAATAAAGTATGATAAACTTGTAGGTTTTGCACTTAATACAGTTTTAATTATATATAAATCTGCAATACTTATTTCTAATAATAAACAATTAGCATACGCCTAATACAAATTTAATTTATTTTATTATTATACTTTTTTTTTTTATATTCACATGTGATCTACAAATGTGCCCATCTTATTTTGACAATAAGAGAAGAGAGAAGACTAGTAGTATTCTACTCTTCAACCGCTTAAAAAAAACTAATAAATAAATACATTTCAAGAATAGTATATATATATATATATATATATATATATTATATGAACACATGCAATAACAGTTTATAAGAAGGAAACATATATCAATAACGATATTTCAAATAAATCAGTTTTCCTTTGAACACAAATAATCAGATTTCTCATGCAAGGAAGATTACAATAAAGACATATATGTATATTTTTTTTTTGTTAAATGCAAGCACACTAAACTTTCAGATTTAAATGCAAGACAATAAAGACATCTACAAGTTACCCAAAAGTCCGTGTGTTTGAACCACGACTCTGATACCAAAACGTAGTGCCATATTTTTTTTTGAAATGCAAGCACACTAAACTTTCAGATTTTATATGTAATGCACATCTATATTGCATATTTCTAAACAACAAATATTTCCAAATGAAGCCATTGAAAATAAAAAGTTCTTGGTTTCATTATAAATTCAAATGACAATTTTACAAGATTCTTGCAACTATAAAATAGAAACCTTCTTTGTGACGACCAATGTTTTCAAGAAACAATAAATACAAAATGGTTATATACAAGAATGTGAAACTTTACAAGCCACATTTATTAACAACATGAATGGTAATGCCCACAAAAGATGAGGATGACCAAGATGGCAAGAGGCTTCAACTATCTCCAACATGAGCTCCAACTCCAATACTCCTACAAGAATCCAACTCCAAGAGAACATGGCTTGTTTACCACCCAACCAATAGGCATCATCACATGCCTTTCCATGGTTGGAAGTCATGCTAGCCTCCCCCAAGCTCATGGGAGAGAGGAACTAGCTTCCACAATGTGCACAAGTATAATGGGGTTTTAAACACACAACAAGAGAAATATAAGACCATTCAACCATTTAGACCTACTATACAATGAAAACAACACCAAGAGGAGAACAAGGTCAACCTCACAAGGGGGAAGAGAGGAAGAAGGATGCCTAAAATCAAGGTGTCCAACCATAGGAGCACCATTAAATACATATATATAAAACTCCTTATACCTCCTAATCATTCATCCTCCTTATTCCTCCGTATGCTATAGAAATCCTTCTTGGGAGGATTTTCAAACTCAAAAGGGTTTCTTCACCAAGAATGGGGAAAGGTTCAAGCCATATGAACCTTTCTCCCACCTCAACCATATGAGGGGATAAGAAGGGACCTTCATGGCTTGACCAACAACCATGAGGTTTTGAGAGAGAAATCCCTCTCTCTTCCCCTACACTCTCCAAAAACCATCATTCCAAATGATGGTGGAGAGAAAACAAAGAAAATAATAAGAACAAGCAAACACCTACATTCACCATACAACTTCACAACACATCATTTCACACACTATTTTATTGATCAAACATAGTTTACAAGATAAAGAAAACTGAGAAGAAAAATGTTAAGAACCCTACCTCTATAATGCTTTCCAAGACTCTAAGCTTTTCCACTTTGTCCAAGCTCCCAAAATTCTCCAAGTGCTCCAAAAAAATGAACCAAGAAGTCCCATTCCTTCCACATGAGGAAGAATAAAAAGAGGAACCCAAAATTTTCCTCACCAATGAGAAAGTGACAAGTGTCACCTCCTCTCCTCTCAAGAGTCAAATATTCCAAAAACCAAATAAGTAAGAGTAAACTCACCTTTTATCGATTTTCACCCAAAATACCAAAAACTAAAATAAAACAAAGTGGAGCAACTTTTAACACTTTCACACAACCCAACCATCTTACATGGATGGTGACTAAAGAGGGCAAAATGGGAGGGAAACTCCTTCCAAACCTTGGAAATAGGCCCCCTACCTATTAGGTAGGGTCCAAGGGCCCATTTTCATGCTAAGGGAACCCCCAAACTCAAAAGGGGTCCCTAAAATTGCCCAAAATAACTCAATTTCGGGTTTGGCATGCTTGGGCACAAGGGTAGAGGGTGTGGGGTCCACCCAAGGTTCACATGTGGTCCCCAATCCCTTCTACCAACACACACACACTTCCCAAAACCAACACTTAACTTAAGATAAGATCATTAAACCCCTAAGTTAGTTTACTTAATAAAACACAACCTAAACCTAATTAATTTTACAAAACAATATTACATTACAATTGAGAGGGTTCACCCATGGTGCCCAATTAAATACATCTAATCTAAGGCCTCAGACATTTAGCATGGTTAGGACTCAGCCCATGGGCCGCTTGTGCACAATTGCGTAGCTACCCTGAAACCCATTCTCTCCTATACCTGTCACCTGAACACTCATTGCACACATTAACCACATCTTTCTAATATAATAAAGATCATCTATACATCACAATATCAGTCAAACTTATAATGTCCGAACATAATTTACAATTGATAGTGCAATGCATACAATTATCCACATAGTTTGCCATGAATCATGCATAATTAAAATTACAAAGACATATACTTAGGTTAGCATAAAAATTACCTTCATTAAATCCAAAACACTATATCATTAATCAATCAACCACAAGAGACTAACATCTAATCAATAAATATACCATATAACCCTACTAGTGTCATCATCATAAGAAATATATCAGTATACAAATCTAGTCCAATTGGTGGTATGCGCCCAAAATGCCATAATGCCCATGAGGATAAAATATTATAGTAAAATGTCCAAAGTCTACCAGAGTCTCAATCAAAATATGTCTAGAAATAAAGGAACCAACAGATAACTGGAGCTATAAAAATGTGGGCACTACATAAACCATAAACCCAAATTCCTAAATCGTAAAACCTAAACTCTTAAACCATAAACCCTAAGCCCTGATCCCTGAGCCATGAAGCCTAAACCATCAACCCTAAGCTATAAACCCTATACCTGTAACCCCAAGCCTTACACCCTAAAGTCTTAGGCCTAACCCCAAACCCTATACCTTGAAGTGTGAGCTCTAAGGCAAAACCCAAAACCCTAAAATCATAACCATAAACCTTGAACCTTGAGCCATGGACCCTAAACTATAAATAATGAGATCTAAATTCTAAACCATAACCCCTACACCTTGAACCATAAACCTTGAGCCATATAGCCTATAAACCCTAAATCTTAAGCTCTAATTGCTCTCAAACCCTAAATTCAAAGTCTTAGACCTTAAAACCCTAATTTCTAAATTCTAAATACTAAACCCTCAATCCTAAACCATGAGCCCTAGAAGTTGTGAATTTAACTAAATTTAGGATTTTAAAGAATTTGCAATTTAAGAAAAAGATAGAATTTCATAACTCTAAAAAAGTTTTAATTTCAAAAGTTTTAGGGTTTCTGAAAAAGTTGAGATTTTGTACAAAGTCAGGATTATGAAAATGTTGGGATTTCGAACAAAAATTAGGATTTCAAAAAAGTCATGATTTTGAAAAAACCAACAATTTTGACAAAGTTGTGATTTTCAAAAACGTGAATATTTTGAAAAAAATTGTAATTTTCAAATAAGTCAGGAATTACAAAACTGAAGAGATTTTTAAATCCCAACTGTTTTGAATATCCTAATTTTTTTCAAAATCCTAACATTTTTAAAATCTTTACTTCTTTAAAAATTCCAACTTTATAAAATCATGACTTTTTCAAAAATTACGAATTTGTAAAAAACTGAGATATTTTTTAAATCATGACTTTTCAAAATTGCGACCCCTAAACCCTAAACCCTAAAACCTAAGTCCTAAACACTAAGCCCAAAACCTGAAATCCTAAACCATAGACCATAAACCCTTAATACTGAATCCTAAACCCTAAAAAACTCAGCCATAAACCATAAATGTAAATCCCTAAATCGTAAAACCTAAACTCTTAACCCCAAACCTTAAATCATAAATCCTTAACCCTGATTCCTGACCCATGAAGCCTAACCCCTAACCCCTAAGCCCTAAACAATAAACCCTAAACCAGAATTAATGAACCCTAAAGTCTTAGGCCTTACTCTAAACCCCCTTGAACTATGAACCCTAAGCTAAAACCCTAGGATTTCGAACAAAAATTGGGATTTCAAAATAGGTAAGTATTTTGAGAAAGTTGGGATTTTAAACAAAAAGACAAGATTTTTAGAAAAGGTGTAATTTTCAAATAAGTCAGGAATTACTAAACTGAAGAGAGTTTTAAATCCCAACTGTTATGAATATGCTTTTTTTTTAATCCTAACATTTTTAAAATCTTTACTTTTTCAATATTCCAACGTTTTATAAAATCTTTAGATTTTTAAATATTGTGAATGTTTTAAATTCAAGACTTTATCATTTTAAAAATCTTTGAAAAGATAGAGATTTTGAAAATCTTAACTTTTTTGAAACCCTAACTGATTCAAAATAAAGATATTTTTGAAATCGTGACCTCTAAACACTAAACTCTAAACCCTCAACCATAAACCATAAACCCTCAACCATAAACCATATACCTAAATCCCTAAATCATAAAACCTAAACTTGAAACTCCAAACGTTAAACCATAAACCCTAAACCTTAAGCTCTAATTGATCTTAAACCCTAAAACCGTAAATGCTTAATCATAAATACTAAACCCTCCATCGTAAATCATGAGCCCTAAACCCTTAATGGAAATCCCTCAACCGTAAACATAGAACCCCAAATCCTAAAACCTGAGTCCTAAACCATAACCCTAAACCTTAAACCCTAAACCTCAAAACCCTAAACCATAAAAACTAATTCTTAAACCTAAAACCTTGATCCCTGAACCCTAAACCTTAAACACTAAACCCATAACCCCGAATCCTAAAACCAAAAACTTAAACCCTAAAAAATAAATCCCCTCAGCCGTAAACTCTCAACCTAGAAACCTTAAAATAGTTAGATTTGGAAAAGCTTGGTATTTTGAAAAAATAGGAATTTCAAAAACTCGAGACTTTTTAAAAAGACAGGATTTTCAAAAACTTTAAATATTAAAAAAAGTCACAACTTTTGAAAAAGTTGCATTGTTAAACAAAGTTGTTATTTATGAAAACATCAAGATTTAAAAAATGTCAGGACTTTGAAAAAGTTTAGATTTTCAAACAAGTTGGGGTTTTAAGAAAGTGAATATTTCAAAAAAGTTAAGATGTTTGGAAAGTTGGGATTTTCAAACGAGTTGGGATTTTCACATTTTTCAAGAGTCAGGATTTTTGAAAATTTTGGATTATTAAAAAACTCGATATTTTTTAAAAAGTTAGGATTTTTTTTAAAATGAAATTTAAAAAAATTTAAGATTTTCAAAAACGTTATGATTTTGTAAAAGTGAATATTTTTGGAAAAGTAGGGATTTTTAAAAAGTCAGGATTTTTGAATAAGTTTGAATATTTGAAAAAGTCCCAATTTTTAATATTTACGATTTTTGAAAATATATAATTTTTTTAAAAATTAAGGATTTTCAAAAAAGTTGGCATTTTTCATTAACTTGAGATTTTAGAAAATTTAGGAATTTTTAAAATGTTGGGATTTCTAAGAAAGTTTTGATTTTCGAAAACGTTACGATTTTTAAAATAGTTTTAATTTTCAAAAAAGATGGGATTTTTGAAAAAGTTATAATCTCAAAAGAGTCAAGATTTCAAAATGTAGTGATTCACTAAAATTAACAGAAACTTGAAAAGGTCATAGTGCTCAGAGTGTCCTTTTGAGTCCATTATTTTTTTTAAACCACATGTTTCAAAAAATCTCAACTTTTTAAAAATATCAGGATTTTAATAAAAAAGCTAGGAGTTTGAATAGTTTAGATTTTCCAGAAATTTTGGATTTTAAAACTGTAATTTTTGAAAAATTTATTATTTTCCAAAATGTTGTGAATTTAAAAATAATAAGGATTTTAAAGAATTCATAATTTAAAAAAGTTTGAATTTAAAAAAATTTAGGGATTTTGAAAAACTTTAGATTTTAAAAAAAGTCAAGATTATGAAAAGGTTAGTATTTCGAACAACAATTTGGATTTCAAAAAAGTCGTGATTTAAAAAAAGCCAACAATTTTAATAAATTTGGGATTTTCAAAAAAGACAAGATTTTGGAAAAAGGTGCAATTTTATAATAAGTCGGGAATTACAAAACTAAAGAGATTTTTAAATCCCAACTATTTTGAATATCCTATTTAATTGAAAATCGTAATATTTTCAAAATCTTTACTTTTTGAAAATACATACTTTTTTAAAATACAGACTTTTTGAAAATCATGTATTTTTCGAAATCCTAACTATTTCAAAATCGAGATATTTTTAAATCATGAATTTTTCAAATTTACAGCCCCTAAACCCAAAACCCTAAAACTTGAAACCTAAGTCGTAAAAACTAAAATCTAAACCCTAACATTCTAAACACTAAGCCCAAACCTTGAATCCTAATCCCTAAACTCTCACTAAAAAACAATAAACCAAAATCTCTAAATCATAAAACCTAAACTCTAAACCCCAAACCATAAACCAAAATCTCTAAATCATAAAACCTAAACTCTAAACCCTAAACCTTGATCCCTCAGCCATGAAGCCTAAACCCTAATCCCTAATCCCTAAATCGTAAACAATAAACCCTAAACCCTAAACTCTAAACAGTGAAATATAAAGCCTTAGGCCTAATCCTAAACCTTAAACCATATTGTGAGCCCTAAATGAAAACTCTACACCCTAAACTCATAACATATAACCTCGAACACTGAGCCATAGACCTTCAACCATAAACACTAAGACCTAAACTCTAAACCCTAAGCCCTATACCTTATAAACCCTAAACATTAAGTTGTAATTGCTCCTAAACCCTAAATTGTCTTAGACCCTAAAACCTAAATACTAAACCCTATATTCAAAACCCTCAACCATAACCTCAAAACTCTAAACCCTAAAAACCTGTGCCCTAAATCCTACCCTGAAACCCCAAAAAACTAAACCCTAAAACCTAATTCTTAAAACCTAAACTTTGATCCCTGAACCCTGAACCATGAACCTTGAACACTAAACCCTAAACACAAAACTCTAAGTAAAAAACCCTAAATCATCAACTCTAAATTCCCTGAGCCCTAAACCCTCAACCTAGAAACCTTAATGTAGTTAGATTTGGCAAAAGTTGGTATTTTGAAAAACTTGGGATTTTCAAAAGTCAGGATTTTTTAAAAAATTGAGATTTTCCAAAAAGTCATGACTTTTGAAAAAGTTTTAATTTTAAACAAAATTGTTATTTTTTAAAACATCAAGATTTAAAAAATGTTGGGACTGTGAAATGTTCAAATTTTCAAACAAGTTGGGGTTTTTTTTATAAATGAATATTTCAAAAAAGTCAGGATTTTTGAAAAGTTGGGATTTTCGAAAGAGTTGAATTTTAAAAAAATATCAGGATTTTGAAAATTTTGGACTTTTGGAAACTTAAATATTTCGTAAAATTCAAGATTTTAAAAAAAATTGGATTTTTTTAAAAATAAGGCTTTCCTAATAAATACGGATTTTTGAAGATGTCGAGATTTTCAATAGTCTGAATTTTTGAAAAAGTCTGGATTTAAAAAAAATATATATTTTAAAAAAATTTGGATTTTAAAAAAAATTCTGATTTTAAAAAAGTCATGAATTTAGAATAAGTTAGAATTTTAGAATATTAAAAATTTCAGAATTCAAAAAATTAGGATATTTGAAATTTTTGAGATTTTCAAAATAGTCAGGATTATGAAAAGGTTGGGATTTCAAGAAAGTTACGATTTGGAAAAAGCCAATAATTTTGAAAAATTTTGGATTTTCAAAAAAGACATGATTTTAAAAAAACTCATGAATTAAAAAATTGTAGAGATTTTTAAACATCCTGAATATTTCGAATTCCTAACATTTTTAAAATCTTGTCTTTTTCAAAATTCAAAATTTTTATAAGATTGTGACTTTTTCAAAAATTACAAGTTTTTCAAAAATCGCTAGTTTTTTTGAAAAATGTGAACTTTTTAAATTAATGACATTTAAAATCATTAAAAATTTAGACTTTTTCAAAATGCTAATTGTTTCAAAATCATGAATTTTATCAAAATCATGACCCTTAAAAACTAAAACCTAAAACCTGAAATCTAAGTTGTAAACCCTAATCCCTAAGTAAGACCTAAATCTCGAGCCCAAAATCCTAAGATCCTAAACCCTAAGCCATAAACCCTAAACCTTGATCTTTGAGCATTGAAACATAAACCGTGAACTCTCAACCCTAATCCTTAAACAATAAACCCTAAATCCTTTACCCTAAGCCTGATATCCTATACCTTGAACCATGAACCCTAAAGACTGAGCTAGAGACCCTGAACCATGAACCATGAGAACTCAACCCTAAACTCCAAATAATAAACCATGACCCATATGTCGCAAACCCTATATTATTATCCCTAAACCATAAACCCTAAAACTTGAGCCCTAATTACTCCTAAATCCTAAGCCATGAGTCCCAAACCCCAAACATTAAATCGTAAATACTAAACACTCAACAATAAACCATGAGCCATAAACCCTAAACCCTAAATGCTAAACCATCAACTATAAACCTCAAACCCCAAACCCTAAATCTAGAACCCTAAACCATAAATACTAAGCCTTAAATGCTAACCCCCTTAAACCAGAGTATTAAACAACAAACTCTAAAACCAAAAACATAATTCTTAAACCCTAAACCCTGAGCCCTAAATCCCAAACACTAAACCCAAAATCTCAAATCCCGAGACCATAAATCCAAACCCTAGACATTCAATTCCCTAAGACATAAACCCTAAACCCAAAATCCTTAAAATAGTGAAATTTATAAAAAGTTGGGATTTTTAAAAAGTCAAGATTTTAAAAAGGTTTTGACCTTTAAAATATCGGGATTTTCTAAAATTTGAGATTTTTTAAAAATTTAGGATTTTCGAAAACTTGAGATATTAAAAAAAAAATAACGACATTTGAAAAAGTTGCATTTTTCAAAAAGTTGTTATTTTTTATAACTTCAGGATTTGAATAATGTCAGGACTTCGAAAATGTTAAGAAAATGTTAATATTTTCAAAGAATTTTTTGTTTTCTAAATATCAATATTTTTAAAAAGTTGGGGATTTCAAAAAAACTGGGATTTTTGAAAGAGGACTTTTGAAGAGTCTGGATTTTTATAAAAGTCAAAATTTTTGAAAAAATTGAAAGTTTCAAAAAGTTAGTATTTTTAGAAAGTTGGGATTTTTAAAAAGTCCAGATTTTTGAAAAAGTAGCCATTTTTTTTAACAAGTAGCAATTTTTTAAAAATTCAATGTTTATGAAAAATAGAAAATTTAGAAAAATTCAGGATTTCAAAAAAGTCATTTTTTTTTAAAACATCAAGATTTTCAAAAAATTTACAATTTTGAATAGTTTTGATCTTAGAAAAATTATGTGTTTTGAATAATCAACATTTTGGAAAAGTAGGTATTTTGAATAACGAAGATTTTAGATAATTTTTTTATTTTCAAAAAAGTTGATATTTTAAAAAAAGTTAGGATTTTTTAAACGTCAAGATTTGTAAAAAATATTAAATTTAAAATGTTGGGATTTAATAAAAGTTAGAATTTTTTGAAAAATTCGGTATTTTGAATAATCACAGCTTTTTTGAAAACATGACTTTTACGAAAAATCTCAAATATTCAAAATTTTAAATTTTTTGAAAAGTCAAGTTTTTTGAAAAAGTTCAGAATTAGAATAATTGATATTTTCCACAATTTTTCTATTATCAATTATCTTAGGATTTTTCTTAAAAGTCAAGAATTTTGAAAAACATAGTATTTTAAAAAACTATGAAATTTGAAAAAAGTCAGGATTTTGATGAAGTCATGATTTCGAAAAAATTTAGGTTTTTTGAAAATTCTGGATTTTCATAAAGTTTATGTTTTTGAAAAAGTCTAGATTTTCAAAGAAGTTGATATTTTTATAAAAAGAGGATTTTATTTTGAAAAAATCAAGATTTTTCAATAATTCAGGATTTTTGAAAGATTTAGGATTTCAAAAACATTGGGATTTCGAAAAAGTTGAGATTTCTATAAAATTAGGATTTTTGAAAAAGTCAAGATTTTAGAAAATTACTTGATAGTAAAAAAATTGCGAGTTCCAAAAATGTGAAGATTTCTCTGAAAATAATAACTTAAAAATCTTAACTTTTTTTAAAAAAATACAAATTTTCAAAAAAAAGTTAGGAGTTTGAATAATTTAAATTTTCCAAAAATTTTGAATTTTTTAATAAGTGATGATTTTTGAAAAAGTTGACATATTTAAAAAAGTCAATATTTTCAAAAAAGTCACGAATTTCAAAAAAATCTAGATTTTAAGAAGTCGTGATTTTGGGAAATTCAATATTTCATAAGGTCAAGATTTAAAAAAAATTGGATTTTTAAATAGTCTAAATCTTTGAAAAAGTCTAAATTTTTTAAAAGTATAGAATTTTTTTAAAAATGTTACAATTTTAGTAAAAGTTAGAATTTCAGAAATTTAAAAATGTTAGAATTTAAATAATTGGCATTTTGAAAAAAATTGGTATTTTAAATAATTGATATTTTCTAAAAAAATTATATTTTCGAATAAGTAAGAAGGATTTTGAACAAACTCAAGATTTTTCGAATAGATAGTAATGTTTAAAAATTGGGATTTTTTAAAAAGTCGAGATTTTGAAGAAGTCATGATTTGGAAAAAAGTTAAGATTTTGGTAAAGTTTGAATTTTAAAAAAACTAGGCATTTTTTTAAAAGTTAACATTTTTAAAAAATGGTATTTCATAAAAGTTGGGATTTTTGAAAAATTCAATATTTTAGAAAAAACACTAGATACTTAAAACCTCACTTTTAAAAAAAAATGAGAGTTTCGATTATGTCATGATTTCTCTTAAAATCTCTACTTTTAAAAAAAAATCAGATTTTCAAGAACATGTCTAGAGTTCGAGTAATTTAGATTTTCCAAAAAGTTTGGATTTTTTAATAAGTCATGATTTTTGGAAAAGTTGAGATTTTTTATAAAGTTAATAATTTTGAAAATATTGTGAATTTCTAAAAATTCAGGATTTTAATGAAGTTAGGATTTTGAAAAAGTTGTGATTTTTAAAAAGTCAAGATTTCACAAAAGTTAAGATTTCAAAAATATCAGGATTTTAGAATAAGTTAGGATTTCAAAAAAATTGTGATTTAAAAAAAATGTAATGGTTTTTTAAAAAGTTGCAATTTTCAAAATCTAATCTTTTTAAAAATCCTAACATTTTTTAAATCTCAAATTTTTTTAAAAATTATGACTCTTTATAAAATTACGACTTTTTCAAAAATTATGAATTTTTAAAAAATCACAAGTTTTTTTAAAAATTATCTTTTTTAAATTCATGACTTTATCGCTTTCAAAATATTTCAAAATCTAGAATTTTTGTAAATCGTGACTTTTAAAAATAATAACTATTTCAAAATCGGGATTTTTTTTGAAATCATGACTTTTTAAAAAATTACGACATGTAAATCTTAATTCCTTAAACCTAAGTCGTAAAACCTAAACCGTAACATCCAAATCTTGAGAAAAAAAACCTAAACCCTAAAAAGTAAACCCTAAGCCCTAAACTTTAAATCATAAACCCTAAACCCTTAACACGTAATCCTAAACCCTAAACCATGAGCCTTAAACCCTAAACTTTAAACCTTGTGATTTAATCCACAATCAATAAACCTTAAACCCTCAACCCTAAACCCTATCCCTGACCCATAAACCATAAAATGTGAACCCTGAACCCTAAAGCCTTAAGCCTAACCCTAAACCTTAAAACCAACCCTTGAACCCTAAATCTTAATCCTTGAGACAAAACCTTTAGCTCGGAGACCTTAATCTTAAACCTTAAACTCATAACCTTGAATCCCAAACCCTGAGCCATAGACCCTGAATAATGAACACTGAGCCTTAAACCTTAAACCTTGACCCCTAAGCCCTAAACCCTAAACCATGTACCTTGAGCTCTAAACCCTAAACCTTAATCCATAATTGCTCCTAAAACCTAAACCCGGAGTCTTAAGCACTAACCTAAATTTTAAACCCTAAATACTAAACCCTCAACCATAAATCAAGAGCCATTAAACCTATACCCTAAACCCTAAACACTAATTCCTAAATGCTAAACCCTCAATCATAAACATATATCCCTAAATCCTGACCCCTAAAACCTAACCCTTAACTTTTAACCCTGAGCCTAAACTTTAAAACGTAAACTTTAAACCCCAAACTTGAGCCTTGAGCCCTAAACCCTAAACACTAACCCCTAAACCCTGAACCATGAGCCCTAAAACTTAAATTCTAAACACTAAATATACTAAGCCCTTTAACTCAAAACCCTAAACCCTCAACCATGAGCCCTAAATCTTAAAACTCTAAACCTTAACTTTTTAAAATATTGCCATTTTTTCAAAATAATCATTATATTTTTTAAAAACCATACTTATTCAACAATCCAAACTTTTTACAAAATACTGAATTTTTTCAATATCCAAAAATTTTCTAGAAACCTGACATTTTTTAGAATCCAAATTATTCATAAATACCTACTACTTTTTTGAATATCCCAACTATTAAAAGTCGCAACTTTTTCCAAAATCGATATTTCAAAAAATCTAGGGATTTTGAAAAGTTTGGATTTTGAAAAATTTGAGATTTCAAAAAAGTTAGGATTTTTGAAAACGTAAATCCCAAAATGTAAACCCTAAACCTTGAGCCCTAAACCATAAACGCAAAACCTAAAAATAAAAACCCTAAATTCAAGGCCCCAAACCCCTAACCCCAGGACTTTAAAAAGTCGAGATTCTTGAAATATCCTGATTTTTTTGAAATTTTGACTTTTTCAAAATTCACAAATTTTTCAAAAATTGTTATTTTTTTTAAAATTGTAAATTTTTTAAAACGTGAAGTATTTTGAAATCCCATCTTGTAAATCCCTACTTTTTAGATAATCCTACTGACATTTGTGAATACCAACTTTTTTGAAAACCCAAACTTTTTTGAAATCCCAACTTTTTTGAAAACTTTTTCAAATCCAACATTCTCAAAAATTCTAAATTTTCAAAATCTAAAATTTTACAAAATTCTAGTTTTTTCTAAATTCCAAAACTCTTGACTTTTTCAAAAATCCAAACTTTTAAAAATTCTCGACCTTTTGAAAAATCCCAACTTTTTTGAAATATCGAGATTAAAAAAGTGAAGACTTTTAAAAAAGTTTAAATTTTTAATAGTAAGAATATTCAAAAGAGTAGTAGGTATTTTGAATAATCAAGATTCTAAAAAATATCAGGATTTTAGCAATTTATTGTATTTTTTGAAAAACTTCAAATTTTGAAAAAGTTATGGTTTAGGGTTTAAGGTTTAGGTAGCACAGGGTTAAGGGTTTTGGGTTAAGGGTTTAGGGATCAAGGGATTTAGTGTTTAGGGTTTAATTTGGTGGGTTAATGGTTTGGGGTCTAGGGTTTAGTGTTTAGGGCTTAGGGTTTAGGGTTCTTCAGCTTTCAGGGTTTAGGGTTTATGGTTTAGTGGTCAAGGTTAAAGCTTTATGGTTTAGTATCATGATTTAGGCTTAAAGGATTAGGGTTTATGAATGAGGATTTAGAATTTAGGGTTTAGCGTTTAGAGTTTAGAGTTTAGGGCTCATATTTTATAGTTGAGGGTTTAATATTTAGCATTTAGGGCTTAGGATATAAGACTCAGGATTTATGGTTTAGGATAAATTAGGACTTAAACTTTAGGGATTCAGGTTTAGGGCTCAAGGTGCATATTTTAGGGTTTATTGCTTAGGGGTCAGGATTTAGGGTTCAAGGCTTAGGGTTTAGGGTTTAGGGTGTACGGCTCAGGGTTTATGGTTCAGTGCCTATGGCTTATGGTTTGGGATTACTAGTTTAGGGTTTAAGGTTCAAGCCTCCTGGGTCAAGGTTTAGGGTTTAGGGTTATGGCTCAGGGCTTAGGGTTCAGGGTTCAAGGCATAAATGGTTTAGGGTTTAGATTTTAGGGTTTTTTGTTTATGGTGTAGGGCTCAGGGTTTAGTGTTTTGGGTTTTTGGGTTTAGGTCTCAAGGTTTCGGAATTAGGTTTTTGGGCTCAGGGTTTGTGGTTTATGGTTTACAACTTAGGTTACAAGTTCTAGGGTTTTGGGGTCACAATTTTTGAAAAAATAATGATTTCAAAACATCCCAATTTTGAAATAGTTAAGATTTCAATAAAGTGATGATTTTAAAAAACTACAGATTTTGAAATATTTTTAAAGTGATAAGGTCACGAATTTTAAAAACTCTTAATTTTTGAAAAATTCATGATTTTTTAAATATTTAGAATATTGAACAAATTGACATTTTTAAAATGTTAGAATTTTGGTACAAAATAATTTTTTTGAAAAAACTAGGATTTCAAAAATCCCTTTTTTTAAAAAACATTACTTTTTCAAACATTTCTACATTTTTGTAATTCCAAAGTTTTTTAAAATTGTGACTTTTTTCAAATCCTAACTTTTTCAAAATCACAACCTTTCTATAATATTTAGTTTTTTTTAAATCCTTGACTTTTGTAAAAATCATAATTTTTTTAAAATTCTATCTTTTTAAAAATTTTGAAATTAATTTTTTTCTAAAATCGCAATATTTTTGAAAATATCATTTTTGTTAAATCCAATTTTTTTGGAAAATCAAAATTTCTAATTTTTTCAAAAACATTAATTTTTTTAAAATCTTGACTTTTCAAAAATCACAATTTTTTCAAAATCTAGAATTTTTGCAAAACCTAAATTATTTAAACTCTCGAATTTTTTTCAAAAATTTTGATTTTTTAAAAAAGTTGAGAATTTTTAAATGTAAACATTTTCAAACAAATCCTGACATTATTGAAACTCGCATTTTTTTTACAATCACGATATTTTTAATATAAGATGTTTTTCTAAAATATCAACTTTTTCAAAAATCCCTACTTTTCAAAATCTCAACTTTTCAAAATCCCAAAAGTTTTGAAATCCCAAATTTTTCAAAAACCTTGAATTTTTTTAAAATCACGACTTTTTCAAAAATTACGATTTTAAAATAAAAATCCTATTTTTTTTAAAAAGATCGAATTCGTCTAAAATTGTGACATTTTCAAAAATCAAGACTTTAGAAAAAACCAGACTTTTCAAAAATCCTAATTTTTTTTGAAATACTAAATTTTTCAAAAATCTCAACTTTTTAAAAAATGCTTACTTATTTGAAAAATACCAAATTGTTGGAAAATCTTTAATATTAAAAAAACCAAGTTTTTTGAAAATCATAACTTTTCAAAAATTTGAAAAGTTTAGGGGTCACGATTTTTTAAATTTTCACCATTTCAAAAATGTGATGATTTTTTACAAAGTCATGATTTTGAAAATCTCTACAGCTCTATATAATTGTCGACTTGTTTGAAAATTGTGAATTTTTTTATAATGTTGTCTTCTTTGAAAATCCTAACTTTTTAAAAATTCTTAACTTTTTCGAAATTGTGACTCTTTTTTAAAATTGATATTTTTTAAAAAAAATCCTTTTTTTTAAAAAAAATTACTTTTTAAAAATTCAAACTTTTCAAAACTCCCAACCTTTTCAAAAACCAAATTCTGAATTTTTTGAAATTCACAAAATTTTAAAATATCAAATTTTTCAAAAATCTAGACTTTTTGGAAAATCTAAATTATTCAAACCACCTACTTTTCTTCAAGAATCCTGATTTTTTTTAAAAGTTGAGACTTTTGAAAATTCCACATGTTTAGAGAAATCATGAAATTTTAGAAAATCCCATTTTTAAAAAAATCATGACTTTTTTAATATCTAGTGTTTTGCTAAAATTTCAACTTTTTTGAAAATCCTGACTTTTTCGAAATCTTGTCTTTTTCAAAATCCCAACTTTTTAGAAATTCCAAATTTTTTTGAAAATCTTGATTTTTTTGAAACGTGTGACTTTTTTCAAAAATTGTGATTCATTTAAAAAATCCCATTTTATTTTACAATCTCAAATTTCTTTAATAATCTATAATTTTTAAAAAATAGAAACTTTTCAAAAAACCTAGCTTTTTTCAAATTCATGACATCTTCAAAATCCCGACTTCTTCAAAATGTCGGAATTTGGTAAAAGTTTTTTTTTTTTTTAAATAATTGGTATTTTGAATAAGCCTTTCTTTTTCAAAATTACAACTTTTTTGAATACCCAATTTTTTTGAAATATCCCAAATTTTCAAAAATCTCACAAAATTGAAAAGTCAAGATTTTCAAAACTATTGATTTTCAAAATAGTCAGTATTTTGAAGAAGTCATTATTTCAGAAAAAGTTAGGAAATTTGAAAAGTATGAATTTTTTAAAATGTCTAAATTTTTTAATCAGTTGAGATTTTTTTTTTAAATGATATTTTCAAAAAATTTACAATTTTTTCAAAAGTCACGATTTTTCAAAAAATTTAGGATTTCAAAAAACACAAGATTTTTAAAAAGTTGAGATTTGAGTAAAAAACTGAATATTAAAAAAGACACATTTTTTTTAAAAATAAGAGTTTAAAAATTTCAGGATTTCTTTTTGAAAATTTCAACTTTTTAAAAAAATCAGGATTTTTTTTATAAAGTCAAAGAGTTTGAATAATTTAGGACTTTCAAAAAGTTAGGATTTTTGAAAAAGTCATGATTTTAAAAACATAACAATTTTTAAATTGTTGGGATTTACAAAATGTTAGGATTTTTGAAAATTTCGCTATTTTGAATAAGCATGCCTTTTTCAAAATGAAATCTTTTTTGAAAACCTGACTGTTTTGAAACATCTGAAATTTTAAAAAATCTCACAAAATTGAAAATTCAAGATTTTTAAAACTATTGGTATTTTGAAAAATCAAGATTTTCAAAAAAAAAATTCTATTTTCGAATAAGATAGGATTTTTCAAAAAATGTGAATTTTTTTAAAGAGAGTATATTTTAAAAAACTAGTAATTTTCAAAATAGTCATTATTTTATTGAAGTCATGATTTATGAAAAAGTTAGGATTTTGTAAAGTCTAATTTTTTTAAAATGTCTAAATTTTTGAAAAAGTTGAGATTTTAAAAAAAATCTTTTTTTTTTTAAATAACTTTTTGAAAGTCACGATTTTTAGGAAAAATTCATGATTTTCAAAAAAATTAAGATTTCAAAAAAATTGGGATTTCCAAAATCTCAAGATTTTGAAAAATTCAAGATTTTAGAAAAACACAAAATATTAAAAAAGGCACATTTTTTTAAAAAGTAGGGGTTTCGAAAATGTAAGGATTTCTTTTTAAAATTTTACTTTTTAAAAATCTCAACTTTTTTAAAAAAATCATGATTGTTTAAAAAAAGTAGAGAGTTTGAATAATTTAGATTTTCCACAAAGTTTAGACTTTTGAATAAGTCATGATTTTTGAAAAAATCATTTTTTTTTGAAAAAGTCATGAATTTCAAAAACTTTAGGATTTAAAGAAGTCGGGATTTTGAAAAAGTTGTGATTTATGGAAAATTCAAAATTTTAAAAAATTCAAAATTTTTGAAAAATGAGGCATTTTAATCAATTCAATATTTTCCATAAAGTTGTGATTTTTGAATAGTAAAATTTATTTAATAGTCTAAATCTTGAAATTTTAAAAATGTTTACTTTTTATAAAATCGCGACTTTTTCAAAATTTACGAATTTTTCAAAATCCATGAGATTTTCAAAAATTGTGAACTTTTTAAATTCTTGACTTTATCACTTTCAAAATCCAAACTTTTTAAAGATTGTTATTTTTTTCGAAATGCTAACCTATTCAAAATTGAGACACTTTTGAAATCATGCCTTTTTAAAACATCATGACTCATAAAACCTAAAACCTAAGTCGTAAACCCCAAACCATGAGTCCAAAAACCTAAGCTCTAAATCCTAAACAATAAACCATAAACCCTTAACATTGAATCCTAAACCCTAAGCCATAAACCCAAAACCATAAACTTTAAACCATAAACTCTAACCCCCAAAACTTAAAAAATAAACTCTAAACCCTGATCCCTAAACCCTACACCCTTAACCTTAAGCCTTAAACAATAAACCCTAAAACCTAAATCGTAAACCTTAAGTTGTAATTACTCTTAAACCCTAAATGTTAAATCCTAAAAACTAAACCTCTAAAAGTAAACCTTAAAACCCAAACCCTAAACCTTAAACCATCCTTAGCCCTAAACCCTAATGATAAACTCTTAACTCTTTAATTACTTAACATTAAGCACTGAACCCAAAACAAATTGGGATTTTTAATCAATTAATATTTTGATAAAGACAAGGACTTTGAAAAGGTTGGGATTTTTGAGAAGTTGGCATTTTTTCTAATTTAAAGAGGATTTTTGAAAAGTTAGAATTTTTAAAAAAGTCATGATTTTTGAAAAAAATAATATTTTCAAAAAAGTCAAGATTTTTGAAAAGTTGGGATTTTTAAAACGTCAAGATTTTTGAATAAGTTGGGATATTTGAAAATTCACGATTTTTAATATTTGTGATTTTCAAAAAAATAAATTTGTTTTTTTTTAAAGTAAAGATATTCAAAAAACTTAAGATTTTAGAAAATTTGGGAACTTTTAATAAGTTAGGATTTCTGAAAAAGTCTCGATTTTCGAATTTGTCACAATGTTTGAAATAGTTACGATTTTTGAAAAAGTTGAGATTTTCAAAAAGTTAGAATTTCATAAAAATCAAAATTTCAAAACTATAGAGATTTCAAAAAAGGTAGAATTTAAAAAAAAAACACAAAATTATCAAAAAGGTGAGGATTATCAAAAAGTTGTGATTTTTGATAGTTGGTATATTTAAAATCTCGAAATGTTCAAAAATCTATTTTTTTTAAATCTAGACATTTTATAAAATCATTATTATTTAAAACTTGAATATAATAGATTTTTTACAAAATAGAATATTCAAAAAAGTCAAGATTTAAAAAAAAAAATTGCAATTTTGAGGTTTTTTAAATAATCAAGATCTTTGAAAAAGTAAGTATTTTGGGAGAAGTCAATATTTTACAAAAACACTGGATATTAGAAAAATTTAGATTTTACAAAATGTATGGATTTTTGAATAAGTCAAGATTTTAAAAAAAGTAAAGATTTTTTTTAAATTAAGTATTTTTGAAAAAGTCACGAATTTCAAAAAAATCAGGATTTTAAAGAAGTTGATATTTTCATAAAGCCAAGATTTCAAAAAAAATGGGATATAAGAAAAAATCAAGATTTTTCAATTCGTCATGATTTTTTGAAAATGTCGATATTTTTGAAATGTAGATAGTTTTTTTTAAATTAGGATTTTTAAAATATTTGATATTTTCAAAAAGGTCAGAAATTTAGAAAAAGATAGAATTTAAGAATTTTTTACAGAGTTAGAATATCAACAATTAGGATTTTTGAAAAAACTGGAGATTTTCAGAAAAGTCAAGATTTTGAAAAAGTAGTGATTTTGAAAATGCCAGGAATTTTGAAAAAGTTAGGATTGTCAGAAAAGATATGATTTTAAAAATTGCAATTTTCAAAATTGTCGACAATTACAAAACTGTAGAGATTTTTTAAAAAGTAGGATTTGTTTATAAAGTTAAGATTTTCAAAATCCTAGCTTCTCAAAAATGGTAACATTTTTAAAATCTCAAATTTTTTAGAATTCTAATTCTTTATAAAATTGTGAATTTTTCAAAAATCACAAGTTTTTTTAAAAATTATGAATTTTTTAAATTCATGACTTTATCTCTTTCAAAATCTTCCAAAATCTACACTTTTGAAAAGCATGACTTTTTTGGAACTATCTATTTGAAAATTTGGAAAATTTTGAAATTGTGACTTTTTCAAAAATCATGAATCCTAAACCCAATAACCTAAACTGTAAACCCCAAGCCCTAAACACTAAACCTTAAACACTAAACACTAAATCCTAAACCTAAATCATTAACCCTAAACTATAAAACCAAAACCCTATAACCTAATCCATAAATCCTAAACCCTCAACCATAAACAATGATCGCTGAGCCTTAAACCCTAAACCTTCAAACCTAAACATTGAGCCATAAACCCTAAACTCTTAACCCTCACCCTTAAACCCTAGCACTAAACCATAAACCCTGAGCCCTGAGCCAAAAATTTAAATACTGAGACATAAAACCTAAACCCTAAGGCCTAAATTTTATTCCGAAGACATAAAACCTAAACCCTAAACACATAACCCTGAACCCTAAGCCATATACCCTAAATCATGAACCCTGAGCCCTTAACCCTAAACCCTAAACCCTAAGCCCTGGAACCTAAACTATAACCCCTAAGACCTAAGCCATAAACAATAAACCATGTACCTTGAGCCCTAAAACCTAAACCCTAAACTATGAGCACTAAACCCTAAACCTTAAATCTTAAGACCTAATTACTCCTAAACCCTAAACCCTAAACCCTAAACCATGAGTCCTAAACCATAAATACTAAACCCTCAATCATAAACCATGATCCCTACACCCTAAATGCTAAGCCCTGAAAGCTACTACCATAAACATAGATCCCTAAACCCTGAGAGCTAAACCCCAAACTCTTAACCTGAAACCCTAAACCCTGAGCCCTAAATCTAAACTTTTTTAAAATATCAACTTTGTCTAAAACTCTTAACCCTAAACCCCAAACACTAGACCTTTAACATTGAATCCTAAATAGTAAACCCTATGCCCTAAACCATAAACCCAAAACCATAAAGCCTAATCCTTAAACTCTAAGACCCAAACCTTAAACTTTAAATCCTTAACCCTGAGCCTTAAACCCTAAATCCTAAACCATAAACCCTAAAGCCTTAGGCCTAATCCTAAACCTTGAACATTGAGCCCCAAACCTTGAACCCTAAGCCAAAACCCTAAACCTTGAGCCTAGTGATTTGAACACTACACCTTAAACTCATAACCCCGAACCATGATCCATAGACCCTGAACCATGGGCCCTCAATCCTAAACCCTAAGACATAAAAATTAAATATTGTACCTTGATTTCTAAACCCTATAGCATAAACCCTAAAAACTAAACCCCTAAACACTAAATCCCCTGCCCTAAACCTTGAGTACTAATTTTCAAAAAAAAATCTAGTTTTTAAAAATCATGATTTTTTTGAAAACCTTACTTTTTAAAAAAATTTAACTGTTATCAAAATCTTGACTTTTTCAAAAATCAAAAATCTCAATTATTCAATATACACAACTTAAAAAAAAACAAGATTTTAAAAAATTTGAGATTTCAAAAACTTTGGGATTTCAAAATATTTAGAATTGGAAAAGCTGAGATTTTGAAAAAGTTGAGATTATCAAAAAGTCAATATTTTTGAAAAGTTGAGGATTTTTAAAAAGTTGTGATTTTAAAAAACTTTAGATTTTCAAAAAAGTCAAAACTATTGAAAAAGTCACAAATTAGAAAAAATATTGTTGAAAATGTAAGGATTCAAAAAATGTCGGGACTTCTAAAATATTAGAAATTTTGAACAAGTTGGGGTTTTTGAAAAATTAATATTTTTAAAAAGTAAGGAATTTTGAAAAGTTGGGATTTTGGAAAAGTGGGATTTTTTAAAGAGTCAAGGGATTTTCGAAGAGTCAGGATTTTTGATGAGAAAGTATTTTTGAAAAAGTCAATATTTTAAAAAAAAGTTGAGATTTTAAAGAAAGTCAGGATTTTTGAAAAGTTGGGATTTTAAAAAAGTCTAAATTTTGTGAAAAAGACAAGATTTCAAAAAAATCAGGATTTTTTAAAAAAATCTTGATTTTCAAATAAGTAAGGATTTTTGAAAAGGTCAACATTTTTGAATAGTCTAAATTTTTTAAAAAGTCTAGATTTTTGAAAAGTGTGGATATTTAGAAAGCACATTATAATAAACAAAATTGGATTTTCAAAAAAATTATAATTTTCAAAAAACTTTTGATTTTAGAAAAAGTTAGAAGAATTTCATGATTTTAAAAAGTAAGAATTTCAAAAAAAATCAGATTTTTGAAAAAGTTGAGATTTTCAAAAAATTCAAGATTATGAAAAATTTGGGATTTTCAAAAAAATATTTCGAATAAGTTGTGATTTTGAGAAAGCCAAGATTTTTGAAAATGTCAAGATTTTTTAAAATAGTGAGGATTATAAAAAAAACTTGGAATTTCTAAAAAAACCATGCTTTCAAAAACTTTGTGATTTTTGAAAACCCAGGAATTTTGGAAAAGTTAGGATTATCAAAAAAGACAAGATTTTATAGAAAGTTACAATTTTAAAAAAAGTTGAGGATTACAAAACTATAGATAATTTTCAAAATGTAAGGATTTTTTAAAAAGTTGGGATTTTTGAAATCCTAAATTTTTAAAAAATCCTTAATTTTCAAAAAAATTAACATTTTCAAATCCTCAACTTTTTCAAAATTTCGACTTTTTATGAAATCTCAACTTTTTTGAAATTTAAGATTTTTTAAAATGTGACTTTTTAAAATTCTCATTGACCTGATCACTTTCCAAACCTTTCAAAAACTAGAATTTATGAAAATTGTGATTAACAATGAACCCTAAACCCCAATCTATGAGCCTGAAAACATAATCCCTAAACCCTAAGCCATAAACCCTTAACATTGAATCCTAAACTCTAAACCTAGAGCCCTAAACCATAAATCTAAAACCTTGAACCCTGAGCCCTAAATTTTAAGCCCTAAATCCTAAACATGAAACCCTAAAATATAAACCCTAACCCATTAGACGCAATCCTTTAACCCTAAACCCTAAACCTTGAACCCTGAGCTAAAACCATAAACTCTAAACCTTGATCCCAGAGACCTTAACCCTAAACCCTAAACTCATAACCTCGAACCTCGAACCCTTATCCATAGACCCTGAACCATGAACCATAAATTCTAACCCCTAAGCCATTAACCATAAATTTTAACCCCTAAGCCCTAAACTCTAAAAAGAACGATAATAAGATCGTGCCAAGCCAAGAATATAGATGCTAATCAAACATCACGATCAATAAGATGAAAGTGATTCACCAGAATAACTTTACATAAACCTTTGCAAAAAAATGAGTAGTAATATCATATATTATTATGGAACTCAATGAAATATAATGAGAATAGACCTTAGTTATATAGGAAAGGAATAACAATCTAAGAACCAATCAAGGTCATAGATCAAGCCATAAATCAAGGAAAGAACTAGTCAATACCATATATCAAGGAAAAAACTATACCTAACAACTAGATAATATCTCTTAATATCTAAATAAATAAAAAGAAATATCCACACACATAAGTGGGTGAGTATAAATACAATAAAGGAAAATAATGTACCTAGGTATGAACTAAAGTAAATACATACTCTAACACCCCCCTCAAGTGAAGCTAGGGGCCAAAATAGAAGTGGCATGTCAACCGTATGAATCCTGACAACTACGCTTGATGAGGTACTCATGTACAATATATCCATGAAGAAATCTCGAACCAAAAGAAAGAAAGAATCCTGCTAGAAGGAAAGAGAAAGAAGAAGAAGAAGGAAGATGTTCTCACGAACACCCACCAAGAACAACTTCTGAAATCCCAAGCATTCCACACAACTCAAGGTAGCGAGGTGATGTAAAAGGATTCGTAAAGATGTTTGCAACCTGCTGCTGAGTCAGAAGGTACTCCAAGCAAAGAACTCTATCCTGAATGTGCTGCTGAATGAAGTGGATGTGTATCTCGATATGCTTGGTCCGTTGGTGCTCAACTGGGTTGCGAGAAATGTGAATTACACCACACCAAAGTACAGTTGGTGAATCCTGTGGGAATCCAAACTCTGTCAATAACTGGTGAAGCCAAAGAATTTGCTAACTCACTATAACTACTGCCCTGTACTCTACCTTTGAAGATGAAAGTGTAATAACCTGTTACTTTTTTCACGCCCAAACAACTGGAGAAGAACCAAGATAGAAAAAATAGCTAGAAGTGGAATGCCTATCATTAATAGAACCTGCCCAATCTAAATCTATATACCCAACAAACTGAGTAGAGCCCCTAATGTAGTGTAGGCCAAAGTGGGAAGTGCCATGCAAAGAGCACAAAATCCTTTTAGTAGCCTACCAGTGACTACTATGAGGAGAATGTGCAAACCGAGATACAAGCCCTACTATAAATGAAATATCAGGGTGAGTATGGGTCAAGTACATGAGACTCCTAACCAACGGCCTATACAATGTAGGATCACACCGTGGTGTAGTACATGTGGATGTAAGAGTAACTCCAGACTGAAAAGGAGATGGACTTGGCTTACAATCAACCATATCAAAGCACCTAAGAAGATCATGGGTGTACTTTTGCTAACTCAAATGAATCCCTGAATCTGTTTGAGAAATCTACAAACCAAGGAAATAATGCAATAGCCCAAGATTTGTTATGTCAAACTATGTAGAAAGAGCCCTCTAAATACTCTAAATGTGGGAAGAAGAGCTGTTAGTAAGTAACAGATCATTAACATACAAGACAAGTATCACAATATCCTCACCAACATGCTAGAGATACACTGTATGATCGGAGTGGCAACGAACAAAACTAGTAGATAGAAGAAAAGAATCCATCTTCTCATACCAAGCCCAAGGGGCTTGTTTGAGACCATAGAGAGACCTTCGGAGCCAACAAACAAGAGAAGAATCCTGAACAAATCTAGCCGGTTGCTCCATATTTATTTCTTCTTGTAGATCTCCATGTAAGAAGGCACTCTTCATGTCCATCTAGTATATGGGCCACCCTTGTGATGCAGTAATAGAAATTACAAGGTGTACAGAATCCATCTTGGCAACATGTGCAAAATTCTCAGAGTAATGAATACCTTCAACATTTAAAAAACCTTTTGCAAAAAGATTAGCCTTATACTTGTCAATGGACCCATCAACTACGCATTTGGTTTGGTATACCCACTTACACCTAACCATTTTTCTTCCTTTAGAAAGAGATACCAAATCCCAAGTATGATTCTTCATCAAAGAAGAATACTCAGCTATCATCGCATCATCCCAATCCGGTATCCCATGAGCCTTTGAAAAATATTGTGGATCCTCAAAAACTACCTGACACAAAATTCCAGAACTTGTAGAATTTGTGTGATGATGCCTAGTGGGTGAAAGATCCTCTATGAAAGGTGCTGCCTCAAAAACAGTAGTACGAGCCCACTTAGGCATAGTGACAACATCAGTGGGAATAAGATCCCCAATGGTATCTATAACCACCTCATCAATCTCCTCAAAGAAAGGATCCTCAAGATGAGATGAAGAAGATGAAGAATCATGAGGAGTGAAATGCTCATCAAACTGAACATGTGTTTGAAAAAGAACATCATGTATATCAGGATCTAAAAGATGATAAACTCTCATGTCCTCATAATAGCCTACAAAGATCAAGGGTTTACTCTTCTTAACCAAAGCTTTCCTTTTCTTCTTTGGCACAAAGGCCCAAGCATAGCTCCCAAAGACTCAAAAAAATGAGACATTTGGCTTAGTGTTGGACCAAGCTTCCTCTGGAGTCAAATGATCAAGTGCTCTATGCGGTGTATGATTCTAAATATAGTTAGCACAATTAACTACTTCTGCCCAATGGATAGGAGGTATACCTCTTGAATCATCATAAAGTTAGCCATTTCCTTCAAAGTTTTATTCTTCCTTTTTGTTAATTCATTTTGTTGTGGAGTATGAGGAACAGAATACTGGTGAATAATGCCTTGAGTTGCCAAAATTTTAGAAAACTCATTGTTGAAGTACTCACCTCCATTATCAATGTGAAGGTTCTTTATGTTACTAGAAGATTATTTTTCTACCAAAGCCTTCAAGAATTTAAAGTGTGAAAAAACATCACTTTTCTACTTGAAAAAATAAACCCAAGTACGCCTCAAGAAATTATCAATAAATGTAAGTGCATACTTAGCTCTATTGAAAGATGGGGTAGGAAAAACCATCAAGTTATAATGAAAAACCATCAAGTAGGAAAAACCGAGTGGGTGCCGACGAGTGAGTTTATAGGCCGCAGAGTGGAACGTTTCAGATTCTGATCGTATCCACTTGGTCTAGGGTCCTCCATCGGGGTTACGGAAGTGATTTGCAAGACATTGCAAGAGGGGGAGGCGCTGCGGAATCCCCCTGTATATAGCCCGAATCGTTGTGTTCTCTCCTCGAAGCCTGTCACGCTTTACGGAAGTAACCTTTGGTGGTAGACCCATTTTCTGAGTGGGCGCCGACGAGTGAGTCTTTAGGCCGCTGAGTGGGACGTTTCAGATTCTGATCGTATCCACTTGGCCTAGGGTCCTCCACCGGGGTTATGGAAGTGATTTGTAAGACATTGCTAGAGGGGAGGCGCTGCGGAATCCCCCTGCGTATAGCTCGAGTCGTTGTGTTCTCTCCTCGAAGCCCGTCACGCTTTACGGATGTAACCTCCGGTGGTCGACCCATGTTCCGAGTGGGAGCCGACGAGTGAGTCTTTAGGCCTCGGAGTGGAACGTTTCAGATTCTGATCGTAGTATCCACTTGGCCTCGGGTCCTCCATCGGGGTTATGGAAGTGATATGCAAGACATTGCTAGAGGGGAGGCGCCGCGGATGCCCCCCTGCGTATAGCTCCGGTTCGTTGTGTTCTCTCTTCGAAGCCTGTCACGCTTTACGGATGTAACCTCCGGTGGTTGACCCATTTTCTGAGTGGGCGCCGACGAGTGAGTCTTTAGGCCTCGGAGTGGAACGTTTCAGATTCTGATCGTATCCACTTGGCCTTGGGTCCTCCATCGGGGTTATGGAAGTGATTTGCAGGACATTGCTAGAGGGGAGGCGCCGCGGAAGCCCCCTTGTATTTAGCTCCGGTTCGTTGTGTTCTCCCTTCGAAGCCTGTCACGCTTTACGGATGTAACCTCCGGTGGTTGACCCATATCCGAGTGGGTGCCGACGAGTGAGTTCTCAGGCTGCAGAGTGGAACGTTTCAGATTCTGATCGTATCCGCTTGGCCTAGGGTCCTCCATCGGGGTTATGGAAGTGATTGGCAAGACATTGCTAGAGGGAGGGGAGGCACGCTCATTCTACTTTTGTTTTACCTATCTCGTCGAAGGCTTTTACGTTGCGTGGAAATATCCTTTGGAGGTCCATATGTGCCCTTTTTTGGCAATGATGTGGAATGTTTCAGATTCTGATCGGATCTCACGTTGCCTAGGGTCCTCCGTTGGTCTTATTTTACGCGTTTTGTAAATGCTTCGAGGAGAAGGGTAGTAATCAAATCGGGTCGAGGTTGGCTAGTCCAGACAGTGTGCGCCCTTTGAACGTGCGTAGGGGGCTATCCTGGGTAAGGACGTCCCTGAGCAGTCTTATAATTGAGGTGGCTGCGTGCACGGTGCATTCTGTGTGGCCTATGTTTATCGCGAGCAATTTTGCTTCGAGGCTTAGGGTAAAGGGCTTCGTACGGGACGCGCTTCCCAGATGCCTGTGAACCGAATCTCGTTGTCGATGCGCTCCGGCCCTATGCAGTCTATCCACCCCCGAAGATGTGAGGTTTTACGAGGTTCTTGATGCCCCCGTCGTGTTTTTGCCGCGACATTTGATGCGCCAACGGGTCCATTGGAAAATCTCTAATGCTCGTCGGTGTTGAAAATGTTGGAAGCACGTGGAGATCTTCAATGGTTGCCTACCTTTCCGCGTCGACATCTGAGCTCGAGGTGTGGGTTGATTCGATGTTTTTCTGCAAGAGAGGAGGAATTTGATATTTTGCTTTCGCATTTGTGCGGGTCTCGTCGCGCCTTTTGAAGGCCTCCGACGTCCCGTGCGTGGAAGGGAGCTACCTGGTCGATCCTGCCAGTAGTCATATGCTTGTCTCAAAGATTAAGCCATGCATGTCTAAGTATGAACTATTTCAGACTGTGAAACTGTGGTGAAGAAGCTATCTTAGACAAATTCTTAGGAAAAGGATCTTGATGTTGTTTCCCTAATGCACAATCATGACAAACTCCCTCAAGATAAGAAACTCTAGGAAGACCATCTACCATACCATGAGTGCTTGACTCCTTTAAATATCTGTAATTAAAATGTCCAAATCTTTCATGCCAAAGCTTACTCTCTGAATCTGAATGAGAAACCAATCCTATCCCTATAGAAAAAGTGTCATCAAAACCCTCAAAGTGATATAGTCTATAGCTATGATCAATAATACCCTTACCAACAAGTGAATAAGGCTCCAACAAATTTCTTACTTCTGCTCCATGTGGTGTAAAAGTCACTATTTTTCCTTGACCAGAATGAAAAATTTGATATACAGAAAGTAAATTTGCAGTGATGTTAAAAACATATAGTGCATCTTGGATATTGCCACCATCAAGCTGTATATCACCTTTTCCCTCAACAGAAAGAAACGAAGAATCTCCAACCTCAATTTTGGAAGTAGAACTCAAACCTAGAGACATAAAAGACTCCTTGTGCCTTTCCATGCTGATTAGAAGGAGGTGGAGTGGAGATAGAAATTTTGTGTTTCTTGACTGCATCCTCTAAGGCTTGCATTCGCTTATAACACCTATTTTCTTCATGATTACTACCCCCACAAAAAGAGCATGAATGGCTAGACTATTCTTGGATTTAGAAGACTCATTGGGTTTTGAGTTGTTTTCTTTGGGTTTAAGAGCATTTTGAGATGGAGAAGGTGTGGATTTGGTTTTACTGTTTAGTTTTCCCTTTCGCTTAAGATTAGATGTAACTAATTCCTTTTGAGAGGTAGAAGACTCAAGGTGAGATAATTTGGATTCTTCCCTAGTAAGTCTTTCACAAAATGTTTCTAAGTTAGGTATTTTGAAGGTGTCACCTAAGGCATCCATGCTAGAGAAAAAGGTAGAAGCAAAAATTTGGAATGGTCCTCTCAACTTGGATAGAATCAAGTAAACACACTCTTCATCTTTCGTATCTCTTCCACTCCCCTTCAACTGTGTCAACAAATACTTGAAGTTGGTTCTAAAATACCAAATGAAATAAAAGACTGTCACTGACATAAGTTCCTATCAAACCCATACACTCATTAAATTCACATTGGTTCTAAAATTTCTCATATTCTCTAGTGAACACTAGTTTTTTTAGAAGTTAAAAGCCCATAATCCTTTCCTCTTAATTATTATTTCCATTCATGGTTTCCATGTGTGGTAATTATGTGTTGTTAATTACTCAACATGATCTAATGTAGAAGTAGATAAAAATTCCATCCTCAAAAAATCACCAAAAGAAATGCAAAAACCAAGCAATGCAACAAGAGCCCCCCAAATTTTGGCACTTTATAATGAGTGTGTGTTAAAATATGAAACTTTTTAATTATAGTGCAATTCTCAAAATAAATATTTCTAATGGAAAGAGTATAAAAAACACGCACTTTTGTAAAAATGACACTCAAAATTGAGTTACTGATCAAATAATACAAGTTTTTCAATATTTTGCTCTACTATTTATTTTAGCTACCACAAAAATAGAATAGAATACTCTTTCTTGCCTTCACCACACAAATAATATGTAAGGGGGCTGGAGTTAAGCACCTACTAGTAGGAATCACAAGCTTTAAGCCCTCATATGACCAGGAGATAAGGGTTTCAATGGGTGTTTTGCATAAAACTACACGCAACAACACAATACAGATAAATCCCAAATATATAAATATTTAAAAAAAAACTCCCAAAATGAATCTTACAGACGGATGTCAATAGAAATCTCCTATTCTGATACCATAAAAGGAATGATAACCAGATCGTGCCAAGCTAAAAACATAGATGTTAATCAAACATCACAATCAATAAGATGAAAGTAATTCACCAGAATAACTTTACATATTCCTTTACAAACAAATGAGCAACAATATCATATATTATTATGAAACTCAATGAAATACAATGAGAATGGACCTTGCTTATTATAGAGGTAAGGAATAACAATCTAAGAACCAATCAAGGTCGTAGATCAAACCATAAATTATGGAAAGAACTAGTCAATTCCATAGATTTACGAGAGAACTAGACATCAAGGATTTAGTCAATACTATAGATATAGGAAAGAACTAGTCAATACCATAGATCAAGGAAATAACTATACCTAACAACTAGATAATATATCCTAATATCTAAATAAATAAATAAAAATATCCACACACATAAGTGGGTGAGGATAAATATAATAAAGGAAAATAATGTACCTAAGTGAACATGAGCTAAGGTAAATACCTACTCTAACAAATCCTAAATTATATCTTAAGCCCTAAACCCAAAACCGTGAACCTTTAGGTAAAAAACCTAAACCCCTCTTAATCTTCTAAGCCCTGATCCCTCAACCTTTAGCCCTAAACCCTAAACCTTAAACCCTAACTTTTTAAGAAATTGCTACTTTTTCAAAACTCGTGACTTTTTTAAAAAATCATGATTTTTTTTTAATATACCAATTTTATTGAAAACATGAATTTTTCAAGAATCTAAACATTTTCAAAATCTCAAATTTTTCAAGAATCTAAACTTTGTCAAAAATCAAATTTTTTTCTAGAATCCTTACATTTTCTAGAATCTTGATTATTCAAAATACCAACTACTTTTTCAAATATCCTAACTATTCAAAATTATAAATTTTTCAAAAAATCTTGACTTTTTCAAATTTGATATTTCAAAAAAGCTGAGATTTTTTTAAAGTTTGGAATTAAGAAAAACTTAAGATTTTGAAAAAATTTAGATTTTGAAATAATTAGGATTTTTTAAAATTTTAAGATTTCAAAAAAATGTCTAGATTTCATAAAAGTTTTAGTTTTCAAAAAACTTGGGATTTCAAAAAATTTGGCAAGATTTTCAAAAAGGTAAGGATTTAAAAAAACTTGATATTTTTGAAAAAGTTGGGATTTTGAAAAAGTTGGCAGGATTTTCAAAAAAGTAGGGATGTAAGCAAAATCAAGTATATCAAAAAAGGTGGTATTTAAAAGTTCTCTTGATATTCAAAAATTTAGGGTTTTCAAAAAATAGCAATTTTTGAAAATTGATGATTATTAAAATAGTCATAATTTCAAAAAATTTAGGATTTTTATAAAATACTAACTATTGAAAGTTGTGACTTTTTGGAAATCCCATGTTTTTTAAAAATCCCAATTTTTCGAGAAAGTCAAGATTTTGAATAAGTTTGGATTTTTGAAAAAGTTGCAACTAATGAAAAAGTTGATATATGTTAAAAGTCAAGATTTTTAAAATGTTGGTATTTTTTAAAAAGTCATAATTTTTTACAAAGTTGGGATTTCAAAACAAAATCCTATTTCACAAAAGTCAGCATTTTAAAGAACGTCGAGAATTTTTAAAATTTGAGTTTTTCAAAAAAGTTGGGATTTTAAAAATTTTGAGATTACCAAAAAGTTGTGATTTCAAAAAAGTTATGATTTTAAAGAAAATCAAGATTTCAAAATACTTAGGATTTGGAAAAAAAAAAAGTTGGGATTTTAAAAATCTTGGAAATTTCAAGAAGTCTGGACTTTCAAAAACTTGATATTTTTCAAAAATTCATGACATGTGAAAAATTTGCAATTTTTTAAAACTTCAAGATTTAAAAAATGTTGAGACTTTCAAAAATATAAGCATTTTTCAAACAAGTTGGAATTTTTGAAAAATCAATATTTTTCAAAATGTCAGAATTTTTGAAAAGTCATGATTTTTTAAAAATTTGGGACTTTCAAAAACTTGAGATTTTCAAAAAAATTACAACATGAAAAAAATTTGCAATTTTCAGAAATATCAGGATTTGAAAAATGTCAGGACTTTGAAAATGTTCGGATTTTTCAAATAAGTTGGGGTTTTCAAAAAATCAATATTTTCAAAAAGTTTGGGATTTTGAAGATGTAGGGATTTAGCAAAAGTTGGGATTTTCAAAAGATTTGAGATTTTAGAAAAGAGATTTTTTGTAGAGTCTGAATTTTTGAAAAAGTTAATATTTTCAAAAAACTTGAGATTTAAAAAAAATCAAGATTTTTGTAAAGTCAGTATTGCAAAAAAGTGAGATTTTTGATAAGTCACGATTATGTAAAAGTCAAGATATTAAAAAAAAAATATTATTTAAAAGTCAAGATTTTCAAATAATTCAAGACTTTGGAAAATGTTTGAATTTTGAAAACGTCAAGATTTTTGAAAAAGTCATGTTTTTTTAATAAGTCAATTTTTTTGAAAAAATCAAGATTTTAAATATTTTTTATTTTTAAAAAAGTAATACTTTATTTAAAAAGTAAGGATTTTCAAAAAAGTCAACATTTTTGATAAAGTTGGGATTTTAGAAAATTCAGGAATTTTTGAAAAAGCTCAAATTTTTACGAAGTCATGATTTGTGAAAAAGAGGAAATTTTCTAAAAAGTCAATATTTTTTAAAAATTTAAAATTTAGAAAAATTTAGGGATTTAAAAAAAGTACGGTTTTTTGAAAAAGTTGGGATTTTTAAAAAATTGAGGTTTTCAAAAAAAAATTTTTTTTGAGAAAGTCAAAATTTTCAAAAAAGTCAAGATTTTTCTAAAAAGTTACAATTTTTAATAGTTTCAATCTTTAAAAAATAGGTATTTTGAATAGTCAAGATCATTGAAAAAGTAGGTATTTTGAATAATGAAGATTCTAGAAAAATACTAGATTTTTGAAAAAGTTGGTATTTTGAATGATCTCATCTTTTTCAATATCACAACTTTTTTTAAAACCCAATTTTTTTGAAAATCTAAATTTTTTGAATAGTTAGGATTTTCAAAAAAATTACGATTTTGAATAATAGATATTTTCCAAAAGTTTTCTATTTTCGAATAAGTTAGGATTTTAAAATACTTGAGATTTTTAAAAAATATAGTTTTTTTTTAAAATGGGATTTTTAGGAAGTCGTGATTTTGAAAAAAGTTTGGATTTTTAAAAGTCAAGATTTTTTAAAGTTTAATTTTTTTAAAAATACTAAATTTTTGAAGAAGTTGAGATTTTCGAAAAAAATGGGATTTTTTCAAAATAATCATGGTTTTTGAAAAAGTCACAATTTTCGAAAAATTTAGGATTACAAAAAAGTTGTGATTTCGAAAAAAAAGGATTTTCAAAAAAGTAAAGATTTAAGAAAAAGCAATAGATATTAAAAAAGTCACGAATTTTAAAAAGAATGGAGTTTCAAAAATGTCAGGATTTCTCTAAAATAGGTTATTTTTAAAAAATCTGAACTTTTTCAAAAATTCAGGAGTTTAAAATAATTTAGATTTTCTAAAATGTCTGGATTTTTTAATAACTAATTTATTTTCGAAAAATTTACGAGTTTTGAAAAAGTTGGTATTCTTGAAAAAGTCACGAATTTATTTTCAAAATCAGGATTTTAAAAAAATGGAATTTTTGAAAATTCAATATTTCAAACAATTCAAGATTGTTAAAAAATCAAGATTTTTGAAAAAGTAAGGCTTTCCTGATAAATTAAGATTTTTGAAGAGGTTGATTTTTTTGAATAGTCTAAATTTTTGAAAAAGTCTAGATTTTTAAAAAGAAGATATTTTTTAAAATTTTTGGGATTTTAAAAAAATTACAATTTTAAAAAAATCATGATTTTAGAATAAGTTAGATTTTTTAAAAATTTGGAATTGAAAAAAATATTATTATTGAAAAAGTAAAAATTACGAAAAGGTTCAGATTTCAAAAAAGTGACAATTTGGAAAAAGCCTAGAATTTTGAAAAAGTTAGGATTTTCTAAAAAGGCATGATTTAAAAAAAAACTCGAGAATTACAAAAATGTAAAGATGTTTGAAAATCCAATATTTATCAAAATCCTAACATTTTCAAAATCTTGCCTTTTTCAAAATTTCAAATATTTATAAGATCCTGATTTTTTTGAAAATTACAACTTTTTCAAAAATCACTAGTTTATTTTAAAAAGTGAACTTTTTAAATTAAATACTTTATCACTTTCAAAATCATTAAAAATTGAGACTTTTTCAAACTCCTAACATTTTGAAAATCAAGACATTTTAGAAATCGTGGCTTTTTTAAAAATCATGACCCCTAAACCCTAAAACCTAAATACTAAGACCCAAATCCCAAGCCAAAAAACCTATACCTTATAGCCTAAGATCCAAAACCCCTAACCCTAAACCCCAACATCCTAAACACTAAGCCCTAAACAATAAACCATAAACCCTTAACACTGAATCCTAAACACTAAACTTTGAGCCATAAACCATAAACCCTTAACATGGAATCTTAAACATTAAACCCTAATCCCTAAACCTTACTCACTGAGCCTTGAAGCCTAATCCATGAAGCCTAAGCCCTAATTCATAAACCCTTAACCCTTAGCCTTAAACTCTAAACCTTAAACCATAAACCCTTAACTGTGAACCATAAAACCTAAACCATAGACCCTAAACCATGAACCTTGAGAGCTTAACACTAAACAGTAAAACCTGACACCTATGTCACAAACCCTAAATTCTGAGCCCTAAACCACAAAACCTAAAACTTAAGCCCTAATTACTCCTAAACCCCAAACAATAAATCCTAAACATGCCTTTAAAGAGTTTGATATTTTCTTTAATGTCAGCCAAAAAATTTCTTCTAACTTTCAAGAGAAGAGATTTATGGTCCCAGACTATACAATCATTCCTGACCTTCCAAAAACCCCAAAAGAATGAAGGAGGGAAATATTCTAGGCCTAGACGAAGATGGGAAAATAGAAGGGACTCTCGCATTGAAAACAACAATCCTCAATTTTCAAGGGTGATTTCCATTGGTTATTGAACACATCCATAGTGGAAGTAAACACATCATTTGATGACTCCTGAGCCCTAAGCCGTAATCCCTAAACAGTAACCTTTAAACCCTGAACCCTAAGCCCAAAAACCTAAACCCTATACACTAAATCCCCTAAGCCCTTAACCTGAAACACTAAAAACTCAACCATGAGCCCTAAATCTTAAACCCTAAAGATTAACTTTTAAAAATATTTCAATTTTTTAAAAAATCATGATATTTTAAAAATTACCGAATTTTTTGAAAACCCAACTTATTTAAAATTCCAAAAATTTTAAAATTCCCAATTTTTATGAATATCCAATTTTTTTTAGAATCCCAATTAGTCAAAATACTTACTACTTTTTTGAATATCCCGACTATTAAAATAAAAAAAAATCAAATATCAATATTTATAAAAAGCCAAGATTTTTGAAAAGGTTAAATTTTTTGAAAAGTTTGGATTTTCGAAAAAGTTAAGAGTTATTTTAGAAAACATCAAGATTTTGAAAAATTTAAGATTTTAAAAATGTCAAGATTTTTAAAAACCTAATCTCCAAACCTTAAACCCTTAACATTAAATCCTAAACCATAAACCTAAAACCCTAAAACCAAAACCCTAAACTCTAAGCCAAAAAATCTAAACCCCTTTAAATAATCGAGATTTTTTAAATATCCTAATTTTTTTGAAATTTTGAATTTTCAAAAAATTGTTATTTTTTTGAAAATCCTAAATTATCAAAAACCTGAAGTATTTTGAAATCCCATCTATTTTAAAAATAAAGATTTTTTTTAAATCCCTAAATTTTTTAAAATCCTACCTACATTTATGAAATCCCAACTTTTTCAAATACCTAAATTTTTTTGAAATTCCAAATTTCTCAAAAACCCAAACTTTTATTATAATCCTAAATTTTTGAAATATAAAATTTTAAAAAATTGCAACTTTTTATAAATTCGAAAACTCTTCAATCTTTCGAAAATCCTGTCTTTTCAAAAATCTTGAAATTTTTAAAAATCCCAACTTTTTTTGAAATATTGATTTCGGAAAAGTCGAGTCTTTCAAAAAAGTTACAATTTTGAATAGTCAAGATATTCAAAAGAGTAGTAAGTATTTTGAATAATCAGGATTCTAGAAAAAGTTTGGCTTTTTGAAAAAGTCGTGATTTTCAAAAAGTTAATATTTTCTAAAAGTCAGGTTTCCATAAAGTTGGTATTTTCAAAAAAATTGTTGTTTTTGAAAAGTCATGATTTTTGAAAAAGTGACAATTTTTTAAATGTTAGGCTTTAAGGTTTAGGTTAGGACTCAGGGTTGAGTGTTTAGGGTTTAGGGCTCAAGTGATTTAGTGTTTAGGTTTTAGGTTCTTGGGTGTAGGGTTTGGGGTTTAGAGTTTAGGGTTTGGGGCTCAGTGTTTAGGGTTTTTTAGGTTTTCAAGGTTCAATGTTTAGGGTTGAGGTCAAGGGATCAAGGTTTAGGGTTTAAGGTTTAGGTTTTAGGGTTTAGGGTTTGGGTTTGGGTTTTAGTGCTCAAGGTTAAGGATTTAGGGTTTAGGATTCGAGGATTAAGGTTTAGAGACCAGGGTTTATGGTTAAGGGTTTAGCATTTTAGAGTTTAGTGCTTAGAGTTTAGGGCTCATATTTTACAGTTGAGGGTTTAGTATTTAGGGTTTAGCATTTAGGGGTTAGAGTTTAGGACTCAGGCTTTAAGGTTTAGGAGTAATTAGGACTTAAGTTTTAGGGATTATGGTTTAGAGTTTAGGGATCAGAGTTAAGGGTTTAGGGATTTGGGGTTATATGTTAGGGTTGAAGGTTAATGACTCAGGATTTAGGATTTAGGTTGTAGAGATCAAGGTTTATGGTTCAACGTCTATGACTCAAGGTTTGGGCTTATAAGTGTTGTTATGTTTTTGGATCTTGTTTTCATGTTAGAATTTGGTATACCTTCCATGTGTTACACCTAGATATTTTTACGGCAGTCTCACTCATCGGTGACTAGGTTAAGGGGGTTCGGGGGGTGTAGCCCCCGAAGTAAATTTTCATGGGTGGTTTATTAACCCATGGGTAATAGGAAACCGTTATGGGTTATTTTTGGGGCCATGATTTTTTTTTCGGTACCCATTGTTTTGTAAAACTACCTCTTTGGCTACATATTGATGTACTTATAAATAGATGGACATACAATAGGATTAAGATGAGTATGTTTTGTGAAGGTGAATAGTGTGTGTGAAATCAAGTGTGAATTCGGGAGGGTTTGTTGAGCGTAGCTCCAAACAAGATCTGATTATTGTAATTATGAAGATTGTTGGCTTGTAATAAAATCTGAGCAAGTGTTCTTGGTGGATGTAGCCCACATTAGGTGAACCACGTTAAATATTATCTTCATGTTGTGCATTTTTCCTTTCTATAATTCTATTCATACTTCTTATTATTGCGATTCTAAGGAATTATTCCACATTAGATTCTATAAATTCCTAACAATTGGTATCAGAGGCTGGTTTGGTTTGCCGAAGTGATGAATCTCAAGGAAATTTTTTAGCTTGAGTGGGAGCTATAGCAGATGATGGAAGATCTAGGGTTGATAAATTCAACGGGTAGAATTTCAGTTTTTGGAAGATGCAGATGGAAGATTACCTTTATCAGAAGGATCTTTATACTTCGTTATCTGAGAAGGTGAACAAACCCTCAAGCATGACAGATGTGAAATGGGATTTGTTGGATAGGAAGGCACTTGGGACAATCTGACTGTGTCTTTCATCTTCGGTATTATTTAATGTTTCAAAGGAAAAGACTACAAAAGATCTAATGGATTCATTAGGGAAGTTATATGAGAAACCCTCTGCCTCTAACAAGATATTTTTAATGAAAAAGTTGTTTAATATGAAGATGTCTAAGAATAGTTCAGTAGCAGATCATTTAAATGATTTCAATATAGTTGTGAATATGCTAGCTTCGGTTACAATAGAATTTAATGAAGAAGTTAGGGCTTTATTAATTCTGTGCTCTTTACCTAAAAGTTGGAATAGCCTAGTACTGGTAGTAAGTAACTTGGTTCCAGCTAACTCGAAGTTGAAGTTTGAGGAAGTTGTAGGGGTGATTCTAAGTGACGAAATGTTAAAAAAAGCTCTGGGGAATATTCTACTTCAGGGAATGCTTTGACAATGGAAACTAGAGGGAGACAGAAGAATAGAGGAAACCGTGGAAAATTGAAAGATTGGGCAAGGTCAAAATCAGAGAAAAAAATTGTATGTTAGAATTGTGGAAAGTCTTGGCACACAAATAAGGACTGTTGGGAGCTTCGGGATAAGAAGAAACAACAGGAAGAAAACAAGGAGTAAAATATAGCATCGGGTAATGTATGTCAGGATGCTTTGATTCTTTCTTTGCATAATATTACTGAATCTTAGGTTTTAGATTCAAGGGCTTCTTTTCATGCTACTCCACATAGGCATTATTTTGTTGATTATGTTTAAGGGGATTTTGGGCATGTTTTTCTTGGTGATGATGAGCCTTGCAATATAGTTGGAAAAGGTTCTGTTCAGGTTAAGATGTAGAATGGGAATACATGGCTATTGAAGGATGTCAAACATGTGCCTACATTAAGGAGAAATTTGATATCGATGGAATAATTGGGAAGTGATGGTGGCAAGAGGAAAGAAGGTTGGAACCTTGTATTTAACCACTGATAGTACTAATAATTGTAATCTTGTGGCTTTAAATGTAGATACAACATTATGGCACTATAGGCTCGGTCATATGATCCATAAGGGCATGGACATCATAAATAAGAATTTACCTAGATATAAAGAAACAGGCTTGGATTTCTGTGAGAACTGCATATATGGGAAACAGAAGAGAGTAAAGTTTCTCAAGGTTAGACCTACGAAGAAAGAGAGTAAGTTAGACCTGGTACATTCTGATGTGTGGGGGCCAGCTCAAGTATCATCTCTTGGGGGTTCAAGTTATTATGTTACTTTTATTGATGATGCAACAAGGAAAGTTTGATTTTATTTTATTAGAAACAAATCTGATGTATTTGATACTTTTGTTAAATAGAAAGCTTTGGTAGAGAATGAAACTAGCCTTAAGTTAAAATGTCTCAGGTCAGATAATGGAGGGGAGTAATGCAGTAATGAATTTGATGATTATTATTCTAAGACTAGAATCTACAGGTAAAAGATGATTCCAGGAACCCTGCAACAGAATGGGGTGCCAAAAAGGATGAATAGAACAATAATGGAACGTGCTAGGAGTATAACGATACATGTAGGACTGCCTCTTTATTTTTGGGTAGAAGCGGTGAGCACAGCTATGTACTTGATAAACAGAGGACCCTCAAGTGCCTTGGATGGAGGCATACCTGAGGAGGCTTAGTATGGTAAGAAATTCGATTACTTATTTCTTAGAGTCTTTAGATGTGAGGTGTTTGTTCATATTGACAAGGATGATAGGACCAAGCTAGAGGCTAATTCAGAAAAATACACTTTTATTGGTTATAGTGGTTATGATTTTCGATTTAAATGTTAGAGTGTTAAGGACAAGAAAATCATTCGGTCTAGGGGTGTGGTCTTTAATGAGAAATTCATGTATAAGAAACAGCGGCAGGAAAATAGGGAAGAATCCAAAAAAGAATATGTAGTGGTAGAGGATCTTCTGGATGGGAAAGTGACCCATGAATCAGTTCAGGAACCTACTCAACAAGAACCCAAAACTCCTATAGTGAGGAGGTCTTCTAGGGTAAGAAAAGAACCTAAATGTTTTTCTCTTTCTCTTTATTATTTATTACTCACTGATAGTGAAGAGCCAAAGAGCTTTGATGAAGCAATGTAGGTAGATGACAGTAAGAAGTGGGAGCGAGCCATGGATGAGGAACATAAGTCTCTCATGGAAAACTAGACTTGGGATTCGGTGAAGCTACCGGAAGGCAAAAGAGTATTGCAGAACAAGTGGGTGTATAGAGTTAAAGACGAAGAAGAAGGAAAGAAAAGACATAAGGCCCGGTTGGTGGTCAAAGGGTTTGCAAAGAAACAAGGTATAGATTTTGAAGAGATTTTTTCTCCTGTAATAAGAATGACTTCTATCAGAACTATTCTTGGAATAGTGGTAGCAGAAGACTTGCACTTAGAATAGTTAGATGTAAAGATTGAATTTCTCCATGGTAATTTGGAGGAGAAGCTATATATGCAACAACCAAAAGGATATGAAGTCAAAGGTAAAGAGGAGATGGTGTGCAAACTAAAGAAGAGCTTGTATGGGCTGAAACAAGTTCCACGTCAATGGTATATGAAGTTTGATAGCTTCATAATGGAGAAAGGTTATATTAGATGTTATTCTGACCATTGCGTGTATACAAATTTTTTTTAGGATGGAAGTTATATTATCCTGTGTTTGTATGTTGATGACATGTTGGTTGCAGCTAAAAACATGCAGAAAATAAAAGTACTCAAGAAATAGCTAAGTGAATCCTTTGATATGAAGGATTTGGGGCAACAGACAAATCCTTGGTATGAGGATAACTCGGGATAGGAAGGAATGGAAGCTGACTTTATCTCAGGAAGAGTACATTAAGAAGGTATTGGATAGGTTTAACATGCAAGATGGTAAACCGGTTGGGACTCCTTTGGCAGGCCATTTTAAGTTATTAAAGGAGCAGTGTCCCAAGACATAGTAGGAAAGAAACTAGATGTCTAAGGTACCTTACTCATACGCGGTTAGCAGTTTGATGTATGCTTTGGTGTGCATTAGGCCTGATATTGCCCATTTAGTGGCTGCTCTGAGTATATTCATGAGTGATCCAGGTAAAGAGTATTGGCAAGTAGTAAAGTGGATCCTTCAGTATTTGAGAGGGACCATGAGAAAAGTTTTGTGCTATAGTGGATCAGACACACCACTTTATGTGGTTATGTAGATTCAGACATGACTGAAGATGTAGACAACAGGAGGAGCATGACAGGTTATATTTACACTTTAGGTGGGACGGTAATGAGCTGGTGGCTTTGTCAACCATGGAGGCTGATTATGTTATTGCCACAAAGGCAAGCAAAGAGATGATTTGGTTACAACAATTGCTTGAGGTGTTGGGGCATAAGCGAGAGGAATGTAAGCTACATAGTGATAGAGTGTTATACACCTTTCTAAGAACTCTGCTTTCCACTCTAGGATGAAGCATATACAATTGAGATATCACTTCATCATGACAGCTTTGGAGGAAGATAAGTTGAAGTTAGAGAAAATTCATACCAGTCAGAATCTTGCAGACATGATGACCAAGCTGGTCACAAGGGATAAACTAAAACTATGTTTAGCTTTGGTTGGCCTTCGTGGATGACAATGAAGGGTTGAGAAGCTTGCTCAGTGGAAATCAGTCTCCAAGTGGGAGATTGTTATGTTTGTGGAGCCTGTTTTCATGTTAGAGTTTGGTACACCTTCTATGTGTTACACTCGGATATTTTTACGGTGGTCCTGCTCGCCGGTGAGCCGGTCAAGGGGGTTCGGGGGGTGAAGCCCCCGAAATAAATTTTCATGGGTGGTTTATTAACCCATGGGTAATGGGAAACCGTTATGGGTTATTTTGGGCCCATGGTTTTTTTTTTCGGTACCCATTGTTTTGTATATCTGCCTCTTTAGCTACCTATTGATGTACTTATAAATAGATGGACATACAATAGGATTAAGATGAGTATGTTTTGTGAAGGTGAATAGTGTGTGTAAATTCAAGTGTGAATTTGGGAGGGTTTGTTGAGCGCAGCTCTAAACAAGATCTGATTATTGTAATTGTGAAGATTCTTGACTTGTAATAAAATCTAAGCAAGTTCTTGGTGGATGTAGCCCACATTGGGTGAACCACGATAAATATTGTCTTCGTATTGTGTATTTTTTATTTCTGTAATTCTATTCATACTTCTTATTATTGCGATTCTAAGGAATTATTCTACATTACATTCTATTAATTCCTAACAAGTTTAGAATTTAGGGTTCAAGTCTTTGCAGTCAAGGTTTAGGGTTTTGGTTTAGGGGTCAAGGTTCAAGGTTCAAGACTTAGGTTTTTGAGTTTAGGTTTTAGGGTTTAGGGTTTAAGGTTTAAATTTTAGCGTTTTGGGTTAATGGTGTAGTGCTTAGGGTTTACAGTTTAGGTTTTCGTATTTAGGATTTTGGGGTTTAGGGTTTAAGGATTAGGAATTAGGTTTTTTGGCTCAAGGTTTGGGGTTTATGGATTAGTGTTTACAACTTAGGTTATAGGTTTTAGGGTTTTTGGGGTCACAATTTTTCAAAAAATCACGATTTCAAAAATTTCTCATTTTTGAAATAGTTAAGATTTTAAAAAATAGTCACGATTTTCAAAAAGTCTGGATTTTGAAAATCTAGAATTTTCACAAATATAGACTTTTTTTAAAATTCAAACTATTCAATAATCCCAACCTTTTAAAAAAATCTTGACTTATTCAAAAATCTTTATTTTTTCAAAAATCTTATATTTTTTGAAATCTTGACTTCTTCGAAATCTTCACTTTTCCAAAATCACAACTTTTTAAAAATCTCATCTTCTTTAATATCTTGAATTTCTTAAAATTCACTACATTTTTAAAAATACAAACATTTTAAAAAATCTTGACTTTTTCAAAAATCATAACTTTTTCAAATATCTAGATTTTTTTTAAAATCTAAATTATTCATACTCCTGATTTTTTTTGAAAAATTTTGATTTTTTTTAAAAATGAGAACTTTTAAATGTAAACATTTATAGATAAATCCTTACATTTTTTAAACTCCCATTTTTTTAAAATCACAACATTTTTAATATATGGTGTTTTTCTAAATTATCATTTTTTTCAAAAATCCATTCTTTTTGAAATCCCAAATTTTTGTAGTTCCTAAAAAATTCAAAAATCTTGATTTTTTTAAAATCATGACATTTTCAAAAATCATGATTTTAAAATTAAAATCCCAATTTTTTTGAAAATCTTGAATTCTTAGAAAATTTTGATTTTTATAAAAATTGAGACTTTTAAAAAATTATAACTTTTTTGAAATTCTATATTTTTCAAAAATATCATTTTTTTAAAAATCCTAACTTATTCGAAAAATACAAAGTTGTTGGAAAATATTTTTATTCAAAATCCTAAGTTTTTTCAAAAATCTTGACTTTTCAAAAATTCAAATTTTTTGAAAAAGACAAGTTTTCAAAAAAGTTGTGATTTTTAAAAATTTTGGATTATTCAAATAAATGAATTTTTCAATAATACTAACTTTTTGTATATCCCAACATTTCAAAAAAATTGACTTTTTAAAAATTCTAGTTTTTTCAAAAATCCTATTTTTTTTTAAATCATAACTTTTTTGAATTTTTTGAAAATTTTGAAAACCTAATATTTTTTCAGTGTTCGAGGTTTTTGGTTATACATTTAGGGTTTATGGTTCAGTTCTTCAGGCTCAAGGTTTAGGGTTTTAGCTCAGGGTTCAAGCTTCAATCTTTAGGGTTTAGGATTAGTCCTAAGGTTTTATTGTTTATGGTTTAGGGTTTAGGGTTTAAGGCTCGAAGTTAAGGGTTTTATTGTTTAAGGTTTAGGGCTTAAGGTTTAGGCTTCAGGGCTCAAGGATCAAGGTTTAGGTTTTAAGGTTTGGGGCTTAGATTCAGGATTTACAGTTAACAGTTTAGGTTTTATGGTTTAGGTTTTAGGGCTTAGGGTTTATGTTGTTAAGGGTTTCAACTTTTTGGCTCAGAGTTTGGGGTTTAGGGTTTAGGGGTCACGATTTTTGAAAAATTCACGCTTTCAAAATTGTGTTGATTTTTTAAAATGTCACAATTTTGAAAATCTATACAGTTTTATAGTTCTAGAATTTTGTAAAAATTGTGATATAAAAAAAAATCTTGTCTTCTTTGAAAATCGTATCATTTTAAAAATTCTTGGCTTTTGAGAAATCGTGACATTTTTTAAAATTAATATTTTTTTTGAAAATTCTAATTTTTTAAAAAAATATCTACTTTTTAAAAATCTAGACTTTTCAAAAATTTAGACTATTCAAAACACCCAACCTTTTCAAAAACCCTGACTTATTTAAATACCCTTATTCTTTTAAAAATCCTTAATTTTTTTAAATCATGACTTTTTGAAAATCCTAACTTTTTTAAAATCGTGAATTTTTTAAAATTCACGATTTTTTTAAAATGAAATTTTAATAAAATCATGAATTATTCAAAAATCTCGACTTTTTCGAAATTTGAAATTATTTAAATTACCTACTTTTCTTCAAAAATCCTAATTTTTTTTAAAAAGTTGAGACTTTCTAAAATTCCACATGTTTAGAGGAATCATGACATTTTAGAAACTCCCATATTTTTTTTAAAATCACGACTATTTTAATATCCAGGGTTTTTCTAAAATTTTGACTTTTTTCAAAAATCTTGACTTTTTTGAAATCTTGTCTTTTTCAAAATCTCAACTTTTTAGAAATCTCGAATTTTTCAAAAATCTTGATTTTTTTCGCAACACAACATTTTCAAAAATCGTTATGTTTTCTAAAAAATCCCATTATTTTTAAATCTCAACATTTTTCAAGAATCTAAACTTTTTTCAAAAATCCAAACTTTTCAAAAATCCTAGCTTTTTTTCTAAATCATGACACTTCCTTAAAATTCCTGACATTTTTTAAAATCCCAATATTTTTCAAAAAATATCAACTTTTTTCAAAATCCTAAGTTATTTGAAAATAGAAATTTTTTGGAAAATCTTAATTATTCAAAATCCCAACTATTTTGAAAATCTTGACTATTCAAAAAGTTGAGGTTTTTTAAAATTCAGAATTTTTGAAAAAAGTTGTGATTTTGAGAAAGACATAATTATTTAAAATACTGAATTTTTCAAAAATATTAACTTGTTATAAATCCCAAGATTTCGAAAAAGTGATTTTTTTTAAATCTTGACTTTAATAAAATCTTAACTTTTTAAAAATTGAAAATTTTCTAGAATCTTCATTATTTTAAATATCTGCTTTTTCAAAGATATTGATTATTTAAAAAACTAAATTTTTGAATATCGAGACTACTAAAAATTATATTTGTTTTCAAAAAAATTATCTTTTTGAGAAAATTTTGACTGTTTGAAAGTTTTATTAATTTTTAAAAATCACAAATTTTTAAAAAAACATGACTTTTTTGAAATCCGAACATTTTATAAATTCAAAGTTTTTCAAATTTTTAAACTTTTTAGAGAATTGTTACTTTTTCATAGATCCAGAATTTTCTAAAATCCCAACTTTATCAAAAATCCTGACTTTTTAAACATCCCTAAATTTCACTAAATCCTAGCTTTATCGAGAATGCTAACTTATTTTAAAAATCCTTACATTTAAAAAAAAAATCTACTTTTTCTAAAAATTGCAAATATCTTGACTTATTCAAAAATATTGATGTTTTTCAAAATCCTAACATTTTTAAAATCCTGACTTTTCAAAAAAATTGACTTTTACAAAATCATGACATTTTAAAGAATCTCAAAATTCTGATTCTTCAAAAATCCTCTTTCGAAAATCTCAATTTTTTAGAATGAAAACTTTTTCAAAATATTTGAGTGTTTCAAAATATTGAATTTTCAAAAACCCCAACTTGTTTGAAAATCGTAACATTTTTAAAGTCTCGACATTTTTAAAATCTTGATGTTTTTAAAAATAACAACTTTTCTAAAAATTGTGACTTTTTTAAAATCTCAAGTTTTCAAAAAATTTCACTTTTTCAAAACTAATGGCTTTTCAAAAATCCAGACATTTTCAAGGTCAAAACCTTTCAAATATCAAAACTTTTTCTAAATTCTGACTATTTTGAAATCTCGACATTTTTGAAATCCTAAATTTTTTGAAATCTGAAAATTTTCAGAATCTCAACTTTGTCAAATTCCCAACTTTTTAAAAATGGCCAACTTTTATAGAAATCCTAACTTTTCTTAAAATTGAGAGAAATTAAAAAATGCTGAAGTTATTCAAAATCCTGACTTATTCAAAAAATAATGATTTTTAATAAAAATTTAAGATTTTCAAAAGTCAGGATTTTCAAAAAGTCACAACTTTCAATAGTCAGTATTTTTAAAAAACCCAACTTTTTCTATATCCTTGCTGACTTTTTTGAAACCCCAACCTTCTATAAAATCTTGAATTTTTCTAAATCCCAACATTTTTGAAATCTCAAATTTTTCAAAAATCCTAACTTTTTAAAAATCCTGACATTTCTAAAATCCAAAAATCTTGATTCTTTCGAAAATCAAAACTTTTTAAAAATCTTGACCTTTTCAAAAATATTAGGTATTTTGAAATATCGAATTAGAAAAAGTAAATATTTTCAATAATCAGGATTTAGAATTTTGAAAAAGTAAGGTTTTCAAACAAATCAGTTTTTTTCCAACAAATCATGATTTTTGAAAAAGTCACAATTTTTTAAAAACTGGCAAATTTTTAAAGGTTTTAAGGTTGACGGTTTAGGGGAATTTAATATTTATGCTATAGGTTATTGGGCTTAGGCATCTATATTTAAGTTTTATTGTTTAGTGTTTAGGTTTCAGGGTTTACAGTTCAGGGCTTAGGGATCATGGTTTATAATTACAGGCTTAAGTTTTAGGGCTCAGGGTTAATTGTTTCGGTTCTATGGATATGCGTTTGGTGTTCAGGGTTACAATTTTAGGGTTTAGGGTTCAGGTTCAGGTCTTAAGGTTTAGGTTTTACGATTGTTGCGTAGGGCTCATGGTTTAGGGTTTAAGGCTTAAGGTTAAGGATTTATGGTTTATATTTTAGGATTTATAGCTCGGGGTTTAAGGTTCAAGGTTTAGGTTTTATGCATTAGGTTTGGGGATTTAGGGTTATACCATTGGGGCTTAGCTTAGGGTTTAGGATTTGATGTTAAGGTTTAAGGGTTAAGGGTTTGCGGTTTAGGTTTTTCGGTTTAGGGCTCAGGGTTTAGCATTGAGGGTTTAAGGTTTAGGTTTTTGGGCTTAGGGTTTTGGATTTACGGTTTATGGATCATGTTTAAGGTTTAGGGGTTGTGATTTTTAAAATGTCCCAATTTTGTAATAGTTAGGCTTTCATAAAAGACAAATATTTGTAAAACTCTAAATTTTGATAGGTTTTGAAAGTGATGAAGTCGTGAATTTAAAAAAATCAAAATTTAAAAAAATGCCTGATTGATGAAATTTTCATAATTTTTAAAAAAGTCACAATTCTATAAAATTTCATAATTTAGAAAAAGTTGAGAATTTGAAAATGTTAGGATTTTCAAAAAATTTAGAATTTTAAAAAAAGTTGCGATTTAAAAAATCCTTACTTTTTCAAAAATCTCTACAATTTTGTAATTCCCAACTTTTTTCAAAATTGTGACTTATTTAAAAATCTTGTCTTTTTTGAAAATCCTAACTTTTTGAAAATTCTTGGCTTTTCCAAAATCAATTTTTTTAAAGCCCAATTTTTTTGAAATCCTAACTATTTCTTAATCACGAATTTTCTAAAAATTTTAACTTTTTAAAAAAACCCTGGCTTTTTAAAAATCATGACTTATTCAAAATATTTTTTTTGAAATCTCGTTTTTTTCATAATCCTAACTTTTTTGAAAATCTTGACTTTTTCAAAAAACCTATTTTTTTTCTTAATTCTAACTATTTAAAATTATAAAATTCTTTTTTCTAAAATCACTAGTTTTTTGAAAATCGATTTTTTTTAAATCCCAAACTTTTTAAAAAATATTTACTTTTTAAAAATCCATAATTTTTCAATAATTAAGAGTATTCTAAAACCCTGAACTTTTTAAAAATCCAAACTTATTCAAAAAATCCAAAGTTTTATGAAATCTTGACTTTTTCGAAATATTGAATTTTCCAAAATTTCAACTTTTTCATAATCCCAACTACTTTGAAATCCATATATTTTTAATTTTGCAAATTTTTAAAAAACATTGAAACTCCCGATTATTTTTAAATCCCTACGTTTTCAAAATCCCAACTTTTTCGAAAACCTAAACTTGATAAAAATCTGGTCTTTTTTGAAATCCTAACTTTTTCGAAAACCTAAAATTGATAAAAATCTGGTCCTTTTTTAAATCCCAACTTTTTTCAAATCTCAACATTTTCAAAAATCCTGACTTTTTAAAATCTCAACTTTTTTGAAGCCTCAAATTTTGTAAAAACCTGATTTTTTTCTAAAATCCGAAAAATTTGACTATTTTGAAAATCTCAACCTTTAAAAAAATTGTAACTTTTTTAAAATATCAATTTTGAAAAAGGAAAGACTTTTGAAAAGGTTGCAATTATGAATAGTAAGGATATTCGAAAGAGTAGTAGGTATTTTGAATAATCATGATTCAAAAAAATGTGAGTAATAAAAATTTGAGATTTTTGAAAAATTCAGGATTTTGAAAATTTTAGATTTTTGGAAAAGTCGAATTTTAAAACGTCGTTATTTTAAAAAAAAATCACAATTTTTAGAAAATGTCACAATTTTTGAAAAAGTGACAATTTAGAAATTTAGGGTTTAAGGTTTAGGGCTCAGGGTAGGATTTCAGGTTGAGAGTTTAGGGCTCAGGAGATTTAGTTTTTAGGGTTTAGGGCTCAGGGCTGAGGGTTCAGGGTTCAGGGTTTAGAGTTGAGGTTTAGGGTTCATGGATCAAAGTTTGGGGTTTATGGTTTAGGGATTAAGATTTTTAGGGTTTAGGAATTGGGGCTTAGAGTTTAGGGTTTACGGTTTAGGACTTTGGACTTATGGTGTAGGGTTCAGGGTTTGGGGCTTAGAGTTTAGGATTTACAGTTTAGTGTTTTGGGTTTATGGTGTAGGGCGAAGGTGTTTAGACTTTAGGCTTTAGGTTTTTTCGCTCAGGGTTTAGGGTTTAGGGTTTACATATCTACTTTATGGTTTTATGGTTTAGGGGTCATGATTTCAAAAAAGCCCCAATTTTTAAATAGTTAAGATTCCAAATCATTCTTGATTTTAAAAAAAGTATATATTTTCAATGATTTTGAAAGTGATAATGTTATGAAATTAAAAAATTCAAAATTTTAAAAAACTCAAGATTATGAAAAAAATTTAAGTTTTGAAAAATTCATGATTTTTATAAATAATTAGAATTTCTAATATTATGAGATTTTTGAAATGTTACGATTTTGGAAACATTCAAAATTTTCATAAAATATGGGATATTTTAAAAAATTCATATTTTTAAAAAAATCTCTACAGTTTTTGTAATTCCTGATATTTTAAAAAATCATTTTTCTAAAATCCTAACTTTTTCAAAATTCCAGGCTTTTTTAAAATCATAACATATTCGAAATCCCAACCTTTTAAAAATCCCAACTTTTTTGAAATCTCCACGTTTTCAAAAATCCTAAAATTAGAATTTTTAAATATTTCAAGATTTCCAAAAAGGTCAGGATTTTTAAAAGTAGTGATTTCCAAAAAGCTAGGAATTTTGAAAAAGTTAGGATTTTCAAAAAAAGACAAGATTTAAAAAAACTTACAATTTTAATAAATGTTGACAATTACAAAATTGTATAGAATTTTTAAAAAGTAAGTTTTTTTTAAGTTGGGATTTTCAAAATCCTAACATTTTTGAAACCTCAACTTTTAAAAAATTCTAATTCTTTATAAATTTATGACTTTTTCAAAAATCACAAGTTTTTTTATAAATTATGAAAAAAATTAAATTCATGTCTTTATCACTTTATAGATCTTTTAAAATCCAGAATTTTTGAAAATCATGACTTTTTCAAAATAAACTATTTCGAAATCTAGACATTTTTGAAATCATGATTTTTTCAAAACCCTAACCTACAAAACCTAAGCCCAAAAACATAAACCATAAACCCTAAACCCTAAACACTTAATTCTAAACCTAAATCATGAGCCTTAAACCATAAAACCTAAACCCCAAACCCCAAACCATAAACCCTAAGATGTAATCCATAATCCCTGAACTCTAAACCATAAAACCTAACCTCTTAACCCTCAGCCTTAAACTGTAAAACTAAACCATAATGCCTAAACCCTAAACCATAAACCCTGAGCCAACAGTTTTAAACTTAAACCTTGATAAAAAAACATGAACTCTAAACCCTAAACTCATAACCCCTAATGCTAAGTCCTAAAACCTAAACCATGAACCATGAGGATTTAACTTTAAACCCTAAACCCTAGCCTTAGAGCCTAAAATGTGACCCATAATCCCTAAACACTAAACCATTAACCATGTACCTTGAGCCATAAACCCTAACCCCAAAACTCTAAGCTATAAACCCTAAACCGTAAACCGTAATTACTCCTAAACACTGAGTCTTAAACCCTAAACACTAAACCCTAAATTCTAAAATATTAACAATAAACCATGAGACCTAAACCCTAAATGCTAAACCCTCAATCATAAACACTAAGCCCTAAGCCCTAAACCCCAAACCCTAAATGCTAAACCTTGATTGTTAAATCCTCAATCATAAATAATAAGCCCTAAACCAAAACCCTAAACTCTAAACCCAAAGGATTAAACCCCAAACACTCAACTTGGAACTCTAATCCCTCAACCGTGAGCCATAATTTTAAAATTTTAAAAAATCCTAACTTTATCTAAAATCCTAAGCCCTAAACCATAAAACCTTAACCCCAGACACTAAACCTTTAACAACAAATCATAATTCGTAAACCCTGAGCCATAAACCATAAACTCAAGATCCAAAACCCTAATCCCTAAAGTCTAAACCCCAAGCCCTAAACCAAAAAAACCCTTAACCCTAAGCCTTAAACCCTAAACACTAAATCATGAACCCTTAAGCATTAGGCCAAACCCTAAACATTGAGCCCTAAGACAAATCCTTAAATCCTAAACCTTGAGCCCATAAATTTAAAACCCTAAACCCTCAACTCATAACCCTAAACCCTGATCCATTGACCTTCAACCATGAACCATGAACCCCTAACCCTGAGCCCTCAACCTTAAATCCTAAGCCCTGAACCGTAAACCCTGAACAATAAGCCCTAAACCATAAAATTTGAAGCATAAACCCTAAACCCTGAGCTAAAAAAATTAAGCCCTAAACACTAAATCCCCTTCCCTAAACCTTGAGCCCTAAATTTTTAAAGAATTTCAAATTTTTCAAAAATAATGATTTTTTTGAAAATACAATTTGTTTAAAATCTTACTTTTTCAAAATCTAAGCGATGTCAAAATCTTGACTTTTTTGGAAATAAATTTTTTTCCTAAAATCTTGACATTTTCTAGAATCTCGATTATTCAAAATACCTACTACTTCTTCGAATATCCCGACTATTCAAAATTAAAACTTTTTTTAAAAATTAACTTTTTCAAATTCAATATTTCAAATATTTTTTAAAATTGGGATTTTGAAAACTTCAAGATTTTTTTAAAATTCAAGATTCCTTAATAAATCCCGATATTAAAAATTTTCATGGTTTTCTTAAACATAAGGACTTTTTAAAAAGTCAGTATTTTCGATAAAGTTGGGATTTTAGAAAGTTTGTGATTTTTATTAATTTGGGATTTCCGAAAAAGTATTGATTTTAAAATTATTGTGATTTTTGAAATAGTCACAATTTTCAAAAGGGATTTTTAAAGAAGTTCTAATTTTGAAAAATTCAAGATTTCAAAAAAGGGAAGATTTTTGAAAAACTAATTTTTTTTCACAAGGTCGGGATTTTGAAAAAGTTAAGATTTTGAAAAGTTAGGATTATAAAAAAAAGACAGGATTTTAAAAAAAATAGGAATTGCAAAGTTGTAGAGATTGTTGAAAAGTAACGATTTTTTAAAATATCCAAGATTTTATCAAATTCTAAAATTTTCCAAAATCCTAACATTTTCAAAATCACAAAATTTTAAAAACTCTTATTGTTTATAAAATCATGAATTTTTTGAAAATTATAAATTTCTCATAAATCTTGAGTTTTTGAAAATTGTGAATTTTTTAATTTCATAACATTATCACTTTCAAAATCATTCAAAATTTAGACTTTTTTAAAATCACATTTTTTTTAACATCTTAACTATTTAAAAATTACTGCATTTTTAAAATCATAACTTTTTTAAAAATTGCGACCCCTAAAGTGTAAAACCATAAAGTTGAGCTATAAACCCTAAACCTTGAGGCCTACACCATAAACTCAAAACACTAAACTCTAAGCCATAAACCCTAAACCCTAAAATCCCTTAGCCCTACACCATAAGTCAAAAATCCTAAACCGTAAACCCTAAAATCTAAGCCCCAAACTCTAAACCCTGAGCCCAAAGCCCTGAACCAACTGCTAAACCCTAAATACTAAGCCCTCAACCATAAAATATGAGCCCTAATCTCTAAACCCTAAATGAAAACCCTAAATAGGAAACCCTTATCCCTAAACCCTAAATTAACCCTAAGCACTAAACCCCCCCTAAACCCTAAACCCTGATCCTTGAACCCTTAGCCCTGAACCCTAAATCCTAAAGCATAAAAACTAAATCCCATGAGCCATAAACACTGAACCCTAAAATTTAAACACTAAACCCTAACTTTTTAAAAAATTGTCACTTTTTATAAAATCGTGACTTTTTCAAAAATTGTAATTTTTTTTAAAATACCGACTTTTTACAAAATCTAAAATTTTCTAAATCCCAATTGTTTCAAAATATCATATTTTCCTAGAATCCTAAACTTATTTAGAATCCTGATTATTCAAAATACCTATTACTTTTTCGAATATCCTTACTATTCAAAATCATAATTTTTTTGAAAGTCTTGACTTTTTCACAATCGATATTTCAAAAAATTCAAGATTTTTTAAAAGATTGATATTTTTGCAATAGACAAGAGTTTTGGATTTTAGAAAAAATCAAGTTTTTGCATAATTTGAGATTTCGAAAAGTCAGGATTTTTGAATATGTTTAGATTTGAAAAGATTTCAAAAAAGTTGGTATCTTAAAAAAGTTTTCGTTTTCGAAAAAGTTTGGATTTTGAAAAGTAGGGATTTAAAAATAATTAGTATTTTCAATATTCTCAAAAAATTCACAAATTTAAAATAATCGAGACATTTTTAAAAACATGATGTTTTCAATAATTATGACCCCTAAACCCTAACCCTAAGTGTAAAAACCTAAACCATAAACTATCAACGCTAAACCTTGAGCCCTAAATCGTTAACCCTAAACATCGAATCCTAAACCCTGAACATTAAGCCTTGACCCAAAACACAAAACCCTAAACATTGATTCTGGAACCTCAAACCAAAACCCTAAACTCGTAACCTCGAACCCCAAACCATGAACCCTAAAACCCAATCTCATAATTGTAAACCCTGACCAATAAACCCTAATCCCTAAACCCTAAACATTAAACACTAAAACTTAAATGCAGATACCTGAGCCTAAAATTATAAAACATAAATAATAATTCCTCCCTAAACCATAAACCTTAAACGCTTTTAAAAATTGCCAATTTTTATTAAAAATCATGATTTTTTAGAAAACCTGACTTTTAAAAAATCTAAACTTTTTCATATTCCAAACTTTTATGAAAAATCCAAATATTTTCTAGATTATTGATTATTAAAAAATTTTTTTTTTTTGAAAATCTTGAACTTTTTCAAATTTGATATTTCAAAAACTTGATAATTTCGAAAAGGTCAAGATTTTTAGAAAGTTTTGATTTTCGAAAGAGTCGAGAGTTTTGGATATAAGAAAAGTCAGGATTTTGAAAATGTTGAGATTTCTGAAATATTTCAAAATTGTTGGGATTTAGAAAAAGTTAGCGTGATTTTAGAAAATGTTTAGTTTTTCAAAAATACTAACTATTCAAAGTCACGACATTTTGAAAATTCAATGTTTTTTCAAAATCTTGACTTTTTGAAAATCTAACTTTTTGAAAAAGTCAATATTTTTTAAATAAGATAGGATTTTTAATAACTTCATATTTCTGAAAAAGAATATATTTTTGAAAAAACATGGAATTTATGAAAAAGATATGATTAATGAAAAAGTCGAGATATTTGAAAAGTTGAGATTTTAAAAAAATCGTTATTTTAAAAAAAAGTCACCATTTTTTAAAGAAACTTTTAGAAAAGTTGGAATTTTAATAAAATTTGTTATTTCGATAAAGTTTGTATTTTTGAAAAAGTTGGGATTTTTGAAGAAGTTGAGATTTTGAAAAATTTGAGATTTCAAAATATTTGGGATTTCAAAAATTTCGAGATCTCAAAATAGTAAGGATTTGGAAAAAGTTTGGATATTGAAAAGCTTTTGACCTTTAAAATGTATGGATTATTAAAAACTTGAGATTTTCAAAAAAATCATGACCTTTGAAAAAGTCACAATTTTTAGAAAAGTTGTTATTTTTATAAACATCAAGATTTGAAAAATGTCAAGATTTTCAAAGAGTTGGGGTTTTTGAAAAATCAATATTTTTAAAAAGTCAGGGATTTTCAAAAAGTTTAGATTTTTGAAAATTTATTATTTTTGAAAGAGGATTTTAGAAGAGTCAGGATTTTAAAGAGTCGAAACTTTAAGATTTTTTAAAAAGTCATGATTTTGTAAAATACATTTTTTTTGAAAAAGTTAAGATTTTAGAAATGTTTGGATTTTGAGACTGTAAAGATTTTTTAAAAAGTCACGATTCTAAATATTTTCAATTTTCTGACAAAGTAGAATTTTTTAAAAAGTCGGCATTTTCGATAAAGTTAGGATTTTATGAAATTCAGGGATTTTTAAAAAGTTGTGATTTTCGATAAAGTTTGGATTTTAGAAAATTTCTTGATTTTTCAAAAGTAACAATTCTTGAAAAAGTCAAAATTTTGAAAAATTTAGAATTTAAAAAATATTAGGATTTCAAAAAATTCAGGTTTTTTGAAAAAGTTGTGATTTTTTTTAAATTGAGATTTTTGTGAAATTTGTAAGCTTTCAAATAGTTAGAATTTTTGAAAAAGTCAAGATTTTTGCAACAATTGTAATTTTGAATAGTCTTGATCTTCAAGAAATTAGTCATTTTGAATAATCAATATCTTTGAAAAAGTAGGTATTTAGAATAATGAAGATTTTAGAAAAGTCTTGATTTTAAAAAAAGTTAGGGATTTTGAAAAAGTCAGGAATTTGAGAAAATCATAATTTTTAAAATCTTAGAATTTATAAAGAGTTAATATTTTTGAAAAATTCATTATTTTGAATAATCATGTCTTTTTCAAAATCACAATTTTTTTGAAAATCTTAAATTTTCAAAAACCTAAAATTTTTGAAAAGTCAAGATTTTCAAAAAAATTACGATTTTCTAAAAATTTCTATTTTTGAATAATTTGGGTTTTTCAAAAAAAGTTAAGAATTTTGGAAAAGATTGGGATTTTCAAAATATTTGGGATTTTTTAAAAGTCATGATTTCGAAAAAAGCTAGGATTTTTTAAAACTCTAGATTTTTAAAAAGACTCTAGACTGTTGAAGAAAAAAGAGATTTTTTTAAAACATGGGATTTAAAAAAAAAAAAACTAATTTTGAAAAAGTCAAGTATTTCAAAAAAATCAAGATTTTAGGAAAATTTGAGATTTCTAAAAAGTTGGGCTTTCAAAAAAGACAAGATTTCGAAAAGATAATTATTTTTCAAAAAAGTTTAAATTTTAGAAAAATATTTAATATTAAAAAAGTCTTGATATTTTAATAAACAGGTTGTTCTAAAATGTCAAGATTTCTCTAAACATCTAGAATTTTAAAAAGTATCATTTTTTTAAAATCAGGATTCTCAAAGAAAAGATAATTTAAATTTTCCAAAAAGTCTTGATTTTTGAATAAGATGGTTTTCAAAAAAATTGATTTTTAAAAAATCACAAATTTAAAAAAAAATACGATTTTAAAGAAGTTAGGATTTTTTTAAAAAAATATTTTGGAAAATTTAATATTTCAAAAAAGTCACAATTTAAAAAGATTTAGGATTTTTGAAAAAATAAGGCTTTTAAAATAATTCAGGGTTTTTGAAAAGGTTAGGATTTTGAATGGTCTTAATTTACGAAAAATACTAGATTTTTTAAAAGTCTGGATATTTAAAAAAGTAGATATATTTTTAAAAAATGGAATTTTTAAAAAATAGAAATTTTAAAGTCACGATTTCAAAAAAGGTGGGATTTTCAAAAAAGTCGAGAATTATAGAACTGTAGAGATTTTCAAAATGACGACTTTTTAAAAAATGGTTTAAAACCTCAGCCCTAAACCATGATCCCTAAACTTTGAAGCCTAAACCTTGAACCCTGAACCCTAAAAAATAAACCCTTAACCATGAGCCTTAAACCCTAAACCCAAAACCATAAACAATAAACAATAAAGCCTAAGGCCTAACCCTAAACCCTAAACATTGAACCCTGAACCCTAAGCCCTAAACCTTGAGCTCGAAGACCCAAACCTAAAACCCTAAACTCGTAACCCCAAACCTTGAACCTTAAATATTATCAGGTTTTCAAAAAAGAAAAAAACATTGAAAAATTGAATATTTTCAAAAAAATTGTAAATTTGCATAATCAAGATATTTGAAAAAGTAGTATTTTGAATAATCAAGATTCTATAAAAAAGTCTAGATTTTCAAAAAAATTGTGATTATGAAAAAGTCGAGAATTTTCAAAAAAGTTAGGATTTTTAAAAAGTCAGAATTTTTGAAATGTTGGGATATACAAAAAGTTAGGATTATTTAAAAATTTGTTTTTTGAATAATCCCAAATTTTTTAAAATCACAACTTTTTTGAAAACTGACCTTTTTAAAAATCCTAAAATTTCAAATTTTTGAAACAAGTTGGGATTTTTAAAAATATAGAGACTTATGAAAAATATATAATATAAAAAAGTCTGAATTTTTCAAAAAGTGTCAACTTTCAAAGAAATCGAGATTTCCAAAAAAATTGGGATTTTTATTTTAAAACCATGATTTTTGTAAAAGTCATGATTTTAAAAATATTAAAAATTTGGGATTTTGAAAAGTCAGGATTTTTGAAAATCTCAATATTTTAGAAAATCACCGTATATTAAAAATGTCGTGACATTTAAAAAATGGGAGTTTCAAAAACGTAAATATTTCTCTAAAAAAATTTATATTTAAAAATTCTCAACTTTTTTTAAAAATCGGGAGTGTAAAAAACATCGTGAGTTTAAATAATTTAGATTTTCCAACAATGAATAGATTTGTAATTAAGTCATGATTTTTGAAAAAGTTGATATTATCGAAAAAGTAGCGAATTTATAAAACTTTAACATATTAAAGAAGACAAGATTTTCAAAAGGTTGCGATTTCTGAAAAGTCAAGATTTTTAAGAAGTCAAGTTTTTTTAATAGACTGAGATTATAGAATAGTCTAAATTTTAAAAAAATTCTATAATTTTCAAAGTCTAGGTTTTTAAAAACCATATATATTTTTTTAAAATTTTGTGATTTTATAAAAAATTGTAATTTTTACAAAAACCATGATTTTAGTAAAAAAAAAAATTTAAAATTTTTAAAAAACTTAGAATTTAAATTTTTTTAGGATTTTTGAAAAAGTCGAGATTTTAAAAAAATGAAAACATTAAAAAAATGTTGGGATTTTGAAAAAAAATAGGATTTCGAAAAAGTCACGATTTAGAAAAAGACGAGAATTTTGAAAAAGTTGTAGTTTTCAAAATAGGCAGAATTTTTAAAAAAGTCAATTTTTAAAAAGTTGGGAATTACAAAACTGTAGAGATTTTTTAAAATGTAATGATTTTTTAAAAAGTTGGGATTTTTAGAATCCTAGTTTTTTCAAAGATTCTAAATTCTTATAAAATCCTACCATTTTAAAAATCTCAAATTTTTCAAAATTCCAACTCTTTATAAAATCATGAATTTGTCAAAAATTATGACATCTTCAAAAATTAGGAGTTTTTACAAATTGTGACTTTTAAAAATTCATGTGACCTTATCACTTTGAAAATCTTTCAAAATAAAGACTTTTTGAGAATCATGACTTTTTTTGAAATCTTAATTGTTTAAAAATTGGGACATTTTTGTAATCGTTACTTTTTCAAAAATCTCGACCACAAAAATTGTAAAACCTATAACCTAAGTTGTAAACCTTAAACCCTAAACCCCAAAGCTTGAGCCCAAAATCCTAATTCCTAAACCTTGAGCCCTAAACGAGAAACCAAAAAATCCTCAACACTAAAACCTAAACCCTGAGCCTTAAATAATAAACCCAGAACCCAAAACTCGAAACCCCATACCCTAAACCCAAAGCCCCAAGTCTTGAACTCTCAAACCTAACCCCTGAGCCAAAACCCTAAACCCTAAACCCTAAACCTTGAACCCTAAAACCTAAAATATGTACCTTGATCCCTAACCCCTAAACTTTGAGCCCTAAACACTAAACCCTAATACCTAAAACTTAACCCTTAATTGCTCATAAAGCTTAAACATAAAACCCTAAGCCTTAAATGTTCCCTCAACTATAAAATATGAGCCCTAAACTCTAAACCCTAAAGGCTTACCCTCAAAAGTAAACCATGATCCCTAAACCCCTAATCCTCGAAGCCTAAACCCTGACACTAAACCCTAAAGCCTTAACCTTTAGGACTAAACCCCAAACCCTAAACCCTAAAATATAAACCATATACCATAAACCTTCATCCCTTAACCTCAACCCTAAACGTTTAACCCTGAAACATGAAGAAACCTAAACCTTGAGCCCTAAACCCTAATCACTAAACCTTAAACCCTAAACACTAAACCCTAAAACCCAAACCCTAAACCCCAAACCCTGAGCCCAAAAACCTAAACCCTAAGCACTAAATCCCGTGATCCCGAACCTAAACCCTAACTTTTAAAAAAATTGTCACTTTTTAAAAAACTGTTATTTTATTGAAAATACCAACTTCTTGAAAACCTGACGTTTTCAAAAATCTAAACCTTTCCAAATTCTTGACTTTTTAAAAATCAAATTTTGTTCAAGAATCCTCACATTTTTTAGAATCTTGATTATACAAAATACCTACTACTCTTTCAAATATCCTGGATATTCAAAATTGTAAGTTCGTTTAAAGGCTTGACTTTTCCAAAATTGATATTTCAAAAAAGTTAATATTTTAAAAAGGTCGAGATTTTTGAAGAGCTTTGGAATTTAGAAAAAGTTTGAATTTTATAAAATTTTAAATTTCAAAAATTCAAGATTTTTGAGAATGTTGGATTTGAAAAATATTTCCAAAAAGTTTGGGTTGTTCAAAAAGTTGGGATTTCAAAAATGTTGGTAGGATATTTGAAAAACTAGGGATTTAAAAAAAATTATGATTTTTTGAAAAAGTTGGAATTTCAAAAAAATTGGGATATTTCAAAAATTCTAACTACTTAAAGTCTCAGGGTTTAGGGTTTTGGGCTTAGAGTTTAGGTTTTTGTTTTTTTGTTTTGGGCTTATTGTTTAGGACTCCAAGTTTAGGAGGGTTTGGGGTTTAGGTTTTCAAAAAGTCTTACTTTTTTGAAATCTTGAATTTTTAAAAATCCTAAAGTTTTCTAAAATAACTCTTAACTCTTTCGAAAATCCAAATTTTTCAAATAATTTGAATTTTTTGTAAATCTTGGATTTTTTGAAATATCATTTTTCGAAGACTTTTATTAGTTGTGATATTACAAAAAAGTAGTAGGTATTTTTAATAATTAGGATTCTAGAAAAAATTTAGATATTACAAAAAGTCAAGATTTTAAAAAAGTTTGGATTTTTTAATAATTCAGGTTTTAAAATAAAAATCAGTAATTTAAAAAATATAGTGATTGTTTGAAAAAACTGCAATATTTTAAAAAGTTAAGGTTTAAGGTTTAAGATTTACTGCTCAGGGGATTTAGTGTTTAGGGTTTAGGTTTTTAGGCTCACGGTTCGGGGTTTAGGGGTTAGTGTTAAGGGTTTAAGGTTTAGTGTTAAGGTTCAAGATTAAGGGATATATGTTTAGGTATTAAAATTTAAGCTCAGCGTTAAAAGTTAAGGGTTTAGGGTTTAGGGATCAAACATTAAGGCTTATTGTTTATGATTCGGGGTTTAGCATTCAGGGATTATCGTTTACGGTTTAGTATTAGGGATCATATTTTAGGGTTTAGGGCTCAAGGTTGATATGAGGTTATGAGGATTCAAGGTTTATTATTCACGTTTTAGAGTTTAGGGATTATGGATTAAATATCGAGGTTTAGAGTTTAGGGTTTATGGTTTAGGGCTCATGGTATCATGATTTAGGGTTTATGAATGGTTTAAGGAATTAGGGTTTAGGTATCGTGATTTTTAAAAAATTCATGAATTAAAAAATGTCATGATTTTGAAACTATTATTATTTTGAAAAGTCATGATTTTTAAAAAGTCTAGATTTTTAAACATTTTTGATGCGCCAGAATCAGCAAGAACTTGACAAGGTCATAACTTGAGTTCCGGGTGTCTGTTTGAGTCTATTTTTTTAAAAAACACGTGTTTCGATGAGACGAATGCAGCGGAAATCCGCCCTACCAGTTTGGGCAAGTTTTCAACACGTTTTCGGGTCCTAAATCTGCCATCTTGAGGCCAAAAATTAGGATTTAAGTTATAGTTTGGTTTTTTCCTATTTTTGAGCATTAGTTAATTTTAGTCTATTAATTACATTATGAGTTAGAAAGTTGGCAATTCCTCTAATTTAGGGATGTAGAAGAAGCGTGGCAATTTCTGTGCCCGTAGGAATAAGCATGCAAACTTACTAAGAATAGCAGGTTCTAGCAAACTGCTAAAAATAGTAATTTCTGCCACCTAGAGTAGATTTAGTCAGAGTTAGCTAGAGTTTACTTGGCAACTCGAGTTGGGAGTTGTTTTCCTATTTAGGAAACACTGTAATTCATTATTTGATAACAAAGAAGGAGATCTATTTTCTTTTAGAGTTCATAATATTTGAAGCATATCTGGTTTGTTCTTAATTTGGCTACATTATCTGGTATCAGAGCAGGTTCAAATTTAAAAAAAAAATGGCAGGAAGAGGAAGAGGAAGAGGAGGTGGTGTTGTATAGATGAATAGAAATATGTAAGATTTGCAGAGACAAGTTGTTGCGCTTGCTGCAATGATAACCCAAAGAGGAAATCAAGGTGGAAATGACACAGATGAAGAAGAAGTTTGTGAAGAGGAGGAAACGCAAGCACCACCAATAGCTTTTGAAGAAAGGATGCTTAGAGCATTAGAGGGAAAGAATGATGGGATAAGAGTTGATGTTTCAGAGTATGGTGGTAGTCTAAAACAAGAGGTGCTAATAGATTGGTTGACTAGCATGGGAAAAAAAAATTGAGTGGAAGAATATGTCAGAAGAAAAGAAGGTAAAATTTACATGTGCGAAATTGAAAGGTCATGCTATGTTATGGTGGGATCACCTACAGAAAGAGCGGTCAAGAAAGGGGAAAGAAATAATTAGGACGTGGAGTAAGATGGAGAAGAAGCTGAAAGATAAATTTCTCCCTGTGGATTATGCACAAACCCTTTACAGGAGGTTTCAGAATCTCCGACAGAACTTACAAACAGTGTAAGAATACACAGATGAGTTCTATAAGTTGTCCATTTGTGTAGTGCATGAAGAAACTGAGGAAAAAATGGCTACAAGGTATGTTAATGGATTAAAATTTTCTATTCAAGATGAGATAAGTATGCATAGGATTAAAAGCATGGAGGATGCCTATCAATTAGCCTTAAAGGCTGAGGAAAAATAAAATCATCAAAGTTTTAGGAGATCACCTAGAATGAATAGGGGGGCCTCAACTTCCTTTCAGGGACGAGCCGGTTTCAGCCAAGGTAGGGGAGAATCATCTCGTGGATTGAAAAAATAAGAGGATACGAGACAATATTTCTAGAATCAACAAAGAGGCAGAGGATTTCCTAGGGGCAAAGGATATGTTGGCGATAAAGGATGGGACATTCCATGAAGACCATTTGTTTGTTACAGATGTGGTGAAGAAGGGCATCGAGCTTTTGAATGCCCAAATACTTATTTATACACATGACAAAAGGTAAGGAGATGCCCCAAGAGTAAATCTTGTTGAAGCTAAGCAAGTACAAGATGAACAGGACCTGGAAATCCCACCAGATGTTGGAGAAACTCTGATGATCAAGAGGATGATGATTGCTCCAAGAAAGGAGGTCAAGGGGGATGCATGGCTACATAAAAATATTTTCAGAACAAGATGCACTTCAGGAGGAAAGGTATGTAATGTTATTATTGATGGTGGTAGTTGTGAGAACATGGTTTCAAATGAGATGGTCGATAAATTGGGTTTACATTGTGAGAAGAATCCTAACCCTTATCATATTGCATGGTTTAAGAAGGGTAATGAAGTTACTATTGATAAGAGATGTTTAATAAGCCTTTCTATTGGGAACAATTATAAGGATGAGATTTGGTGTGATGTTATCCCTATAGATGCATGTCATATGCTGCTAGGAAGACCATGGCAATTTGATAGAAAAGTTATTCATGATGGGGGAAAGAATACTTATACTTTTTGGAAGGATGGCACAAAAATAGTTTTGCTACCTCTTAAAGAAGAGGGGAAGGCTGAAAATATGCTTTCTGCAAAGGAATTTGTGAAGGAGGCAAAGGCAACCGGTTTTTGTTATGCACTAGTTGCAAATAAGGATGAACTTGTAAGTGTTCAAATACCAATAATAGAAACATCAAAATTAATAGAAGAATTTTCAGACGTTATTCCTGATGAGCTACCAGATGGATTACCACCCAAAAGAGATATTCAACACCACATTGATTTGATTCCAGGGTCTTCACTCCCAAATCAAACGGCTTATAGGATGAGCCCGACATTACATACAGAGTTGAATAGGTAAGTGGCAGAGCTCGTGCGAGAGGAGTTCATAAGGGAGAGCATGAGTCCGTGTGTAACACCAGCTTTATTAACACCAAAGAATGATGGAACATGGAGAATGTCCATGGATAGCAGAGCAATCAATAAAATTACAATCAAGTATCGGTTCCCAATACCTTACCTTGATGATATGATGGATGTGCTTGCTGGATCTAAGTATTTCACCAAGATTGATCTTCAAAGTGGATATCATCAGATTCGGATCAGAGAAAGAGATGAGTGGAAATCAGCATTCAAGACGAGAAATGGATTATATAGTGGTTGGTGATGCCATTCGGGTTATTCAATGCACCTAGTACTTTTATGAGATTGATGAACACCATGCTACGGGAGTATAATGGTAAGTTTGTTGTGGTTTATTTTGATGATATCTTGATCTTTAGTAAAACTAAAGAAGAACATTTGAGGCATCTAAGGTTGGTATTTGAAGTGTTAAGGAAAGAGAAACTCTATGCAAATATGAAGTGCACATTCATGCAAGAGAGTTTGGTATTCTTGGGCTTTATTATTTCAGCAGATGGGGTACAGATGGACTCAGAAAAGATAAAAGCAATTATTAAATGGCCTACTCCATGAAGTATAATAGAGGTAAGGAGATTTTATGGTCTAGCAACATTTTACAGAAAATTTATTAAAAATTTCAGTAGTATTATAGCTCCTATAACAAATTGCACAAAAGGAAGGGAGTTTTTGTGGACAAAGGCAGCTGAGGATAGTTTTCAATTCTTGAACAAGAAAGTGAAAGAGGCACCTTTTTTGGTACTACCAGATTTTGATAAAGTGTTTGATGTTGATTGTGACGCCTCACATGTGGGTATTGGAGCTGTTCTAAGTCAAGGAGGAAAGCCAATAGCTTTCTTTAGTGAGAAACTGAATGAGGTAAGAAAGAACTACTCTACTTATGATGTGGAATTTTATGCAATTGTACAAGCATTAAAGCATTGGAGGTATTACTTAGTGCCTAAGGAGTTTGTGTTATTTACAGACCATATAGCCCTGAAGTATGTGAATACCCAAAAGAAGTTGAATAGTAGGCATGCAAAGTGGGTATTATTTTTGCAGGGATATACTTTTTCTCTAAAACATAAATCTGGAAAACAAAATCAAGTTTCAGATGCATTGAGTAGGCGTGTGACTTTGTTTACCACTATGGAAAATGAGGTGGTAGGTTTTGAAGCAATAAAGGGTTTGTATTCTTATGATTCTAATTTCAAGGATATTGTTGAAAGACTAATTAGTCCATTGTTAGACAATACAGGAGATGTCCTAGATGAGTATATTTTATAGGATGGCTACCTATTCAAGGGATACCAATTATGTATTTTAGTTGGGTCTATGAGAGAGAATATAGTGAAAGAGTTACATAGCGGAGGGTTGGCTGGGCATTTTGGTAAAGATAAGACGATAGCCTTGGTAGCAAACAAATACTATTGGCCAAAGTTAAAAAGAGATGTGGTAAGATATGTGGAAAGATGTCGAATTTTCCAAGTCTCAATAGGTCATGCATAGAATACAGGGTTGTATATGGTAATTGCCTGTTCCTAAAGGGTCATGGATAGATCTGAGTATGGACTTTGTTTATAGATTACCAAAAAGAGAACGAGTTAATGATTCAATTTTTGTGGTTGTTGATAGGTTTTCTAAGATGGTTCATTTTATTGCCTGCAAGAAAACAAGTGATGCAATAGGTGTAGCAGATCTGTTTTTTAGAAAAGTTGTTCATTTACATGGTGTTCCAAAAACTATTACTTCAGATAAGGACACCAGGTTCTTAAGTCACTTCTGGCAGACTTTATGGAAGAAATTTGAAACTCAACTACAGTTCAGTAGTGCCTATCATCCACAGACAAATGGGCAAATAGAGGTGGTAAATAGGAGTTTGGGAAACCTGTTAAGGTGCATTGTTCGGGAAAAGCCGAAACAATGGGACTTAGCATTACCACAAGCTGAGTTTGCATATAACAGTTCCATAAACAGATCCACGGGAAAGTCTCCATTTTCAATTGTGTATGGGAGTAATCCAAATGGGGTTTTAGATTTCGTGTAACTACCTGTTGATGGTAGAGTTAGTGATGATGCAGAAGCATTTGCCGAACATATACAACAATTACAGGAAGAAGTGCGGAAGAAGCTGTAGAATAGTAATGATAAGTATAAAGAAATAGCACATGTATTTACAATTGGTGAGTTGGTTATGGTATATCTATGGAAGGAAAGGTTTCCAAGAGGAACCTATAACAAGCTGAAGTACATCTAGTATTTACAATTGGTGAGTTGGTTATGGTATATCTGTGGAAGGAAAGGTTTCCAAGAGGAACCTATAACAAGCTGAAGTACAATTGGTGAGTTGGTTATGGTATATCTGGTAGGAGAAAGCTATTTACAATTGGTGAGTTGGTTATGGTATATCTGGTAGGAGAAAGCTATTTACAATTGGTGAGTTGGTTATGGTATATTTGTGGAAGGAAAGGTTTCCAAGAGGAACCTATAACAAGCTGAAGTACAAGAAGATTGGTCCCTGCAAAATCATGAAAAAAATAAATGATAATGCTTTTGAGGTAGAATTGCCAGGGAATTTTGATATTTCTCCAGTGTTTAATGTTTTAGATTTGTATTCTTTTCATGGGATGGTGAAGAAGGGGATTCTATTGTTGAAGTAGTAGATTGGAGGCAACAGGTTCCGGTGAAGAAGAAAGAAGAAGTGAATTAGATTCTAGATAAGAAAACAATGGACACACGAAATGGAAAATACAACAAATATTTGGTACACTGGAAAGGACTGGAACAAGAGGACAATACTTGGGTCATAGAGTACAATAGTTGGGTCATAGAGTGGGAGATTCAGAATTAGCAGGAACTTGACAAGGTCGTAACTTGAGTTTCGGGTGTCCGTTTGAGTCTGTTTTTTTTTTAAACCGCGTGTTTCGATGAGACGAACGCAGCAAAAATCCGCACTACCAATTGGGGCAATTTTTCGACAGGTTTTCATGCCCTAAATCTGCCATCTTTAGGCCAAAAATTAGGATTTAAGTTATAGTTCGGTTTTTTCCTATTTTTGAGCATTAGTTAATTTTAGTCTATTAATTACATTATGAGTTAGAAAGTTGGCAATTCCTCTAATTTAGGGATGTAGAAGATGTATGGCAATTTTTGTGCCCGTAGGAATAAGCATGCAAACTTACTAAGAATAGCAGGTTCTAGTAAACTGCTAAAAATAGTAATTTCCGCCACGTAGAATAGATTTAGTCAAAGTTAGCTAGAGTTTACTTGGCAACTCGAGTTGGGAGTTGTTTTCCTATTTAAGAAACACTGTAATTCATTATTTGATAACAAAGAAGGAGATCTATTTTCTTTTGGAATTCATAATATTTGCAGCATATATGGTTTTTTCTTAATTTGGCTACATTAATTTTGAAAGTGATAAAGTTATGAACTTAAAAAAGATATTTATTAAAAAACTTGTGATTTTTTAAAAATTCATAATTTTTTGAAAAAATCAAAACTTTATAAAGAATCAAAATTTTCAAAAAGTTGAGATTTTTAAAATGTTAGGATTTTTTAAAAATTAAAGATTTTTTTAATCCTATAATTTTAAAAAGTGAAGGATTTTGAAAAAGTTGGGATTTCAAAAAACTTGGGATTTCTAAAAAGTTGGGATTTTAGAAAAAGGATTTTTGAAGAGTCTAGATTTTTGTGAAAGTCAAGATTTTAAAAAAAGTCAATATTTTTGAAAAGTTGGGATTTTTAAAAACACCTGATTTTTGAAAAAGTGGCAAATTTCTAAGAATTCAATATTTTTTGAAAAAGTTGGGATATTTGAACAATCATGGTTTTTAGAAAAATTAAAAATTTCAAAAAAGTTAGAATTTTTTTAAAAATGTAATTTATAATAGTCTCAATCTTTGAAAAGTTAGGTGTTTTGAATAATCAAGATCTTTTCAAAAGTAGGTATTTTGAATAATGAAGATTCTAAATAAATTCTGGAATTTCAAAAAAATTGAATTTTGAAAAATTTGGGATTTTCAAAAAAGTTAGGATTTTGAAAAAATCACAATTTTTAAAATGATGGGATTTACAAAAAGCTAGGATTTTTTGAAAAAGTTGGTATTATGAATAATCACAACTTTTTTGAAAACTTGACTTTTTTTTTCGAAAAATCGCATATGTTCAAAAATCTCAATATTTTGAAAAAGTCAAGATTTTTGAAAAAGTTCAGATTTACAATAATCAATATTTTCAAAAAAAATTCTATTATCGATTATCTTAGGATTTTTAAAAAAAGTCGATATTTTTGAAAAATATAGTATTTTAAAAAAATACTAAATTTTAAGAAAGTTAGGATTTTCGTAAAGTCTGAATTTTTGAAGAAGTTGACATTTAAAAAAAATAGGATTTTTTACAAAAAAAAATCACAAGTTTTTAAAAATTCAGGTTTTCAAAAAAGTTGGGATTTCTAAAAATTTAGGATTTTATGAAAAAGTCGAGATTTTAGAAAAACACTTGATAATAAAAATTCACCATTTAAAAAAAAATGGGAGTTTTAAAAATGTAAAGATTTCTCTAAAAATGTTGACTTTTCAAAAATCTCAACTTATTAAAAAAAACAAGATTTTTGAATTTTCCAATAAGTATGGATTTTTAAATAAGTCATGATTTTTGAAAAAGTCTCAAATTTTATAAAATTCTAGATTTTAAAGAAGTCACGATATTGAAAAAAGTTGTGATTCTGCAAAATTTAATATTTCCAAAAAGTCAAGATTTCAAAACAAAAAGGATTTTTGAGTAGTCTAAATCTTTGAAAATGTTTCGACTTTTGAAAAGTCTACATTTTTGAAAAGTAGATTTTTTTTAAGAAATGGGATTTTAGAAAACAATTTGATTTAAAAGAAAGTTGTATTATTAGAAAAAGTTAGAATTTCAAAAGTTTAAAAATTTTAGAATTTAAATAATTGGGATTTTAACAGAGTTGGTATTTTTAATAATTGAGTTTATCCAAAAATTTTGTATATTCGAATAAGTTTGGATTTTGAACATGTTACTTTCAAAAACAAGGGATTTTTAAAAAGGTCAAGATTTTGAAGAAGTCATGATTTAGAAAAAAGTTATATTTTTGTAAAGTCTTAATTTTTTAAAAAATAGGGATTTTTTAAAAAGGTAGGATTTCAAAACAGTTGGGATTTCATAAAAGTATGGATTTTCAAAAAAGTCAAGATTTTATAAAATAAACTAGATATTAAAAAACTCACTTTTAAAAAAAAAAAAGGAGTTTCCAAAATGTCATGATTTCCCTAAAAATGTTGACTTTTCAAAAATCTCATCTTTTTTTAAAAATTGTCGGGAGTTTGAGTAATATAGATTTTCCAAAAACTCTAGATTTTTTAATAAGTCATAATTTTTGAAAAAGTTGAGATTTTTTAAAATGTCAGTATTTTGAAAAAATTGTGAAGTTTGGAAAATTCAGGATTTTAAAGAAGTCAGGATTTTGAACAAGTTGTGATTTTTGAAAAGAGTAGATTTCAAAAAAATCAAGAGTTTTAAAAAGGTCGGAATTTTTTCAAAATTTTGGGATTTTAAAAAATTTGCAATTTTGAAACAAGTTGTGATTTTAGAAAAAGTTAGAATTTAAAAAAAAATAGGATTTTTTACAAAGTCAGGATTATGAAAAGTTGTGATTTTGAAAAAGTCACGATTTCAAAAAAGCCAAGAATTTCAAAAAAGTTAGGATTTTCAAAAAAGAAAGGATTTCTAAAAAAGTCGTAATATTCAAAAAAGTTTCAAGCTACAAAATTGTAGAGATTTTTGAAAAAGTGAGGTTTTTTAAATAAGTTAGTATTTTTTAAATCTAATCTTTTTCGAAAATCTTGAATTTTTTTAAAATCCCAACATTTTTTAAAATCTCTACTTTTTAAAAAAAATTGACTCTTTATAAAATTGTGATTTTTACAAAAATTATGAATTTTTTAAAAAATCATGAGTTTGTTAAAACTTATCTTTTTTAAATTCATGATGTTATAACTTTCAAAAGGTTTCGAAATCTAGAGTTTTTGAAAATTGTGACTTTTTCAAAAACTAGGACACCTAAGTTGTAAACCCTAATCCTTAACCCCTAAATCCTGAACCAAAAAACCTAAACCCTATGTCGTAAACCTTAAACCCTTAACTCTTAATCCTAAACCATAAGCCATGAGCCATAAACCTTATACCCTAAACTCTAAGCTCTAAACTTTGAAACCTGAGGTCTAATCCATAAACCTTAAACCTTATACCCTCGACCCTAAAACCTATCCTTGAGCCCTAAACCCTTAAACCTTAATCATGAACCCTAAACCCTAAACCCTAAACCTTAAACCCTAAACTGTTAACCCTCAGCTAATCCCTCAACCCTAAACCCTAGACCCTAAATAATGTACCTTGAGCCCTAAACCCTAATTGCTCCTAAACCCTAAAACCTGAGTCCTAAACATGAAATAATAAACATTAAACCCTCAACCATAAACACGAAGCCTTTAAACCCTTAAAAGCCTTGAGCCCTAAACCCTTAACGTTTAACCTTGAGCACTAATCCCTAAATCTAAAACCTTAAAACCTAAACCTTAAACCCTTAACCCTGAACCTCAACACTAAGCCTTAAACCCTAAACCCTGAGCCGTAAACCCTAAACACTAAACCTTAAATATCGAACCCTGATCTAAAAAATCTAAACCCTAAAGACTACATCCCCTAAGCCCTGAATCTTAAACCCTAAACCCCAAATTTTAAAAAAATTGCAATTTTTTTCAAAAATCACGATATTTTTGAAATTACCGACTTTTTTGAAAAATTCACTTTTTAAAAAATTTGGACTTTTTTGAATATCCAAAATTTTTCTAGAATCCTGACTTTTTCTTTAAATTTCTTCAAAATACCCTACTAATTTTGTTCAATATCCTGATTATTAAAATTCATAACTTTTTTGAAAATCTATATTTCAAAAAAGCTAGGATTTTTGAAAAGGTCAAATTTTAAAAAAATTTAGCGAAAGAAAATTTTGGATTTTGGAAAAGAGTTTTTGAAAATTTGAGTTTTGAAAAAGTCATTTTTGAAAACCTAAACCCCAAACCCTAAACCCTCAACATTGAATCATAAACCCAAAACCCAAAAACATAAACACTAAACTCCAACCCCCAAACCCTAAACCCCGACACATAATCCATAAACCCTAAACCTTAAAAACTCAAAATCCTAAACCCTTATCCCTAAGCCAAAACCCTAATCCCTAACCTTGACTCTGAAATCATGAACACAAAGCCTTCAACCCTAAGCCCTGAACCATAAACCTTAACCCTTACGCCTAAACCCTAAACTCTAAACTCTGAGCCCAAAATGCTAAAACCTAAACTGTCAACACTAAAATCCAAATTCTGAGCACAAAATCCTAAACACTAAACTAAAAAACACTGAGCCCAAAAACATAACCCTTAAACACTAAATCCCCAGAGCCCTAAACTTAAAACCACAAACCCTAAATTTTTAGAAAATTGCCACTTTTTACAAAATCTTGACTTATTAAAAAATCATGATTTTTTTAAAATACTTTTTATTTTGAAAACCTGACTTTTTTGAAAATCCAGAATTTTTCTAGAATCCTAAAATTTTCTAGAATCCCTATTCTTTAAAATACCTACTTCTTTATCGAGTATACTAACTATTCAAAATCACAACTTTTTCAAAAATCTTGACTTTTTCGAATTCAATATTTCATAAAAGCTAGGTTTGATAACAAGGTCAAGATTTTTGAAAGAGACAAAAGTTTTGGATTTTAGAAAAAGTCGAGATTTTGAAAATTTTGAGACTTCGAAAGTTAGGAATTTTGAAAAAGTTGAGATTTCAAAAAAAATTGGAATTTCAAATAAAGTAGAATTCAAAAATAGTTAGAGTTGGAAAAAGTTAGGATTTTGAAAAGTCAAGATTTTTGAAAAAGTTGGGATTTAAAAAAAAAATGAGATTTTCATAAAAGTTGCAACTTTTGAAAAACTCACAATTTTTTTAAAAAAGTGTTATTTTTCAAAACATAAGATTTTGAAAAATGTCAAAACTTAAAAAAAAATTCAATTTAAAAAAAAATGGCATTTAAAAAAATCAATATTTTGAAAAACTAAGGGTTTTTGAAAAGTTGGGATTTTCGAGAAAGGATTTGTGAAAAGTTTGGATTTTTTATATTTTTTATTTTTGAAAAGTAGGATTTTTAAAAGACGACATTTTCGATAAATTTGGGATTTTAGAAAATTCAGGGATAGGAAAAAAGTTGAGATTTCAAAAAATGTTTTGATCTTCGAAAATGTTACGATTAATAAGATAGTCAAGACTTTATAAAAAGTTGAGATTTTTAAAAAGTTAGAATTTCAAATAATTCAAGATTTCAGAAATGTAGAGATTTCCAAAAATGAAGGATTTTTAAAAAACTTGAGATTTTTCGAAAAAGTTTAGATTTTAAAATAATTTAGGAATTTTGAAAAAGTTTAGTAACTTTTCGAAAAAAAAATTTTAAAAAGGTCACGATTTTGACAAAGTTATAATTTTGAATAGTTGGGGATTTTGAATAATAAGAATTATAGAAAAAGTTTTTATTTTAAAAAAAAATTTGGTATTTTTGAAAAAGTATGGATTTTTAAAAAGTCGTGATTTATGAAAAAGTAGCAATTTTCTAAAAAGTTAATATTTTTGAAAAATTTAGGATTTTGAAAAAGTTGGAATTTTTAAATAGTCGCAATTTTTGAAAAGTAGAAAATTTCTAAAAAGTCAATAATTTTAAATAAAATATAATTTTTAAAAAGTCAGGATTTCAAAAAAGTCATGTTTTTTTTTTGGATATTTTAAAAATCAAGGTTTTCAAAAAAAATTAAAAAATCAAAAATGTCAAAACATTTGAAAAAGTCAAGATTTTTGGAAAAATTGCAATTTTGAGTAGTCTCTTAATCTTAAAAAATTTAGTTATTTTGAATAATCAAGATTCTAAGAAAAGTTTATATTTTTTAAAAATTTGTTATTTTGAAAAATTTAGTATTTTAAAAAACTAAGGATTGTTTAAAAAGTCAATATTTCTTTTAAAATGTTGAAGTTTCCAAAAAAATGGGGATCTTAAAAAAAAACTAGGTTTTTGAAAAACTTAGGTTTTCCAAAAAAGCCTGGGTTTTTTAGTACGTAATGATTTTCAAAAAAATTGAGATTTTTTAAAAGGTCAATTTTTTTGAAAAAGATGAACATTTTAAAAAATTAAGGATTTTAAAGAAGTCAGGATAATGAAATAATTTGTATTTTTGAAAAGTCAAGATTTTGTAAAATTAGGGATTTTTGAAAAAATCATGATTTTTGAATAAGTTAGGATGTTTGAATGGTCTCAATTTTTGAAATAGTCAATATTTTTAAAAAGTAGATTTTTTTTTTAATTTTGGGATTTTCAATAAACTCATGATTTTAGAAAGAGTTAGAAAGTCAAATTATTTAGGATTCTTAGAGAAATCAAGAGTTTTAAAAATGTCAAGACTCTGAAAAACTTGGGATTTCGAAATAAAATATTTTTAATAATTTGTCATGATTTAAAAAAATCTAGGATCTTTTGAAAAAGTTGAGATTTTCAAAAATGTCAAGATTATGAAAAAGTTGGGATTTCGACAAAAAAAATAAGGCTTTAAAAAAATTGTAATTTTGGAAAATCCAAGAATTTTTAAAAAGTTAGGATTTTAAAAAATTTGCATTTTTTTAAAATATCAGGAATTACAAAACTGTAGATATTTTTTGAAAATGTAAGGATTTTTAAAAATGTGGTGATTTTTTAAATCCCTAATTTTTCAAAAATCCTAACATTTTCAAATTCTCAGACTTTTAAAAAATTCTTACTATGTTAAAAATTTTGACTTTTTGAAAAATACAAATTTTTCAAAAATCACGAGTTTTTTTACAAATTGTGACTTTTTTAAATTATGAATTTATTAATTTAAAAATCTTTCAAAATCCATACTTTTTTTAAATTGTGACCTTTTTAAAATCCTAATTGTTTCAAAATTGGGATATTTTTTAAATCATGACTTTTTCGAAGGTCATGGCCCCTATACCCTAAAACCTGAGCCAAAAATCTAAACCATTATTAATTATCCCTAAACCCTTAACATTGAATTCTAAACCCGAAACCCTTATCCCTAAACAATAAACCTTAAACCTCAAGACCTAAACCATAAACCTTAAACCCTAAACAATAAAGCATAAACCCTTAGCCCTTAGCCTTAAACTCTAAACCATAAAACCTTAAACTATGAACCCTAAACCTTGAACCCTAAGCCCTTACCCAAAAACTCTAAACCCTAAACCTTGAGCCTTGAGATCTAAACCCTAAACCCTAAATTCATAATCCCAAACGGTGAACCCTAATACATAGACCCCTAACCATGAACACTGAGCCTTCAACGCTAAAACCTAAGCCGTTAACTATAAATCCTAACCCTTAAGCCATAAACGTTAGACCCTAAAACCTAAACCCTAAACCTTGAATTCTCAAAGTCACAAAATTTTGAAAATCCCCATGTTTTTTAAAAACATCTAGACTTTTCAAAAATCTTAACTTTTTGAAAAAGTTACTCAATATTTTTGAAAAAGTCAAGATTTTGAATAGATTGGGATTTTTAAAAAAGTCAATATTTTTGAAAAACTTAGGATTAATGAAAAATTTGATATTTTAAAAAATTCATTATTTTCAAAAAAGTCACATTTTTTTAAAAAGTCACGATTTTTGAAAAAGTTAGGATTTTAAAAAGTTGGGATTTAAAAAATGTCAAGATTTAAAAATAGTAAGGATATGGAAAAAGTTGTGATTTTCAAAAAGTTAGGATTTGTGAAAATTCATTATTTTTGAAAACGTCGGGATTTTAAAAAACTTGAAATTTTAAAAAAGTCATGACTTTTGAAAAACTTTCAATTTTTAAAAAGTTACTATTTTTGAAAACATTAGGATTTGAAAAAGTCAAGATTTCGAAAATGTTATGATTTTAAAAAAACTTTGGATTTTCTAAATCTCAATATTTTGAAAAAGTCAGGGATTTAAAAAAAGTATTGATTTTCGAAAGAGTTGGGATTTTTGAAGACTCGAGATTTTTGAAAATTTCAAAAATTCAAGAACTTTGAAGAAGTCAGAATTTTCAAAAGGGTCATGATTTTAAATATTTGCAATTTTCGATAAAGGATGATTTTTTTGAAAAATTAAGGATTTTAAAGAAAACTGGCATTTTCGATAAAGTTGAGATTTTAGAAAAATCACGAATTTTTAAAAAGGTCTTTTTTAAATATCTGAAAAACTCTATGATTTAAAAAAAATGTCAAGATTTTTGATAAAGTTGGAATTTTAATAAATCTAGAATTTTTTTCAAAAAATTAGATTTTGGAAAAGTTGGGATTCTTGAAAAAGCCAAGATTTTAAAAAAAATTCATGATTTTTGAAAAAGCAGACATTTCTAAAAAATTAATAACTTAGAAAAATGCAGGATTTCAAAATAGTTAGGTTTTTTGAAAAAGTTGGGATTTTTGAAAAATCAAGGCTTTCAAAAAATTTAATTTGTTTGAAAAAGTCATAATTTTTGAAAAAGTCAAGAATTTCAAAAAATTTACAATTTTTAATAGTCTTGATCTTGGAAAAATTAGGTAATTTTAATAATGAAGATTCTAGAAAAAGTATGGATTTTCTAAACTTTTGTGATTTTTAATAAGTCGAGATTTTTCAAAAAGTTAAGATTTTTGAAAAAGGCAGAATTTTGAAAAACTCATTTTTTTGAAAAAGTTAGGATTCTGAAAAAATATTTTTTAAAAAAAGTGTGGGATTTACAAAAAGTTTGGAGTTTTTAAAAAAATTGGTATTTTGAATAAACCTGTCTTCTTAAAAATCACAACTATTTTAAAACTTGACTTTTTCGAAATATCTTAAATTTTTTAAAAAAAGTCAATATTTTTGAAAAACTTAGGATTAATGAAAAATTTGATATTTTAAAAAATTCATTATTTTCAAAAAAGTCACATTTTTTTAAAAAGTCACGATTTTTGAAAAAGTTAGGATTTTAAAAAGTTGGGATTTGTAAAAAATTTTGTCAAGATTTAAAAATAGTAAGGATTGGGTGTTTATGTGTTATTGATTTTGGTGTAAAGTTAGGATTTGTTGAAAATGCTCATTATTGTTTGAAAACGTCGGAATTTTATTGAAACTTTATAATTTTAAAAAAGTCATGACTTTTGAAAAACATTATAATCACTTTTTAAAAAATTATTCATTTTTGAAAACATTGTGATTTGAAAAAGTCAAGATTTCGAAAATGTTAATGATTTTAGATAAAAATGGATTTTACACTAAAAATGCACTACAATAACAATAAAAAGTCAGGGATTTAAAAAAATTTCATTTTCAAAAGTTGGGATTCTTGAAGACTTCAGATTTTAGATATGCAAAAATTCAAGAACTTATGAAGATGTCAGAATTTTCAAAAGGGTCATGATTTTAACATATTTGCAATTTTCATAATAGGATCATATTACATTTTTTTAAAAATGTATCAAGGATTTTAAAGAAAACTTTGGCATTTTCGATAAAGTTGAGATTTTCTAAAATTTAATTTTTGTTAAGTTGTCATGATATGTGAAAAATCTATGATTTAAAAAAATTGTCAAGATTTTTGACCTAAAGTTGGATTTTAATTGAATCTAGAATTTTTGAAAAAATTAATTTAATGGATCGTGTGATTCTAGTTTAAGCCAAGATGCTTTAAAAAAATTCATGATTTTTGAAAAAGTGACATTTCTAAAAAGCATTGAAATGCAACTTAGAAAAATTGGATTTCAAAAAAGTTAGTTTAATTGAAAAATTATTTACAAGAATTTGAAAAATTTAAGGCTTTTAAAAAATTTAATTTGTTTGAAAAAGTGCATTTAGTTTTTGTTTTAAGTTTGGAATTTCAAAAAATTGTGAAAAGATTTTTAATGTAGGTCCAACTCTTGAGATAAAATTATCTTAAAATTTTAAAATAGAAAATTCTAGAAAATTTTTGGATTTTCCAAAATTGTAATGCAATTTTTAATAAGTCGAGACTTTTCAATGAAAGTTATAGATTTTTGAAAAAGGCATAATCTCTTGAAAAACTCCATAATTTTCAAAAAGCTCAAGACTTATTCTCCAAAAAGATGTTTGAATTATAAAATATGTGGGGATCTTGCAAACAGTTTGGGAGTTTGTAAAAGTGAAATTGGTATCTCTGATATCCAAACCTGATATAATCTTAAAAATAGGACAACTAGAATGCAAACTGGACTACACCTAAATATGTTAAAATTTGTGAAGAAAGTCAAGATTTTGTGAAACCTTAATCTTAGGAATGTGTGGTGAATAATGAAGATATCTAAATAATATATGGATATATCATAAATACTATATGATTTATATAAAGTCAGATATATAATATAAAGTCCAAGATGCGGTTGAAAATGTGTGTTTTTGGAGAAAACACCATGTGATTTAAAAGTTGGCATTTTGAAATAGTTAAGATGATTTGACCATGAAAGTATGGTCTTCATGTATAAAATCCAACCACACTCAATTTCAAAATCACAACTCTATCATCATGAAATCCTAACTTACTCCAAATATCCCACATATTAAAAAATTCTTACTATTGAAAATTCTGAGAATTTAAAAACTTGGGTATTGTGTGAATAATCGAAATGTTTACAAAATAAATACTATTTTCAAATATTAGGATGATTAGCAAAAAACGTATTCTTAAAAAACTAGTGATCTTTACTTTAATAGTTTCATGTATTTTGAAGAATTCGTTAGTTTCAAAAAATTTAGAATGATTTAAATTCCTGGATTATTGTTAAAGTTCTAAATTTTAATAATTGTTATTTAAAAAACATTGTCATGTTTTTTGAAAAAATTATCAATTTTTGGAAAAAAGTTCTATGATTTTTGAAAATTTTTGGCCGTAGGTTTCAAAAAAGTCAAGACTTTACAAAATGATATTGGATTATAAAATTTTATTTTTTAAAAAATTGGGAGATTAAAAAATTTCACTATAGGATGGTCTTTGAAAAATATTTGAGCTTTTCAAACCAAAAATTGTTCTAACTGTTTTGTACCTAAAATCCTAGAATTTTCAAATAAGAAAGTTGAAAGTTTGAATAATTTAGATTTTCCATAAAGTCTAGATTTTTTATTAAGTCATCATTTTTTAAAAAGTTAAGATTTTTACAAAAAAAACTGTATTTTTGAAAAACTCACAAATTTCAAAATATTTAGGATTTTAGATAAATCAAAAGAATTTAGAATTTTGAAAAAGTTGTGATTTTGTCAAACTTACAATATTATCAGTAAAGAAATTCTATTTTCATCAAATTGAACTTTTCAAATAAGTTCGATGGATTTTTTGAGCTTGAATGTCAGAATTCTTGGAAAAGTCTGGGATTATTGAAAAAATATAGGTTTTTGAAAAGTCTAGATTTTTAAAACATAAATATTTTAAATTAATTTTGTGATTTTCAAAAAATATTCTATATTTAAAAAATCACAATTTTAGAAAAATTTATAATTTAATAATTTTTAAAAAGTTAGAATTTAAAATGTTTTAATATTTTTTAAAAATTCAAGATTTTAAAAAAAGTCAGGATGATGAAAAGTTGGTATTTCTATAAAAATTGGGATTTAAAAAAACTCGTGATTTCAAAAAAGTTAAGAATTTCAAAATAGTTAGAATTTAAAAAAGAGACAAGATTCTGAAAAATGTCACAATTTTCAATCAAGTCAGGAATTAAAAAATTATAGAGATTTTTGAAATCCCATCATTTTATTCTCTAGGAATATTTCTTCTTACCTATTTCTTTGACCTGGGCTTTCAATCAAACAATGTTGGAGAGGTAGCTGCTATGTTCTGGTGTGAAGTTACTCAAGAAGAAAGGCTTAAAACACCTTGAAGTTGAAGGGGACTCTTTGTATATCATCTCATGTTTGAAAAAAAAATCCCAACCTTCTATTTCTTTTGATGACTTCATCAATAAAACTAAGCTTTTATTATCCTCTTTTGAGGTTATATCCTTTCAACATGTGTATCGCAAAGGAAACACTCTAGCTGATTTTATGGCCAATTTGGGTTGGGGGTGAATGTAAGGGGTATTAAGTTGGTAGAGGATATTAATAAGATGCAAGCCAAATTTAAAGAAATCATGAAGAGGGAAGGTATAACATATAATATACAACTACAAATGAGGAGGCAATAACTCCTTAGACTCGACATCTCTTTCTCATGATTCCCGAACTCGTCCAAAATTTCCTTTCTCATGATTCCCGAACTCGTCCAAAATTTCCTTTCTCATGATTCTAGATCTTTTTTATTTCTGAAATTGGGAAGATAAGATTGGGGAATGTAACCATTCTCATAACAAAAAGAAGAACAGGTTTAATAGAATGAGGGTGACTTAGTGTGAACTGAACCTAGCAAGAGATAAGAGATATCCAAAGAAGCTGAGATCCTGCTTGAAAAGGCGGGAATGCTTCTTCAACATCTTTGATGGCTTCGATGAAAATTTGAGTGAAGCTGTGGTGAAAACTTGGAAAGAAGACCATGTTCAGGTCGGTAAATTTTCCTTCACCACTACCCCCAAGCTTATTTCCAAAATTATGGGTTTAGCTTTGGAAGGAAAATGCATCTAGAAACCTAAGTCGGACTACAACCTGGAATTAAATTCTTTATGCAAGGTAAGGGGGTGCCTGTCTCTCTCCATAATAGTCATGCTTAAGGTAATTTACCCCCTCCTTTGGAAGAAATTACTCATTTGTTTATGGCCTACATTACCTTAGAAGGGCGATACAAAGTGATATATGGATATCACTTCGCTATGTTGAACCATGTCCATAATGCTAAGCCCTATAATTTCCCCTTCTTCTTGTATACTTCCCTCTCAAAATTTATTTCCATGGTCGAGAAACTTGAACAGGTCATAACTTGAGCTTCGGGTGTCTGTTTGAGTCTACTTTTTTTAAACCACATGTTTCGATGAGACGAACATATTAAAAACCCACCCTGCCAGTTGGGAAAATTTTTAGCATATTTTGGGCCCTAAATCCGCCATCTTGAGGCTGAAAATTAGGATTTAAGTTATAGTTTAGTTTATTTTTTATTTTTTGGGTATTAGTTAATTTTAATCTATTAGCTGCATTATAAGTTAGAAAGTTGGCAATTCCTCTAATTTAGAAATGTAGAAGATGCGAGGCAATTTTTGTGCATGTACGAATAAGCATGTAAACTTACTAAGAATAGAAAAAACTAGTAAACTGCTAAAAATAATAATTTCTGCCACCTAGAGTAGATTTTGTCAAGTTAGTTAGAGTTTTCTTGGCAACTCAAGTTGGGAGTTATTTTCCTATTTATGAAACATTGTAATTCATTATTCAAGAACAAAGAAGGAGATCTGTTTTCTTTTTCGAGTTTATATTATTTGCAGTATATCAAGTTTGTTCATCATTTGGCTACATTATTTGGTATCCAAATAGGTTCAAAGTCTTTAAAAAATGGCAGGAAGAGGAAGAGGAAGAGGAGGCGATATTGCCCAAATGAATAGAAATATGCAAGATCTGCAGAGGTAAGTTGCTACACTTACTGGAATGATAACCCAGAGAGGAAATCAAGGTGGAGATGACACGGATGAAGAATAAGTTTTTCAAGAGGAGGAAATATAATAATGTAGCCAAATTAAGAAATACTGCAAATAATATGAACTCCAAAAGAAAATAGATCTCCTTCTTTGTTATCAAATAATGAATTACAATGTTTCCTAAATAGGAAAACAACTCCCAACTCGAGTTTCCAAGTAAACTCTAGCTAACTCTGACTAAATCTACTCTAGGTGGCGGAAATTACTATTTTTAACAGTTTACTAGAACCTGCTATTCTTAGTAAGTTCGCATGCTTATTCCTACGGGCACAGAAATTGCCACGTATCTTCTACATCCCTAAATTAGAGGAATTGCCAACTTTCTAACTCATAATGCAATTAATAGACTAAAATTAACTAATGCTCAAAAATAGGAAAAAACTGAACTATAACTTAAATCCTAATTTTTGGCCTCAAGATGGCGGATTTAGGGCCCGAAAACATGTCAAAAACTTGCCCCAACCGGTAGAAGGGAGGCTTGTTGCTGCGTTCGTCTCATCGAAACACGTGGTTTCAAAAAAAAAACGGACTCAAACGGACACCCAGAGCTCAAGTTATGACCTTGTCAAGTTCATGCTAATTCTGGCACATCATTCTCCCCTGCTTGAGAAAAACGCAACTCCTGCAAGTTGTCTTCTTTAAACTGCTTCCATTTATCTACATCCAACTTTTGAATCTCCCACTCTGTGACCCAAGTATTGTCCTCTTGTTCCAGTCCCTTCCAATGTATCAAATATTTGTTATATTTCCCATTTCACGTGTCCATTGTTTTCTTATCTAGAATATGATGCACTTTTTCTTTCTTCTTCACCGGAACCTGCTGCCTCCAATATACTACTTCATCAATAACATCCCCTTCTACACCATCCCCATGAAAAGAATGCAAATCTGAAACGTTAAACACTAGAGAAATATAAAAATTCCCTGGAAATTCTACCTCATAAGCATTATCATTTATTTTTTTCATGATTTTACAGAGACCAATCTTCTTGTACTTCAGCTTGTTATAAATTCCTCTTGGAAACATTTCCTTCCGTAGATATACCATAACCAACTCACCAATTGTAAATATCTTTCTTCGTCTATGCACATCTGCTATTTCTTTATACTTATCATTACTATTCTGCAGCTTCTTCCGCACTTCTTCTAGCAATTGTTGTATAAGTTCGGCAAATGCTTCTACATCATAAATGACTCTGCCATCAACTGGTAGTTGTACCAAATCTAACACCCCATTTGGATTACTCCCATACACAATTGAAAATGGAGACTTTCCCATGGATCTGTTTATGGAACTATTATATGCAAACTCAGGTTGTGGTAATGCTAAGTCCCATTGTTTCGGCTTTTCCCCAAAAATGCACCTTAATAGGTTTTCCAAACTCCTATTTACCACCTCTATTTTCCCATCAGTCTGCGGATGATAGGCACTATTGAACTGTAGTTGAGTTCCAAATTTCTTCCATAAAGTCTGCCATAAGTGATTTAAGAACATTGTGTCCCTATCTGAAGTAATGGTTTTTGGAACACCATGCAAACAAACAACTTCTCTGAAAAACAAATCTACTACGCCTGTTGCATCACTTGTTTTCTTGCAGGTAATAAAATGAACCCATCTTAGAAAACCTATCAACAACCACAAAAATTGAGTCATTACCTCGTTGTGTTTTTGGTAATCCCAAAACAAAGTCCATACTCAGATCTGTCCACGACCCTTTAGGAACAGGCAACAACATATACAACCCGGTATTCTGTGCATGGCCTTTTGAGACTTGACAAATTTGACATCTCTCCACATATCTTTCCACATCTCTTTCCAACTTTGGCTAATAGTATTTATCGGCTACCAAGACTATCTTCTTATCTTTACCAAAATGCCCAGCCAACCCTCCGCTATGCAACTCTTTCACTATATTCTCTCTCATAGACCCAACTGGAATACAAAGTTGGCGTCCCTTGAATAGGTAGCCATCTTGTAAAATATACTCATCCAGGACATCTCCTGCATTTTCTGACAATGGACTAATTAATCTTTCAACAATATCCTTGAATATCAGAATTAGAAGAATACAAACATTTTATTTCTTCAAAACCCACCACCTCATTTTCCATAGTGGTAAACAAAGTCACACACCTACTCAATGCATCTGCAACTTGATTCTATTTTCCAGATTTATGTTTTAGAGAAAAAGTATATCCCTGCAAAAATGATATCCACTTTGCATGCCTACTATTTAACTTCTTTTGGGTATTCACATACTTCAAGGCTATGTGGTCTGTAAATAACACAAACTCCTTAGGCACTAAGTAATGCCTCCAATGCCTTAATGCTTGTACAATTGCATAAAATTCCACATCATAAGTAGAGTAGTTCTTTCTTACCTCATTGAGTTTCTCATTAAATAAAGCTACTGGCTTTCCTCCTTGACTTAGAACAGCCCCAATAACCACACATGAGGTGTCACAATCAACCTCAAACCCTTTATCAAAATATGGTAGTGCCAAAATGGGTGCCTCTGTCACCTTCTTCTTCAAGAATTGAAAACTATCATCAGCTGCCTTTGTCCACAAAAACTCCCTTCCTTTTGTGTAATCTATTATAGGAGCTACAATACTGCTAAATTTTTTAATAAATTTTCTATAAAATGTTCCTAGACCATGGAAGCTCCTTACCTCTATTATTCAATAATTTTATTTATCTTTTCTGAGTCCATCTGAACCCCATCTGCTGAAATAATAAAGCCCAAGAATACCAAATTCTCTTGCATGAATGTGCACTTCTTCATATTTGCATAGAGTTTCTCTTTCCTTAACACTTCAAATACCAACCTTAGATGCCTCAAATGTTCTTCTTTAGTTTTACTAAAGATCAAGATATCATCAAAATAAACCACAACAAACTTACCATTATACTCCTGTAGCACGGTGTTCATCAATCTCATAAAAGTACTAGGTGCATTGAATAACCTTAATGACATCACCAACCACTCATATAATCCATTTCCTATCTTGAATGTTGTTTTCCACTCATCTCCTTCTCTAATCTGAATCTGATGATAACCAATTCAAAGATCAATCTTGGTGAAATACCTAGATCCAGCAAGCACATCCATCATATCATCAATCCGAGGTATTGGGAACCGATACTTGATTGGAATTTTATTGATTACTCTGTTATCCATGCACATTCTCCATGTTCCATCCTTCTTTGGTGTTAATAAAGTTGGTGTTGCACACAGACTCATGCTCTCCCTTATGACCCCCTTTTGTAGGAGCTCTACCACTTGCCTATTCAACTCTGTATGCAATGTCGGGCTCATCCTATAAGCTGCTTGATTTGGGAATGAAGACCCTGAAATCAAATCTCTTTTGGGTGGTAATCCATCTGGTAGCTCATCAGGAATAACATTAAAAAATTCTTCTATTAATTTCGATGTTTCTATTGGTATTTGAGCACTTACAAGTTCATCCTTATTTACAACTAGTGCATAACATAAACCGGTTTCCTTTGCCTCCTTCAAATATTATTTTGTAGAAAGCATGTTTTCAACCTTCCCCTCTTCTTTAAGAGGTAGCAAAACTATTTTTGTGCCATCCTTCCAAAAAGTATAAGTATTCTTTCCCCCATCATGAATAACTTTTCTATCAAATTGCCATGGTCTTCCTAGCAACATATGACATGGATCCATAGGGATAGCATCACACCAAATCTCATCCTTATAACTGTTCCCAATAGAAAAGCTTATTAAACATCTCTTATCAACAGTAACTTCATTACCCTTCTTAAACCATGCAATACGATGAGGGTTAGTATTCTTCTCATAATGCAGACCCAATTTATTGACCATCTCATTTAAAACCATGTTCTCACAACTACCACCATCAATAATAACATTACATACCTTTCCTCCTGAAGTGCATCTTGTTCTGAAAAAATTTGTACGTAGCCATACATCCCCCTTGACCTCCTTTCTTCGAGTAATCATCATCCTCTTGATCATTAGATTTTCTCTAACATCTGGTGGAATTTCCAGGTCCTATCCATCTTCTACTTGCTTAGCTTCAACAAGATTTACTCTTGGAGCATCTCCTTACCTTTTTGTCATGTGTATAAGTATTTGGGCATTCAAAATATCGATGCCCTTCTTCACCACATCTATAACAAACAAATGGTCTTCGTGGAGCCTCCCATCCTCTATCACCAGCATATCCTCTACCCCTAGGAAATCCTCTACCTCTTTGTTGAATCTGGAAATCTTGTCTTTTATCCTCTTACTTTTCCAATCCATGAGATGATTCTCCCCTACCTTGGCTTAAACTAGCTCATCCCCGAAAGGAAGATGAGGCCCCCCTATTCATTCCAATTGATGAGCATCCTCCATGCTCTTAATCCTTGCATACTATTCTCATCTTTAAAAGAAAATTTTAATCCATATACATACCTTGCATCCATTTGTTCCCCAGTTTCTACATGCTTTACACGAATGGACAACTTGTAGAACTTATCTGTGTATTCTTAAACTATTTATAAGTTATGTATGAGTATCTTTCTTGACCGCTCTTTCTGTAGGTGATCCCACCATAACATAGCATGACTTTTAAATTTTGTGCATGTAAATTTTACCTTCTTTTCTTTTGACATAGCCTTCTACTCAAAAAAAATTCCCATGCTAGTCAACTAGTCTATTAGCTCCTCTAGTTCTAGACTACCACCATACTATGAAACATCAACTCTTATCCCATCATTCTTTCCTTCTAATGCTCCAAGCATCCTTTCTTTGAAAGCAGAGGAGCTAAGTGGTGCTTCTGTTTCCTCCTCTTCACAAAGTTCTTCTTCATCTATGTCATCTCCACCTTGATTTCCTCTTTGGGTTATCATTGCAGCAAGTGCAGTAACTTATCTTTGTAGATCTTGCATATTTATATTCATTTGGGCAATACCACCTCCTTTTCCTCTTCCTCTTCCTGCCATATTTTTTTTGTAAAAATACTTCGAACCTCGCTCTGATATCAAATAATGCAGCCAAATTAAGAACAAACTAAATATAATGCAAATAATATGAACTCCAAAAAAAAATAGATCTCCTTCTTTGTTATCAAATAATGAATTACAATGTTTCCTAAATAGGAAAACAACTCCCAACTCGAGTTGCCAAGTAAACTTTAGCTAACTCTTACTAAATCTACTCTAGGTGGTGGAAATTACTAATTTTAGCAGTTTACTAGAACATGTTATTCTTAGTAAGTTCGCATGCTTATTCCTACGGGCACAGAAATTGACATGCATCTTCTACATCCCTAAATTAGAGGAATTTCCAACTTTCTAACTCATAATACAATTAATAGACTAAAATTAACTAATGCTCAAACATAGGAAAAAACTGAACTATAACTTAAATCCTAATTTTCAGATCAAGATGGCATATTTAGGGCCCGAAAACATGTCGAAAACTTGCCCCAACCGGTAGGGTGGATTTCCACTGTGTTCATCTCATCGAAACATGTGGTTTAAAAAAAAATAGACTCAAATGGACACCCAGAGCTCAAGTTATGACCTTGTCAAGTTCCTGCTAATTCTGGCGCATCACACAAGCACCATTATTAGCTTTTGTAGAAAGGATGCTTCGAGTATTAGAAGGAAAGAATTATGGGATAAGAGTCGATGTTTCAAAGTATGGTGGTAGTCTAAAACTAGAGGAGTTGATATATTGCTTGACTAGTATGGGAAAAAAATTTTAGTGGAAGGATATTTTAGAAGAAAAGAAGGTAAAATTTCCATGCACAAAATTGAAATGTCACACTATGTTATGGTGGGATCACCTACATAAAGAGTGGTCAAGAAAGGGGAAAGAAAGAATTAGGACATGGAGTAAAATGGAGAAAAAGCTGAAAGATAAATTTCTCCCTGTGGATTATGCACAAACCCTTTACAGGAGGTTTAAGATACTCAGACAGAACTTACAAATAGTGCAAGAATACACAGATAAATTCTACAAGTTGTCCATTCATGTAAAGCATGTAGAAACTAGGGAACAAATGGCTGCAAGGTATGTAAATGGATTAAAATTTTCTATTAAAAATAAGAATAATATGCATAGGATTAAGAGCATGGAGGATGCTTATTAGTAAGCCTTAAAGACCAAGGAAAAACAAAATCATCAAAGATTTATGAGATCACTTGGAATGAATAGGGGGCCTCATCTTCCTTTTGCGATGAACTAGTTTAAGCCAAGGTAGTTGAGAATCATCTCATGGATTGGAAAAGTAAGAGGATATAAGACAAGATTTCCAGAATCAACAAAGAGGTAGAGGATTTTCTAGGGGTAGAGGATATGCTGGCGAAAAAGAGGATGAGAGGCTCCACGAAGACCATATGTTTGTTACAGATGTGGTGAAGAAGGGCATCGGGCTTTTGAACGCACACATTCTTATACATATGACAAGAGGCAAAGAGATACTCCAAGAGTAAATCTTGTTGAAGCTGAACAAAAAGAAGATGAAAAAGACTTGGAAATTCCACTAGATGTTGGAGAAAATCTTGTTATCAAGAGGACGATAATTGCTCCAAGAAAGGAGATCAAGGGGGATGCATGGCTGCGTATAAATATTTTTAGAACAAGATGCACTTCAAGAGGAAAGATATGTAATGTTATTTATTGATGGTGGTCATTGTGAGAACATGGTTTCAAATGAGATGGTCGATAAATTGGGTCTGTATTATGAGAAGACTCCTAACCCTTACCGTATTACATGGTTTAAGAAGGGTAATGAAGTTACTGTTGATAAGAGATGTTTAATAAGATTTTCTATTGGGAACAATTATAAGGATAAGATTTGGTGTGATGTTATTCCTATGGATACATGTCATATGCTACTAAGAAGACCATGGCAATTTGATAGAAAAAAATTTCATGATGGGGGAAACAATACTTATACTTCTGGAAGGATGGCACAAAAATAGTTTTGCTACCTCTTAAGGAAGGGGGTAAGGCTGAAAATATGATTTCTGTAAAGGAGTTTGTGAAGGAGGAAAAGACAATTGGTTTTTTGTTATGCACTAGTCTTAAATAAGGAACAACCTACAAGTGCACAAATACCAGTAGAAATAACAGAATTAATAGACGAATTTTTAGATGTTATTCCTGATGAGCTACCAGATGCGTTACCACCCAAAAGAGATATTTAACACCATATTGATTTGATTCCAAGGTCTTCACTCCCAAATCAAGTGGCTTATAGGATGAGCCTAACATTGCATGCAAAGTTGAATAGGAAAGTGGCAGAGCTCATATGTAAGGGGATCGTACATTATTTACAAAACACTAGGAATTTTGAAAAAGTTAGGGTTTTCAAAAAAGACATGATTTTAAAAAAATTCACAATTTAAAAAAAAGTTTGGAAATAAATAAATGTAGAGATTTTTTGCTAAGCAATAATTTTTTAAAAGGTTGGGTTTTTGAAATCCTGGTTTTTTTTTAAATTCTAAATTTTTCCAAAATCCTACTTTTTAAAAATCTTAATTTTTTTCAAAATTTTAATTCTTTATAAAACCACGATTTTTTAAAAATTATGATTTTTTCAAAAATTAGCATTTTTTAAAAATTGTTAATTTTTAAAATTTTTGTGACCTTATCACTTCAAAAAATCTTTCAAAATCTACACTTTTTAAAAATTGTGACTTTTTTCTAAATCTTAGTTGTTTCAAAATGGGGAAATTTTTGAAATCATGAATTTTTCAAAAATCTCAACCCCAAAAACCCTAAAACCTGTAATGTAAGTTGTAAACGCTAAACCTTGAACCCAAAAACCTAATTCCCAAACCTTGACCCCTAAACCCTCAACCCTGAGCCCTACACCATAAACCCTAAACCCTGAACCCTAAGTCTTAAACCTTGAAAGCTGACCCTTGAGCAAAAACACATTAAACCTTTTGCTCAGAGACCTAAAACCTAAACTCGCAACCCCGAACCCTTTACCATAGACCATGAGCCCTACACCCTAAACACTAAACCCCCTAAGCCTTTAACCTTGAACCCTAAGCCTTAAACCTTAAAGCCCGAAATCTAAGCCCTAAACCATAAACTCTGAGCCCTAAAACCTAAACCCTAATCCATAAAACTTAAACCCTAATTACTCCTAAACCTTAAACCCCGAGTCCTAAACCCTAAGCCGTAAACGCTAAACTCTAAATGTTAAACCCTCAATAGTAAACCTTAATCCCTAAACCGTAATCCTTGAAGCCTAAACCCTAAGCCTTAAACAATGACACTAAAACCTAAATCCTTAACCTTAAGCACTAAATGCCAAACCCTAAACATTGAACCCTGAAACCTGAAGAACCCTAAACCTTGAGCCCTAAACTCTAATAACTAAACCCTAAACCTTAAACCCTGAAAACTAAACCCTATACACCAATCCTTGAGCCCAACAACCTAAACCCTAAACATTAAATCCCCTGAGCCCTAATATAAACTTTAAACAATAAACCCTAACTTATAAAACATTGCAACTTTTTCAAAAATCATGACTTTTTAAAAAATTGTTATTTTTTTCAAAATAGTAATTTTTTGAGAATCCTAACATTTTTTAGAATCATGGTTTTTCAAAATACCTACTACTCTTTCAAATATCTTCACTATTCAAAATCACAGTTTTTTTGAAAGTCTTCACTTTTTCAAAATCGATAGTTCAAAAAAGTTGGGATTTTTTAAAAGGTCAAGCTTTTTCAAAAGTTTGGATTTTCAAAAGAGAATACTTTTGGAATTTAGAAAAAGTTGGAATTTTGTAACATTTTAGATTTTTAAAATTTAAGATTTTGAGAATGTTGGATTTGAAAAAGATTTCAAAAAAGTTGGGATTTCAAAAATGTTGGTAGGATTTTCAAAAAAGTAGGTATTTAAAAAAACTTGGGAATTTCAAAAATTTAGGATATTAAAAAAAATAACAATATTTGAAAAATTTGTGATTTTTGTAAAAGTCAAAATTTCAAAAAATATTTGGGATATTTCAATAATCCCGACTACTTAAAGTCTCGAGGATTAGTGTTTGTCATTTAAGGGTTTGTGCTTATTGTTTAGGGCTCAGGGTTTAGGTTTTTTTAAAAAAAAACTTTTTTAAAATATTGAAGGTTTCAAAATCTTGAAGTCTTCTAAAATAACTCATAACTCATTAAAAAATCCAAACTTTTCAAAAATCCTTTTTTTTGAAATATCATTTTTCGAAAAAGTTATGACTTTTAATAGTCGGGATATTAAAAAAAGTAGTGGGCATTTTGAATAATTGGTATTCTAGAAAATGTTAGGATTTGGGATATTTAAAAAAGTCATGATTTTAAAAAGTTTGTATTTTTAATAATTTATTTTTTAAAAGTGTTAGTAATTTAAAAAATATCATGACTTTTTCAAAAAAACTATAATATTTTATAAAGTTCAGGTTTAATTTTTAAGTTTTAGGGCTCAGGGTTGAGGTTTTAGGGTTTAATTTTTTCGGCTCATGGTTTGGGGTTTACGAGTTAGTGTTTAGGGTTAGAGGTTTAGTGTTGAGGTTCAGGATTAAGGAATACATGTTTAGGGTTTAAGGTTTAGGTTTTATAATCTAATTTAAGGGTTAAAAGTTGAGGGTTTAGGGCTTAGTGTTTATAATTGAGGGTCCAACATTAAAGGATTACCATTTAAGGTTTAGGATTTAGCTTTTTGGGGTCATGGTTTACTGTTAAGGGTTTAGTATTTAGGGTTTGACTTTTACGGTTTAGTGTTTATGACTTAGGGCTTAGCAAAAATTAGGTCTTAAGGTTTAGTGTTTAGGGTTTAGGGCTCAAGGTGGATTTGAGGTTATGAGTTTAAGGTTAAAGATGCAGGTCTTCGGGTTCATGGTTTAGTGTTTCTAGTTTAGGTTTTAGGGCTTATTGTTTAGGGTATAGGGTTCAAGGTTCATGTTTTAGGGTTTAGGGCTCAGTTTTTTTTAGACCACATGTTTCGATGAGATGAATGCAATGGTAACTCACCCTGTCGGTTGGGGCAAGTTTCGGCACATTTTCAGGCCCTAAATCCGACATTTTGAGGCTTAAAATTAGGATTTAAGTTTAGTTTAGTTTTTTTAATTTTTGGGCATTAGTTAATAATTTTAGTTTGTTAGTTGCATTATGAGTTAGAAATTTGGCAATTCCTCTAATTTAGAAATGTAGAAGATGTGTGGCAATTTCTTTGCCTGTACAAATAAGCATGTGATCTTACTAAGAATAGCTGGTTCTAGTAAACAACTAAAAATAGTAATTTTCACCACCTAGACTAGATTTAGTCAAGTTAGTTAGAGTTTGCTTAGTAACTTGAGTTGAGAGTTGTTTACCTATTTAGGAAACATTATTCAATAACAAAGAAGGAGATCTATTTTCTTTTGAAGTTCATATTATTTGCAGTATATCAAGTTTGTTCATAATTTGGCTGCATTATCTAGACTTTGCAAAAAACTAGAATTTTTCAGAGATTCAAACTTTCAAAAATCCCAAAAAAATTTAAATTTGGACTTTTTTAAAATATTGAATTTTCCAAAATTCCAACTTTTTCAAAATCTCGAATTCTTTGAAATCTAAATTTTTTGAAATTCGTGACTTTTTCAAAAATCATAAATTATTCAAAAATAAATAAATTTATTCAAAAATAAATTTAAAAATAAATATTTTTTGGAAATCTAAATTATTCAAACTCTTGACTTGTTTTCAAAACTCTCGTTTTTTTTTTTAAGTTGAGATCTTTGAAATGTCACCATTTTTAGAGAAATCTTCACATATTTGAAACTTCAATTTTTTTTTTAATATTTAGTGTTTTTTTTCTAAAATATCGACTTTTTCAAAATCCCATTTTTTTTGAAATCTTGACTTTTTTAAAAATCCTAAATTATTTAAAATCATGATTTTTTACAAAATAAAATCACTATTTTTTTTTAAATCTCAACTTCTTTTAAAATCTAGAATTTTTCAAAAAATTTAACTTTTCAAAAATCCTAAGTTTTTTCGAAATCAGGAATTCATCAAAATCCTGACATTTTTTGAATTTCAGAGTTTTTAAAAATACTCTCTTTTTAAAAAATATCGACTTTTTTTAAGAATCCTAAGATAATCAATGATATAAAAAATTGTGGAAAATATCGATTATTCTAATTTTGAACTTTTTCAAAAAAGTAGACTTTTCAAAAATTTGAGATTTTCGAATAGTCAAGATTTTTCAAAAAAATCATGTTTTCAAAAAAGTTGTGATTATTCAAAATACCAATTTTTTCAAACAATACTAAATTTTTGTAAATCCCAACATTTTAAAAATTGTGATTTTTTCAAAATCTTGAATTTTTCAAATATCCCAACTTTTTTGAAAATCTCAATGTTTTCAAAATCACAACTTTTTTGAAATTCCAAAAATTTTCTAGAATCTTCATTATTCAAAATACCTAGTTTTTCAAAGACCTTGATTATTCAAAACATAATTTTTCTAAGATCGAAACTATTTAGAATTGTAAGTTTTTGGAAAATCTTGATTTTTTTAAAAAATTCAAATTTTTTCCAAATTTTTGAATTTTTTAAAAACTTTGATTTTTCAAAAGTCAAAACTTTTTCAAAAAGGATGACTTTTTTGAAAACTTAACTTACTCTATATTCTATATTTTTAAAAACTATTGACTTTATACAAAATTGATAATTTTTCTAAAATCAAGATTTTTTTAAAATCCCAACTTTTCAAAAATACTGACTTTTTTAAAATCTCAAGTTTTTCAAAAATCTTGACTTTTACAATAATCCTGACTCCTAAAAAATCCTAACTTTTCAGAAATCCCAACTTTTTCAAAATCCCTAACTTTTTAAAAATATTGATTTTTAGAAAACCCAAAATTCATTGAAAATATTAACATTTTCAAAGTCCTGACATTTTTCAAATCCTCATGTTTTAAAAAATTACAAATTTTTCTAAAAGTATGAATTTTTCAAATGTCATGACTTTTTTTAAAATCTCAACTTTTTGAAAATCTCAACTTTTTCAAAAATCTTAATTTTTAGAAAATCCCAACATTTTAAATGTCAAAACCTTTTTAGAATCTTGACTTTTTAAAATACCAATTTTTTCCAAATTTAACTATTTCAAGGATTTCGGGTTTAAGGTTTAGGGCTTAGAGGATTTAGTATTTAGGGTTTAGGGTTTTGGACTGAGGATTCAAGCTTTAGGTTTTAGGGCTTAGGGCTCAGAGATCAGGGTTCTTCATGGTTTAGGGTTTAAGAATAAAGTTTTAGGTTTTAGGGTTTAGGGTTTGAGGTTTAGGATTTGGGGTTTGAGATTTACAGTTGATGGTTTAGCATTTAGAATTTAGGGCTCATGCTTTTATTGTTGAGGGTTTAATATTTATGATTTAGCATTTTGGATTTAAGAGTAATTAGGGCTTAAATTTTAGGGTTTAGGGTTTAGGGCTTAGACTTTAGAGTTTGGGACATAGGGGTCAGGGTTTATTGTTTCGAGTTTAGTGTTGAGGTCACATGGTTCATGGTTCAGAGTCTATGGCTTAGGCTTTAAGGTTCAAGGTTTCTGGTTTAGGTTTTAAGGCTCAGGGTTAAGGGTTTAGGGTTTATGGCTCAAAGTTCATGGTTTAGGCTTCAAGGCTCATCGATCAAGGTTTAGGCTTAGGGTTTAGGGTATTAGGTTTATGGTTTAGGGCTCAAGGTTTAATGTTTAGGAATCAATGTTGGGGTTTAGGGTTTAGGTTTTTTGGCGCGGGATTTGGGTCTTAAAGGTTTAGGGTTTATGGCTCAAGTTTTAGGTTTTAGGTCTAATGATTTTTAAAAAATCATGATTTCAAAAATGTCTTGATTTTGAAATAGTTCAGATTTCGAAACAGTATGAATTTTCAATGATTTTTAAAGTGATAAAGTCATTAATTTAAAAAGTTCACATTTTTTACAAACAAGTGATTTTTGAAAAACTTTTCATTTTTGAAAAAGTTATGATCTTATAAAAGTTGGAATTTTGAAAAAGACAAGATTTTGAAAAATGTTAGGATTTCACATTTTTTTGGATTTTAAAAAATCTCTACATGTTTGTTATTCCTAAGTTCTTTTAAATCGTGTCTTTTTTTAAAATCCTAACCTTTTCATAATCCTAACTTTTTTTTAAAATGTAATTATTTTGAATTCTAATTTTTTTAAATTCTAAACTTCTAACTTTTTCTAAAATCATGACTTTCTTAAAATCACAATTTTTTGAAAATCCCAAAATTTTAAAAAATATCTTCTTTTTAAAAATCAAGACTTTCCAAAAATCTATAGTTTTTCAAAAAATTCTACCTCTTCAAAAATTCATATTTATTAGGAAAGCCTTATTTTTTCAAAAATCTTGAATTTTAAAAAATTCTCAAGTTTTTTAAAATCCTAACTTTTTCAAAAATCTTAACTTTTAGAAAATCCAAACATTTTAAAGATCAAAACCTTTTTAAAATATCAAGTTTTTCCAAATCCTAACTTTTTCCAAATTTAACTATTTGAAGGATTTCAGGTTTAGGTTTCTGGACTCAGGGTTCAAGCTTTAGGGTTTAGTGTTTACTGTTTAGGTATCAAGGCTCAGAGATCAGGGATCAGGGTATAGGGTGGTTTAAGGTTTAGGGTTTAAGCATTAGGTTTTAGGTTTTAGGGTTTGGAGTTTAGTGCTCATGTTTAAGGGGGGTTAGGATTTAGGGTTTGTGGTTTAGGATTTGGGATTTAAGATTTACTGTTGATGGTTTAGCATTTAGAGTTTAGGGTTTATGGCTCATGGTTTATTATTGAGGGTTTACTTTTTAGGATTTAGTATTTTCCAGCTTTAAGAGTAATTAGGGCTTAATTTTTAGGGCTCAAAATTTAGGGTTTGGGACATAGGGGTCAGGGTTTAATGTTTGGAGTTTAGTGTTGAGATCTCATGGTTCATTATTCAAAGTCTATGGCTTAGGCTTTAGGATTCATGGTTGTATGGGTTTAAGGTTCAGGGTTAACAGTTTAGGGTTTATGGCTCATCGATCAAGGTTTATGGTTGAAGTTTTGGTGCGTAGGGTTTAGGGTATTGGGTTTATGGTTTAGGGCTTAGGGTTTAGTGTTTAGGATTCAATGTTGGGGTTTACAGTATAGGGTTTAGGTTTTTTGGCCTGGGATTTGGGTCTTAAGGTTTAGGGTTTAGGGGTCATGATTTTTAAAAAATCACGATTTCTAAAATGTCCTGATTTTGAAACAGTTAGGATTTCGATAAAGTATGAATTTTAGATGATTTTGAAAGTGTTAAAGTCATTAATTTAAAAAGTTCACATTTTTTAAAAACTAGTGATTTTTCAAAAAAAAAAAAATTTAAGAAGTCATGATCTTATAAAAAGTTGTAATTTTGAAAAAGGAAAGATTTTGAAAATGTTAGGATTTAGATTTTTTTGGATTTTAAAAAATCTCTACATTTTTTTAATTCCTCAGTTTTTTTAAATCATGTTTTTTTTAAACATCCTAACTTTTTTAAAATTCCTGGCTTTTTCTAAATCGTGACTTTTTTAAAATCCTAATTTTTTTAAAAAAATCCTAACCTTTTCATAATTCTGACTTTTTAACAATTTGTAATTATTTTGGCTTCTAATTTTTTAAAATTCTAACTTATTCTAAAATCATGACTTTTTTAAAATCACAATTTTCTAAAAATCTCAAAATTTTAAAAAATATCTTCTTTTTAAAAATCTACAATTTTTTGAAAATTAAGACTATACAAAATTCTTGACCTTTTCGAAAATTTATATTTATTAGGAAAGCCTCAATTGTTAAAATAATGACTTCCTTGAAATATTGAATTTTCCAAAATTCATAATTTTTCAAAATCTTAACTTTTTAAAATACTAATTATTTTTTAAATTCATGACTTTTTCAAAACTCTTAACTTTTTCAAAAGTCATTACTTATTAAAAAATCTAGACTTTTTAGAAAATCTAAATTATTAACACTCTCGATTTTTTTAAAAAGTTGAGATTTTTGAAAACTCAGCTATTTTAGAGAAATTCTGACATTTTATAAACTCCAATTTTTAAAAAAATCATGACTGTTTTAATATCTAGTGTTTTTTTTCTAAAATCTTCACTTTTTCGAAAATCCAATTTTTATCGAAAATCATGACTTTTTTATAAAATTGTGATTTTTTTTGCAAAAATCCAATTTTTTTGAAAATCTCATCTTCTTCAAAAATCTAGACTTTTGAAAAATATTAAGTTTTTTCAAAATCATAACTTCTTCAAAATCCCTACTTCTTTAAAAAAACCACCTTTTAAAAAAATCTCAACCTTTTTTAAAATCCTAACTTATTTGAAAATAGATTTTTTTTTAAACTCGTGACTTTTTCAAAAATCTAGAATTTTTCTAGAATCTTCATTATATAAAATACCTACAATTTCAAAGATCTTGATTATTCAAAATACTTATTTTTATAAAGATTAAAACTGTTCAAAATTGCATTTTATTGAAAAATCTTGACTTTTTCAAAAAAATTGAATTTCTTAAAAGCTCAATTTTTCAAAAATCCCATCTCTTTCTAGATACCTTACTTTTTTGAAATCCTGACTTTTTCTAAATTCTAAATTTTTCAAAAATCATGACTTTTTTAAAAATCCCAACTTTTTCACATTATCAACTTTTTAAAAAATCCCTATATTTTCTAAAATCCCAACTTTATTGACAATGTTTACTTTTTTTAAAATACTTACATTTTTAATAAAATCCTAATTTTTCAAAAGCACAAATATATTAAATCTTGATTTTTTTAAAAATCTTGACGTTTTTAAAACCCAATTTTTGCTATAATCCTAACATTTTATAGAATCCCTATTATTCAAAATATCTACTACATTTTTGAATATCTCAACTATCAAAAATCACTACTTTTTTGGAAATCTTGATTTTTTCAAATTCTATATTTCATAAAAGCCAGGTTTTTAAAAAAGGTCGAGATTTTTGAAAGAGACAAGATTTTTGGATTTTGAAAGTTTTGAGATTTTGAAAAACTTTTGATTTTTGAAAAAGTTAAGATTTCAAAATAATTAGAGTTTGAAATAGTTGGGATTTTGAAAAGTTGAGAATTTTGAGAAAGTCGAGATTTTTCATGAACTTGATATTTTTAACGAAGTCACAACTTTCGAAAAAGTGACAATTTAAAAAAAAACTTGATATATTTGAAAACATAAGAATTTGAAAAATGTTGAGACTTAAAAAATGTTACAATTTTCAAACAAGTTGGGGTTTTCAAAACGTTGGGATTTTTGAAAGAGTCTAGATTTTTGAAGAGTTTGGATTTTTCAAAAACTTAATATTTTCAAAAAAATCAATATTTTAGAAAAACCTAGGATTTTTGAAAAAGATCAAGATTTTGGAAAATCTTGGGATTTTGAAACTTCAAGATTTTTTAAAAAGTTAGGATATTCAAAAAAGTCAAAAATTTTATATTTGCAATTTTAGAAAAGTAGGAAGTTTTGAGAAAGTAAGGAATTTAAAAAAAGATGACATTTTTATAAAGTTGGGATTTTTAAAAATTCAGGGATATGAAAAAAGTTGAGATTTCGGAAAAAGTATTGATCTTCGAAAATGTCGTGATTGTTAAGATAGTCACAATTGTAAAAAAAGTTGAGATGTTTAAAAAAGTTAGAATTTCAAAAAATTCCAGATTTCATAAATGTAGAGATTTTAAAAAACTTCAGGCTTTTGAAAAATGTTGCGATTTTTAAAAGTTGGGATTTGTAAAAACTTTTGCATTTTGTATAATAAGGATTTTAGAAAAAGTTTAGATTTTAAAAAAATTTAGGATTTTTTAAAAATTCGAGATTTTGAAAAAGTTTGTATTTCTAAAAAAGTTAGAATTTTTTAAAAGTCGTCATTTTGAAAAAGTTACGATTCATAAATATAGATATTTCAAAAAAAATGCAGGATTTCTAAATTTTAGAAAAGGTTAGGACTTTTAAAAACTTATGATTTTGAATAGTTGGGATTTTTTAAAAATGGGGATTTTGAATAATAAGGATTATAGAAAAAGTTTAGATTTTAAAAAAATTTGGTATTTTTGAAAAATTCGAGATTTTAAAAAAGGTGTGACTTTTTTAAAAGTGGCAATTTTCTAAAAAGTCAATATTTTGAAAACTTTAGGATTTTGAAAAATTTAAGATTTTTAAAAAGTCAATAATTTTTAAAAAGTTAGTATTTCAAAAAAAGTTATGTTTTTTAATAAGGTTTGGATGTTTAAAACAACAAGGTTTTCAAAAAAATTTAAAATTTTGAAAATGTCACAATCTTAAAAAAATTAGGAATTTTGAATAATCAAGATTATAGAAAAAGTTTAGATTTTCAAAAAAGCTGTGATTTTGAAAAAGTAAGGGTTTTTTTAAAAAGTCACAATTTTCAAAATGTTGGAATCGACATAAAGTTAGGACTTTTGAAAAACATGTTATCTTGAAGAATCCCCATGTTTTCAAAATAATTTTTTTCAAAAAAGTCAAATTTTTAAAAAGTTGGGATTTTTTTGAAAAATTTGAGACTTTGAATAATTGATTTTTTTTAAAAAAATAGATTTTTCATATAAGTAAGAATTTTTTTAAAAGTTTGAGATTTTTTAAAAAGAAAGTATTTTTAAGAACTAGGGATTAAAAAAAATTGGGATTTTGAAAAGGTCGATTTTTAAAAAAAATAGAAATTTTGAAAAGTTTGGGTTTCATCTGTAAGTCTTAAATTTTGAAAAGTCTAGTTTTCCGAAGATGTCGAGAATTTTATTTTAAACATGGTTTTTTCCTGAAAAAAAATCACGATTTTCTAAAAATTCAAGATTTCTGAAAAATTCTGAATTTCAAAAAAGTTGGAATTTTGAAGAATTCAGGATTTTTATAAATATTTCAATTTTAAAAATGTCAAAATTTCTCTAAAAATGGGGATTTTCAAAAAAAAAATCAGGGGTTTGACAAAATTAGTTTTTGCAAAAAAGGTTGGGTTTTTTAATAAGTCATGATTTTCAAAAAAGCCACAATATTTAATTAATTCAATATTTTTGATAAAGACAAAATATAAAATTTTTAAAGATTTTAATAAAGTTGAGATTATGAAAAATTTGTGATTTAGGAAAAGTCAAAATTTTACAAAATTAGGGATTTCTGAAAAATTTAGGATATTTGAATAAGTTACGCTTTTCTAAAAGGTCTCAATTTTTTTATGGTCTCAATTTTTTAAGAATTCAAGATTTTTAAAAAGTAGATTTTTTTAAAAATATTCAGATTTTAAAAAAACTCATGATTTTAGAAAAAAGTTAAAATGTCAAAATATATAGGATTTTTGAAAAAATCAAGATTTTCTTACAAAATTAGGATTATGAAAAAGTTGGGATTTCAAAAAGAAAATAGTTTTAATAAGTCATGACTTTAAAAAAGTATGTTTTTTTTTTTAAAAGTATGATATTTTAAAAAAATCAGGATTTTAAAAAAAACTCAGGATTATCAAAAAGTAGGAATTTTGAAAAAAAACCAAGCTTTAAAAAAGTTGTAATTTCAAAAAATTCAAGAATTTTGAAAAAGGTGGTGGATTTTTAAAAAAAGATAGAATTTTTAAAAAATTGCAATTTTGAAAAAAAAATTATTAATTACAAAACTGTAGAGATTTTTTTAAATGTTGTGATTGTTAAAATCCCAACTTTTTTTAAAATCTTGACTTTTCCAAAAATCCTAACATTTTCAACTTCCCAACTTTTTGAAACTTTTGACTTTTTGAAAATTATGAATTTTTCAAAAATCATGAGTTTTTTAAAAAATTGTGAATTTTTTAAATTCATGACTTCATCAGTTTCAAAACCTTTCAAAATCTAGACATTTTGAAAATTGTGACCTTTTTGAAATCCTAACTGTTTCAAAATTGGGCTATTTTTTAAATCATGACCCCTAAACCCCACACCCTAAACCTTAATTTCTAAACCCTAAATCCTGAGCCCTAAACCCTAGACAATAAACCCTAAACCCTTAACCATGAGCCTTAAACCTTAAACCATAAACCCTAAAGCCTTAAGCCTAAACCTAAACCTTCAACCCTGAACCCTGAGCCCTGAGCCAAAAACACTAAACTCTAAACCTTCAGCCTAAAGATCTGAACCCTAAACCTTAAACTTGTAATCTTGAAGCTCAAACCCTTAACCATGAACATTGAGCTCTCAAGACTAAACTTTAATCTGTGATCCATAAATCCTAACCCCTAAGCCATAAACCCTACCCCTAACCATGTACTCTGAGCCCTAAACCCTATACACTAAATCCTCTTAGCCCTAAACCCTTAACCTTGAGCCCTAAACATTTTGAAAAAAACAACTTCTTCAAAAATCATAAGTTTTTCAAAAATCACTATTTTCTTGAAAATACAATTTTTTTGAAAACTTGAGTTTTTCAAAAATTTAAAATTTGTTAGAATCCCAATTATTCAAAATACCTACTACGTTTTCAAATATCCCAACTATTTAAAATCACAACTTTTCAAAAATCTTGCCTTTTTCTTTTTCGATATATCATAAAAGGCAGGATTTTTGACAATGTTGAGAGTTTTGAAAAGTTTAGATTTTCGAAAGAGTCAAGAGTTTTTGTATTTTATAAAAAGGAAACGATTTTGAAAATTTTGAGATTTCAAAAAAGTTGGGATTTTTTAAAAAGCTGAGATTTCAAAAATGTTAGGATTTCATAAAAGTTTGGGTTTACGAAAAAGTAAGGATTTAAAAAATCTCAAGATTTTCAAAAAAGTGGGGATTTCAAATTATTTAATATTTTTAAAAACTCAAGATTTTTTAAAAAATAGAATTTTTTGTAAAAAAAGGTGATTTTTGAAAAATTTATAATTTCAAAAAGTTGGGATTTACTAGAAATACAGACTAATCAAAGTCGCAACATTTAAAGTATCCCTTATTTTTTCAAATTCCCAACTTTTTGAAAAATTTTATATTTTAAATAAGTTGGGATTTTTGAAAAGTAAAGATTTTTTAAAAAGCTAGGATTTGTGGAAAAGTTGAGATATTTGAAAATTTGATATTTTAAAAAATTCTTTATTTTAAAAAAAGTCATGATTTTTGTAAAAGTTGGGATTTTAAAAAGACGTATTATTTCAAAAATGTCAATATTTTAAAAGAAGTTGAGATTGTGGCAAAGTTGGGATTTTAAAAATTTTGAGATTTCAAAAAAGTTAGAATTTTTAAAAAGTCAGGATTTAAAAAATGTTAAGATTTCAAAATAGTTAGGATTTGCAAAATGTTATGATTTTCAAAAAGTTGGAATTTTGAAAAGGTTTTAAACTTCAACATATCAAGATTTTCAAAAACTTGAGATTTTTAAAAAATTCTGACTTTTGAAAAAATTTAAATGTTAAAAAAGTTACTATTTTTTAAAACATTAGGATTTCAAAAATTTGGGACTTCAAAAATGTTATGATTTTCAAACAAGTTTGGGTTTTCCAAAAATCAATATTTTTAAAAAATCAGGGATTTCAAAAAAGTTTTGATTTTAGAAAAATTTAGAAGAATTTCATCAGTTTAAAAAGTTAGAATTTTAAAAAAATTACTATTTTTTAAAAATTTGAGATTTTCAAAAAATACAAGTTTATGAAAAAGTTGGGATTTCAAAAAAATATATATTAAATAAGTCACGATATTGAAAAAATCCAAGATTTTTGAAAAAGTCAATATTTTCTAAAAAAGTTAGGTTTATGAAAAAGTTGGGATTTCGAAAAAAATTACACTTTCAAAAAATTACAATTTTGTAAAAGCTGGGAATTTTGAAAAAGCTAGGATTTTCAAAAAAGAAGAGATTTTTAAAAAAAATCTAATTTTATAATAAGTTGGGGATTACAAAACTATTGATATTTTTGAAAAAGTAAGGATTTTTTTAAAATTTGGGATTTTTGAAATCCTAAATTTTTTGAAAATCTTGAATTTTTAAAAATCCTAACATTTAAAAATACTCTACTTTTTTAAAATTCTATTTTTTTATAAAATCACAACTTTTTCGAAAATTATGAATTTGTCAAATATCATCTATTTGTTTTTCAATTGTGAATTTTTTAAATACATGACCTCATCACTTTCAAAACCTTTAAAAACTATTTCAAAATCAACACATTTTTTAAATAGTGAATTTTAAATAACTCTCAACCCCTAAACCCTAAACCCTAAACCTCAATCCATATTAACCCAAAAACCTAAACCCTAATAAACCATGAGCCCTAAACCCTTAACATTGAATAATAAACCATAAACCTTAAGCACTAAACCCTAAACCCAAAACCTTGAATCGTGAGCCCTAAAACTGAAACAATAAACCCTGAACCCTTAGCCTTAAACACTAAACCTTGAATCCTAAGCCGTGAGTCACAACCCTAAACTCTAAAGAGCCCTCAAGCCTAAACCTTAAGCCCTTAACCGTAAATTCTAACCCTTAAGACTTAAACCCTAAAAACTAAACCCAAAGCCCCAAACCTTGAACCAAAAAACTAAAACCTTAAACTCTCAACCTTGAGCCTTAAACCTTAAACCCTAAAAACTAACTTTTTAAAAAATTGCCACGTTTTCAACAATTGTGACTTCTTCAAAAATCACATTTTTTTAAAATACCAATTTTTTTTAAAACCTGAATCTTTCAAAAATATAAACTTTGTCAAAATCTCGATGTTTTGAAAAATCAAGAATTTTTTTAGAATCTTGATTATTCAAAATACCTACTACTTTTTTAATATCCTGACTATAAAAAATCGTAACTTTTTTGAAAATCTTAAATTTTTCAAATTTAATATTTCAATAAAGCTTACCCTTAACATTGAATCATAATTCTTGATTTTTGAAAAGGTCAATATTTTTTAAAAGTTTGGATTTTAGAAAAACGCAAGATTTTAAAAATTTTTAGATTTCAAAAAGCTTTCAAAAATGTTGCAATTTACAAAAAGTAAGGATTTCCTTAAAATTTTAGTTTTTAAAAAAGGTGGGATATCGAAAAATTTGACACGATTTTCGAAAAAGTCAGTGAAATTTTTGAAAAAGTAGAGATTTAAACAATATCAAGGGTTTTTGAAATAGTTGGATTTCAAAATACTCTAGATTTTTAAAAAATCAGGATTTTTAAAAAAATCAATTTGTGAAAAAATCATAATTTCATAAAAATTAGAATTTTTATAAAATACTAACTATTCAAAGTCGTGACATTTTGAAAATCACACTATTTTCATAAATCTCAACTTTTTGAAAACGTCACTATTTTTCGAATAAGTTGGGATTTTAGAAAAGTAGATATTTTTAAAAAAAGACATGGTTTTAAAAAAAAGTTGAAATCAATGAAAAAGTTGAGATATTTGAAAAGTCGATATTTTAGAAAATTCGTTATTTTAAAAAAAGTCACAATCTTTTAAAAATTCAAAATATTAAAAAATGTTGGGATTTCAAAAAAAGTTGTTATTTCGAAAAAATCAGCATTTTTTTAAAAAGTTGAGATTTTTAAAAGAGTTGAGTTATTCAAAAAAGTTGGCATTTTGGCAAAGCTATGATTTTGAAAATTTTGATATTTAAAAAAATCATGATATAGAAAAAGTTAGGATTTTACAAAAATTCAGGATTTCTAAAATGTAGAGATTTCATAATAGTCAAGATTTGGAAAAAAGAATTGGATATTGAAAAATTTGGGAATTTCAAAAAGTTAAGGATTTTGAAAAGGTTTTGACCTTTAAAATGTCAGGATTTTTTAATAGTCGTGATTTTTTAAAAACTCAAGATTTCAAAAACTTGAGATTTAAAAAAAATTCATGACTTGTGAAAAAGTTGCAATTTTTAAAAAAAATTCTTTTTTTGAAAACATCAATATTTTGAAAAATTCAGAGATTTGAAAAATGTCAGGACTTTTAAAATGTTAGGATTTTTTAAACAAGTTGGGGTTTTCAAAAAATCAATATTTTAAAAAAGTCAGGGATTTTAGAAAAATAATTTTTGAAGAGTCAAGATTTCTAAAGAGACTGATTTTTTTAAAAAGTCAAAATTTTAAAAAAACTTGACATTTAAATAAAATCAAGATTTTTGAAAAGTAGGTATCTTCAACAAAATTGAGAGTTCTGAAAAGTCAAGATTTTCAAAAAAGTTAATATTTTTCAAAAGTCAGGATTTTTGAATAAGCTGAGATTTTAAAAACATTAAGATTTTTGAAAAAGTCGTGATTTTTGAATAAGTCAAGATTTTTAAAAAACACAAGATTTTAAATATTTGTAATTTTGATAATGTAGGATTTTATCAAAAATAAATGATTTTTTGAAAAAGTAAGGATTTTAAAAAATGTCAGCATTTTCGATAACGTTGGGATTTTAGAAAATTTAGGTATTTTTACAAAGTCAAGATTTATGAAAAACTCTCAATTTTCAAAAATGTCACGATTTTTGAAATAGTCATGATTTTTGATAAATTTGGGATTTTAGTAAATTAGAGATTTTTGAAAAAGGTGAGAATATGAAAAAGTTGGGAGTTTTAAAAAGTTGAGATTTTAAAACAGTCATGATTTTTGAAAAAGTGGAAATTTTCTAAAAAATTAATAGTTTTGAAAAATTTACAATTTAGAAAAAGACAAGATTTCAAAATAAAGTAAGGTTTTTATAAAAAGTTGGGATTTTTGAAATATCGAGGATTTCAAAAAATTCTAAGATTTGAAAAGTAAAAATTTTCAAAGAAATGCCAATATTTTTCAAACAAATTACAATTTTAAATAGTCTCAATATTTAAAACAATGGGTATTTTGAATAATGAATATTCTAGAAAAAATCTAGATATTAAAAAAAAGTTGTGATTTTGAAAAACATGATATTTTGAAAAACTTGATATTTTGAAAAACTACTTTTTTTTAAAACCCTACTTTTTCAAAAATCTCAAATTTTTGAAAAAGTTCAGATTTTGAATAATCAAGATTTTTGAAAAAAATCTATTTTAAAATTAGTTAGGATTTTCAAAATAGTTGAGATTTTTAAATAAGACAGTTTTTTTTTTAAACTAGGGATTTTGAAGAAGTCATGATTTAAGCAAAAATTAGGATTTTTGAGAAGTCCAGATAAAGTCTGAATTTTTAAAATAGTCCAGATTTTAAAGGAAATTGAGTTTTTCGAAAAAAATTGGATTTTTTTGAAAAATCATGATTTTTAGAAAAGTCGCGATTTTCGAAAAATTCTCAATTACAAAAAAATAACAATTTCAATAAAGAAAAGATTTTCAAAAAGGTCGAGATCTTAGAAAAAAACACTAAATATTAAAAAAATCATGATTTAAAAAAAAACGGGAGTTTCAACAATGTCACCATTCCTCTAAAAATCTCAATTTATTTAAAAAAATGGGATTTTTAGATTATTTAAGAACTCTGGGTTTTTGAATAAGTAAATGATTTTTGAAAAAGTTAAGATTTTTGAAAAGGTTAGTATTTTTTAAAAAGTCACGAATTTCAAAAAAGATGGGATTTTGGAAAATTCAATATTTTGAAAAGTCAATATTTTAACAAATTCAGGATTTTTGAAGAGGTCTTAATTTCTTAATAGTCTAAATTTTTGAAAAAGTCAAATATTATTTAAAAGTCTAGATTTTTAAAAATAAAATATTCTTAAAATTTATTGGGATTTTTTTTTAAATGTGATTTTAAAAAACTCATTATTTAAAATTCAAAGGATTTTTTAAAAAGTCGAGATTTTAAAAAAAAGTCAGGATTATGAAGGTTGGCATTTAAAAAAACATTAGGATTTCAAAAACATCATGATTTGGATAAAGCCAAGAATTTCAAAAGAGTTAAGAGTTAAAAAATGACATGATTTTAAAAAAACCCAAGAATTACAAATCTTAAGAGATTTTTGAAATCCAAACTCTTTTGAAATTCCTAACATTTTCAAAAGCTTGTCTTTTACAAAATTCCAACTTTTTATAAGATTGTGACTTTTCAAAAATTATTAGTTTTTCAAAAAAATATTTAAATTTTAAATTAATTAATATCACTTTCAAAATCATTTAAAATCCATACTTTTTTGAAAACCTAACTATTTCTAAATTGAGACATTTTTAAAATCATGACTTTTAAAAAAATCATGACCCCTACCCCTAAAACCTAAAACATACGCCACAAACCCTAAACTCTAAGCCCCAAATCCTAAGCCCAAAAACCTAAACCCTAAATCCTAAGATCCTAAACCATAACATCCTAAACCCTAATTCCTAAACCATAAACTCTTAACACTGAATCCTAATCACTAAACCCCGAGCCCTAAACCATAAACTCTTAACACTGAATCCTAATCACTAAACCTTGAGCCCTAAACCCTAATAGTTGATCCTTGAATCTTAAACCCTAAACAACAAACCATAAACAATTAACCTTGAGCCTTAAACCTTAAAACTTAAATCGTGAACACTAAAGCACGAACCATAAGACCCAACCCTAAACACTAAATAATAAACCCTAACCTCTATGTTGTAAACACTAAAATCTAAATCCTAAAGACTAAACCCTAAATAATAAACCATGAGCCCTAAACCCTAAGTGATAAACCATCAACTCTAAACTTCAAACCCCAAACCCTAAACCTAAACCCTTAAACCACAATAATAAACACCAAACCACAATCCCTAAAACCTAATTCTTAAACCCTAAAGCTTGATCCTTGAACCCTGAACCTCAACCTTGGTCCCTGAGCCCTAAACCCTTAACCCTAAACACCAAAAATCCCCTTATCCCTAAACCATAAACAAAAAACCCTTAAAATAGTTAAATTTTGAAAAAGTTCAGATTTTGAAACTGTGGATTTTAAAAATTTAAGATTTTGAAATGGTTTTGACCTTCAAAATGTTAGAATTTTTTAGAAGTCAAGATTTTTGAAAAAGTTGAGATTCTCAAAAACTTAAGATTTTAAAAAAACTCATGACTTTTGAGAAAGTCACAATTTTAAAAAAAAGTTGTTATTTTTTAAAACATCTGGACTTCGAAAATGTTAAGATTTTCAAAGAATTTGGGGTTTTCTAAAAGTCAATAATTTGAAAAAGTGAGGGATTTTGAAAATGTTGGGATATCTGAAATGTTGGGATGTTCAAAAGAGAAATTTTGAACAGTTTGGATTTTTCTAAAAGTCGTGATTTTAAAAAAATTGAGATTTTACAAAAAGTCATTATTTTTGAAAATTTGGGGTTTACATAATGTAAAGATTTTTTTGAAAAAGTTTGTATTTTGAATAATTACAACTTCTTTGAAAACATGATTTTTTTTGAAAAAATCCTGAATATTCGAAAATCTCAAATTTTTGAAAGGTCAAGATTTTTTTAAAAGTTTAGATTTAGAATAATCAATATTTTCTACAATTTTTCTATTATCGTTTATCTTAGGATTTTTTAAAAGAGTCAAGATTTTTGAAAAAGACAGTATTTTTAAAAATTATAAAATTTCAAAAAAGTCAGGATTTTGATGAAGTCATGAATTCAAAAACAAGTTAGGATGTTAAAAAATCTCAACTTCTTTTAGAAATACATGCTTTTCAAAAAAATCAAGATTTCAAAAAAGTTGGGATTTCTAAAAAGTTGAGATTTCTAAAAATTCAAAATTTTAGAAAATCCCTTGATATTAAAAAGTCGCCATTTAAAAAAAATGGGAGTTTAAAAAATGTGAAGATTTCTCTAAAAATGTTGAATTTTCAAAAATCTCAATTTTAAAAAAAAACAGTGATTTTTGCAAAAAAGTTGGGATTTTGAATAATTTTGATTTTCCAAAAAGTCTGGATTTTTAAATAAGTCATGATTTTCGAAAAATTCAACATTTTTGAAAATCTCAATATTTTCAAAAAATTCACGAATTTTAAAAAATTGAAAATTTTAAGAAGGTCATTCATTTTTAAAAAGCTTTGCTTTTGGAAAATTCAATATTTCGAAAAATTTCAGATTTTTAAATAGTCTGAAACTTTGAAAAAGTCTAGATAATAAAAAAAACTAGGGATTTTTTTTAAATGGATTTAAAAACATTTCGCATTTCGTAAAAGTGTGGATTATTTAAAAAGTCAACATTTTATTTAAGAAAAAACTAGCTATTAAAAAACTCACATTTAATTTTATTTTTGGATTTTCCAAAATGTCATGATTTCTCTAAAAATGTTGACTTTTCAAAAATACCAACTTTTTAAAAATATTGGGATTTAGAGTAATTTAAATTTTCCAAAAATTCTGGATTTTTTAATAAGTCATGATTTTAAAAATCATTAAGATTTTTTAAAAAGTCGGTATTTTTGAAATTTTTGTGAATTTAAAAAAATTTAGGATTTTAAAGAAGTCAAGATTTTGAACAAGTTGTAAATTTTGAAAAGTGAAGATTTAATAAAATTCAGGGTTTTTGAATAAGTCAAGATTTTTGGGATTTTCAAAAAATTCACAATTTTAAAAAAAAATTGTGATTTTAGAAAATTTTACAATTTCAAAATTTTTTAAAAGTTAGAATTTCAAACAAATTAGGATTTTTGAAAAGGTCAATATTTTCATAAAAGTCAGGATTATGAAAAGTTGCAATTTTGAAAAAGTCACGATTTTGAAAATGCCAAGAATTTTGAAAAAGTTAGGATTTTCAAAAAAGAAAGGATGTTTAAAAAATTGTTAATATTAAAAAAAAATTGCAGTTACAAAATTGTTGAGATTTTTGAAAAAGTAAGGATATTGTACAAAGTTGGGATTTTTGAAATATAATCTTTTACGAAAAATCCTAACATTTTTAAAATCTCAAATTTTTCTAAATTCTGACTCTTTATAAAATTGTGACATTTTCGAAAATCATGAAGTTTTAAAAAATCATGAGTTTTTAAAAATGTATTTGTTTTAAATTCATGACATTATTACGTTCAAAAAATTTTAAAATCCAGACTTTTTGAAAATCACAACTTTTTCAAAATAATAACTTTTTCAAAATCAAGACATTTTTTAAATCGTGACTTTTTAAAATACTGGGACACCTAAACCCTAATTTTTAAAACCTAATTCGTAAACCCTAAACCTTAACCCCAAAATCATGAGCCAAAAAACCTAAACCCTGAGCCCTAAACCCTTAAACATAAACCCTTAACTCTTAATCCTAAACCCTAAGCCATGAACCCCAAACCATAAACTGTATAACCTAAACCCTAAACCCTAAACTCTAAACAATAAAATTTAAACCCCAAGATCTAATCCATGAACCCTAAACGTTAAATCCTCAACTCTAAACCCTATCCCTGAACCGTTAACCCTCAAAGCCTAAACCCTAAACCCCAATTCTTGAGCATAGAGATCTTAACTTTAAACCTTAAACTCATAACCTCAAATTCTGAACACTGAGTCGTAGACTCTGAACCATGAATCCTAAGCACTAATCCCTAAACCCATAACCCTAAAACCTGACCCCTATTCCCTAAACCCTAAACATTTTACCTTGAGCCCTAAGCCTTGAACCATAATCAATGTAGCCAAATTAAGAACAAACTAGATATACTGCAAATAATATGAACTCAAAAAGAAAATGGATCTCCTTTTTTGTTATCAAATAATTAATTACAATGTTTCCTAAATAGGAAAACTCTAGCTAACTCTGACTAAATCTACTCTAGCTGGCGGAAATTAGTATTTTTAGCAGTTTACTAGAACATGCTATTCCTAGAAAGTTCACATGTTTATTCCTACAAGCACAGAAATTGCCACGCATCTTCTACATCCCTAAATTAGAGGAATTGCCAACTTTTTAACTCATCATGTAATTAATAGACTAAAATTAACTAATGCTCAAAAATAGGAAAAAACCAAACTATAATATAATTCCTAATTTTTGGCCTCAAGATGGCAGATTTAGGGCACGAAAACATGTCAAAAACTTGCCCTAACTAGTAGGGCAGTTTTCCGCTCCATTCGTCTCATCAAACCACGTGGTTTAAAAAAAATAGACTCAAACGGACACCCGGAGCTCAAGTTATGACCTTGTCAAGTTCCTACTAATTCTGGCGCATCATTCTCCCCTGCTTGAAAAAAAAACGCAGCTCCTACAAGTTGTCTTCTTCAAACTACTTCCATTTATTTGCATCTAACTTCTAAATCTCCCACTCTGTGACCCAAGTATTGTCCTCTTGTTCCAGTCCTTTCCAATGTACTAAATATTTGTTGTATTTCCCATTTCGCGTGTCCATTATTTTTTTTATCTAGAATCTTATCCACTTCTTCTTTCTTCTTCACCGGAACCTACTGCCTCCAATCTACTACTTCCTCAATAACATCCCCTTCTATACCATCCCCATAAAAAGAATACAAATCTGAAACATTAAACACTGGAGAAATATTAAAATTCCCTGGCAATTCTACCTCATAAGCATTATCGTTTATTTTTTTCATGATTTTATAGGGACCAATCTTCTTGTACTTCAGCTTGTTATAGGTTCCTCTTGGAAACCTTTCCTTCCACAGATATACCATAACCAACTCACCAACTGTAAATACCTTTCTCCGTCTGTGCACATCTGCTATTTCCTTATACTTGTCATTACTATTTTGCAGCTTCTTCCGCACTTCTTCCTGCAATTGTTGTATATGTTCGGCAAATGCTTCGGCATCATCACTGACTTTGCCATCAACGGGTAGCTGTACCAAATCAAATACCCCATTTGGATTACTCCCATACACAATTGAAAATGGAGACTTTCCCGTGGATCTGTTTATGGAACTGTTATATGCAAACTCAGCTTGCGGTAATGTTAAGTCCCATTGTTTTCGGCTTTTCCCCAACAATGCACCTTAACAGGTTTCCCAAACTCCTATTTACCACCTCTGTTTGCCCATCAGTCTGTGGATGATAAGCACTACTGAATTGTAGTTGAGTACCATATTTTCTTCCATAAAGTCCGCCAGAAGTGACTTAAGAACCTTGTGTCCCTATCTGAAGTAATGGTTTTTGGAACACCATGCAAATGAACAACTTCTCTGAAAAACAAATCTGCTACGCCTGTTGCATCACTTGTTTTCTAACAAGTAATAAAATGAACCATCTCAGAAAACCTATCAACAACCACAAAAATTGAGTCATTACCTCATTGTGTTTTTAGTAATCCCAAAACAAAGTGAGTCATTACCTCGTTGTGTTTTTGGTAATCCCAAAACAAAGTCCATACTCAGATCTGTCCATGACCCTTTAGGAACAGGCAACGGCATATACAACCCTGTATTCTGTGCATGGCCTTTCGAGACTTGGCAAATTCGACATCTCTCCACATATCTTACCACATCTCTTTTCAGCTTTGGCCAATAGTATTTGTCTGCTACCAAGGCTATCGTCTTATCCTTACCAAAATGCCCAGCCAACCCTCCGCTATGCAACTCTTTCACTATATTTTCTCTCATAGACCCAACTGGAATACATAGTTGGCGTCCCTTGAATAGGTAGCCATCCTGTAAACTATACTCATCCAGGACATCTCCTACATTGTCTGACAATGGACTAATTAGTCTTTCAACAATATCCTTGAAATCAGAATCAGAAGAATACAAACCCTTTATTGCTTCAAAACCCACCACCTCATTTTCCATAGTGGTAAACAAAGTCACACGCCTACTCAATGCATCTGCAACTTGATTCTGTTTTCTGGATTTATGTTTTAGAGAAAGAAGTATATCCCTGCAAAAATGATACCCACTTTGCATGCCTACTATTCAACTTCTTTTGGGTATTCACATACTTCAGGGCTATGTGGTCTGTAAATAACACAAACTCCTTAGGCACTAAGTAATGCCTCCAATGCCTTAATGCTTGTACAATTGCATAAAATTCCACATCATAAGTAGAGTAGTTCTTTCTTACCTCATTTAGTTTCTCACTAAAGAAAGCTACTGGCTTTCCTCCTTGACTTAGAACAGCTCCAATACCCACATGTGAGGCGTCACAATCAACCTCGAACACTTTATCAAAATCTGGGTAGTGCCAAAATGGGTGCCTCTGTCACCTTCTTCTTCAAGAATTGAAAACTATCCTCAGCTGCCTTTGTCCACAAAAAACTCCCTTCCCTTTGTGCAATCTGTGATAGGTGCTACAATACTGCTGAAATTTTTAATAAATTTTCTGTAAAATGTTGCTAGACCATGAAAGCTCCTTACCTCTGTTATACTCCGTGGAGTAGGCCATTCAATAATTGCCTTTATCTTTTCTGAGTCCATCTGTACCCCATCTGCTAAAATAATAAAGCCCAGGAATACCAAACTCTCTTGCATGAATGTGCACTTCTTCATCTTAGCATAGAGTTTCTCTTTCCTTAACACTTCAAATACCAACCTTAGATGCCTCAAATGTTCTTCTTTAGTTTTACTAAAGATCAAGATATCATCAAAATAAACCACAACAAACTTACCATTATACTCCCTTAGCACGGTGTTCATCAATCTTATAAAAGTACTAGGTGCATTGGATAACCTGAATGGCATCACCAACCACTCATATAATCCATTACCTGTCTTGAATGTTATTTTCCACTCATCTCCTCTGATCTGAATCTGATGATAACCACTTCGAAGATCAATCTTGGTGAAATACTTAGATCCAGGAAGCACATCCATCATATCATCAAGGTGAGGTATTGGGAACAGATATTTGATTGTAATTTTATTGATCTCTCTGCTATCCATGCACATTCTCCATGTTCCATCCTTCTTTGGTGTTAATAAAGTTGGTGTTGCACACGGACTCATGCTCTCCCTTACGACCCTGTAATCAAATCAATGTGGTGTTGAATATCTCTTTTGGGTGGTAATCCATCTGGTAGCTCATTAAGAATAACATCTAAAAATTCTTCTATTAATTCTAATGTTTCTATTGGTATTTGACCACTTACAAGTTCATCCTTATTTACAACTAGTGCCTTTGCCTCCTTCACAAATTCCTTTGCAGAAAGCATATTTTCAGCCTTCCCCTCTTCTTTAAGAGGTAGCAAAACTATTTTTGTGCCATCCTTCTAGAAAGTATAAGTATTCATTCCCCCATCATGAATAACTTTTCTATCAAATTGCCATGGTCTTCCTAGTAGCATATGACATGCATCCATAGGAATAACATCACACCAAATCTCATCCTTATAACTGTTCCCAATAGAAAAGCTTATTAAACATCTCTTATCAATAGTAACTTCATTACCCTTCTTAAACCATGCAATACGATAAGGGTTAGGATTCTTCTCACAATGCAGACCCAATTTATCGACCATCTCATTTGAAACCATGTTCTCACAACTACCACCATCAATAATAACATTACATACCTTTCCTCCTCAAGTGCATCTTGTTCTGAAAATATTTATACGTAGCCATGTATCCCCCTTGACTTCCTTTCTTGGAGCAAGCATCGTCCTCTTGATCATCAGAGTTTCTCCAACATCTGGTGGAATTTCCAGGTCCTGTTCATCTTCTACTTACTCGAATTCAACAAGATTTACTCTTGGAGCATCTCCTTGCCTTTTGTCATGTGTATAAGTATGTGGGCATTCAAAAGCTTGATGCCCTTCTTCACCACATCTGTAACAAACAAATGGTCTTTGTGGAGCCTCCCATCCTCTATCGTCAGCATATCCTCTGCCTCTTTGTTGATTTTGGAAATCTTTTCTCGTATCCTCTTGCTTTTCTAATCCACGAGATGATTTTCCCCTACCTTGGCTGAAAATAGCTCATCCCCGATATAAAGCCTATTCATTCCAGGTGATCTCCTAAAACTTTGACGATTTTGTTTTTCCTTAGCCTTTACGGCTAATTGATAGGCATCCTCCATGCTTTTAATCCTATTCATACTTATCTCATCTTGAATAGAAAATTTTAATCCATTAACATACCTTGCAGCCATTTGTTCCTCAGTTTCTTCATGCTCTACATGAATGGACAACTTGTAGAACTCATCTGTGTATTCTTGCACTATTTGTAAGTTCTGTCTGAGATTCTGAAACCTCCTGTAAAGGGTTTGTGCATAATCCACAGGGAGAAATTTATCTTTTAGCTTCTTCTCCATCTTACTCCACATCCTAATTCTTTCTTTCCCCTTTCTTGACCGCTCTTTCTGTAGGTGATCCCACCATAACATAGCATGACCTTTCAATTTTGTGCATGCAAATTTTACCTTCTTTTCTTCTGACATAGCCTTCTACTCAAAAAAATTTCCCATGCTAGTCAACCAGTCTATCAGCTCCTCTGGTTTTAGACTACCACCATACTCTGAAACATCAACTCTTATCCCATCATTCTTTCCTTCTAATGCTCGAAGCATCCTTTCTTCAAAAGCTAATGGTGGTGCTTGTGTTTCCTCCTCTTCACAAACTTCTTCTTCATCTGTGTCATCTCCACCTTGATTTCCTCTTTGGGTTATCATTGCAGCAAGTGCAGCAACTTGTCTCTACAGATCTTGCATATTTCTATTCATCTGGGCAATACCACCTCCTCTTCCTCTTCCTCTTCCTGCCATTTTTCAAAAAAATACTTCGAACCAACTCTGATACCAGATAATGTAGCCAAATTAAGAACAAATCAGATATACTACAAATAATATGAACTCCAAAAGAAAATAGATCTCCTTCTTTGTTATCAAATAATGAATTACAATGTTTCCTAAATAGGAAAACAACTCCCAACTCGAGTTTCCAAGTAAACTCTAGCTAACTCTAACTAAATCTACTCTAGGTGGCGGAAATTACTATTTTTAGCAGTTTACTAGAACCTGCTATTCTTAGTAAGTTCACATGCTTATTCCTACAGGCACAGAAATTGCCACGCATCTTCTACATCCCTAAATTAGAGGAATTGCCAACTTTCTAACTCACAATGCAGTTAATAGACTAAAACTAACTAATGCTCAAAAATAGGAAAAAACTGAACTATAACTTAAATCCTAATTTTTGGCCTCAAGATGGCAGATTTAGGGCCCGAAAACATGTCAAAAACTTGCCCCAACCAGTAGGGTGGGTTGCCGCTCCATTCGTCTCATCGAAGCATGTGGTTTAAAAAAACAGACTCAAACAGACACCTGGAGCTCAAGTTATGACCTTGTCAAATTCCTGCTAATTCTGGCGCATGAATAATTGCTCCTAAACCCTAAAACCTGAGTCCTAAACACTATTTACTAAACCCTCAACCATAAACCATGAGCCCTAAACCCTCAACTGTAAACATGAAGCTCTAAAATAATGAACCCTAAATCCTAAAACCTTAACTTTTAACCCTGAGCACTAATCCTTAAATCCTACACTTTAAAACCTAAACCTTAAACCCGAAACCTTGATCCCTTGACCCTTAACCTCAACACTAAACCTTAAACCCTGAACCCTAAGCCCTAAAATATAAACCCTAAAGACTACTAAATCCCATGAGCCTTAAACCCGAAACCGTAAATTTTAAAAAAATTGCCATTTTTTCAAAAATCATCATAGTTTTGAAATTACTGACTTTTTTGAAAATTAACTTTTTCAAAAATCCAAACTTTTTTGAATATCAATTTTTTTTTTACAATCCTAACATTCTCTAAAAATTACTCAAAATACCTTCTACTTTTTTTAATATCTTTAATATTAAAAGTCACAACTTTTTCAAAATTTGATATTTCAAAAAAGCCAAGATTTTTGAAAAGGTCAATATTTTTGAAAAATTTAGATTTTAGAAAAAGTTAGGATTTTGAAAATTTTGAATTTTTAGGAAGTCATGATTTTTTAAAACCTAAACCGTAAACCATATACCATAAACACAAAACAAAAACCTTAAACTCTAAACCCTAAACCCTTTATAAACCATGAGACCTAATTTAAAAATTCAGTAAATTTTTAAAAAATTTTGAAAATTCGACAATTTTCAAAATGTCAAGATTTTTAAAAAAGCCCTAATGTTTTAACCGTTTTTTAAGCCATAAACTTAAAGCCTTTGAAAGGTCAACCCTGAAAAGTAAGCCATGAAACATAAACCTTGGAAAGTTTAGAACTAAACCCTCAAAATGTTTAAAAAATCTAAGACTTCGGAGAAAATGCTAAGGCAACTTAAATGATTAAATTCCAAATTAAGCGTTAAAAACATAATTTTTATAACTATAATCCCCTAAGCCCTATAAGACTTTTAGAAGAAACCCTAACTTTTTAAAAATTGCCACTTTTTCAAAAATCTTGACATTTTCAAAAATCATGATTTTTTTACAAATACTGATAATTTTAAAAACTGAGCTTTTTCAAAGATATAAACTTTGTCAAAATGTTGACTTTTTTTAAAATCCAGAAGTTTTCTAGATTCCTAAAATTTTATAAGATCCCTATAATTCAAAATACCTTCTTTTTCGAATATCCCGACTATTTAAAATCACAACTTTTTCAAAAATCTTGACTTTTTAAAATTCAATATTTCATAAAACCTAGATTTTTTTACAACGTCGAGATTTTTGAAAGAGAAGAGTTTTGAATTTTTTTAAAAATCAAGATTTTGAAAATTTTGAAATTTTGAAAACATTAAGATTTTTTTAAAAGTTGAGATTTCAAAAAATGTTGGAATTCGAAAAACTTAAGAATATCAAAATAGTTATAGTTGAAAAAAGTTGGGATTTTGAAAAGTCAATATTTTTGAAAAAGTTGGGATTTTTTAAAAACATCAAATTTTTGAAAAACTCACAATTTAAAAATTATATATTTTTACAAACATAAGATTTTGAAATATGTCAAGATTTCGAAAATGTTACAATTTTAAAACAATTTGGGGTTTCAAAAAATCCATTTTTTGAAAAAGTCAAGGTTTTCGAAAAGTTATGATTTTCGAAAGAGTTGACATTTTTTAAATAGGATTTTTGAAGAGTTTATATTTTTTTAGAAGTCAAGATTTTCGAAAAACTTGATATTTTCATAACAGCTAGGATTTTTGAAAAGTCAAGATTTTCAAAAAAATTGGAATTTTCGAAATAGTTAAGATTTTGTAAAAGTCAAGTTTATCGAAAATGTTGAGATTTTTAAAAAAATCAGTATTTAAAAAAATCTTCAGATTTTGAAAACATCAAGATTTTTGGAAAAGTTACAATTTTTGAATAAGTCAGGATATTGGAAAAAGTCACAATTTTTATATTTGTGCTTTTTGAAAAGTAGGATTTTTTGAAAAAGTAAGATTTTTTTAAAAAGACCATTTTTGATAAAGTTGGGATTTTAGAAAATTCGGGAATAGGGAAAAAGTTGAGATCGAGGAAAAAGTCTTGATCTTCAAAAAGTTGAAATTGATTATTGAGAAGTCACGATTTTTTAAAAAGTTAGAATTTCAAAAATGTAGAGATTTAAAAAAATGAAGGATTTTCGAAAAGGTCAGGATTTTGCTATTATTTATAGTTGATATTTTAAAAAAAATTGGGATTTTGAATAATAAGAATTTTAGAAAATGTTTAGATTTTCAAAAAATTTAGTAATTTTGAAAAAGTTGAAATTTTAAAAAAACCCAAAAATATTGAAAACATAAGGATTTTCACAAAGTTATAATTTTCAATAGTTTGGATTTTTAAAAAATAGGGGATTTTGAAAAATTCATAATTTTGAAAAAGTCAAGTTTTTGAAGAAAGTCGTGTTTTTTGAAATTTTTTGGATATTTAAAAAATCAAGGGTTTGAAAAAGATATTAAAAAATCAAAAATTTCATAATTTTTGAAAAAGTCAAGAATTTCAAAACTTTTGCAATTTTGAGTAATCTCTTAATCTTCAAAAAATTACGTATTTTGAATAATAAAGATCATTCAAAAATTAGGTATTTTAAATAATCAAGATTCTAGAAAAAGTATAGATTTTCAAAAAAGTTGTAATTTTGAAAAAGTTGGGATTTTGAAAAACTGTAAGGATAATTGAAAATTTAAGGATTTCTCTAAATATGCTGACTTTTCCAAAAAAAAAAAATCAAGTATTTGAAAAAATAATTTTTTCCAAAAAATCCTGGATTTTTTAATAAGTCATGATTTTCAAAAAAGTTGAGATTTTTAAAAATTCAATATTTTTGAAAAAGATGAAAATTTAAAAAAATTAAGGATTTAAAAGAAGTCAGGAGTATGAAAAATTTGTGATTTTTGTAAGGTCAAGATTTTAAAAAAGTCAAGATTTCATTAAATTAGCAATTTTTTAAAAAATTAAGATTTTAAAGAAGTCGAGATTATAAAAAAAAATTATTTTGAAACGTCAAGATTTTAAAAAAGTCAAAATTTCATAAAAGTAGCAATTTTTGAAAAAATTAAGATTTTTGAATAAGTTAGGGTCTTTGAAAAGGTCGTGATTTTTTAATAGTCTCAATTTTTTAAAAATTCAGGAGTTTTGAAAATTCAAGATTTTAAAAAATAAATATTTTTAAACATTTTGGGATTTTCAAAAAACTCGTGAATTTAGAAAAAAATAGAAAGTTGAAATATTTAAGATTTTTATATAATTAAGGATTTTTAAAAAAGTTGGGATTTTGAAATAAAACATTTTCAATAAGTTGTTGTGACATTAACAAATCTAGGATTTTTTGAAAAAGTAGAGATTTTCAAAAAAGTCACGATTATAAAAAGGTTGGGATTTCGAAAAATAGTCTTTTAAAAAATGTCAATTTCTAAAAATCCAAGAATTTTCAAAAACTTAAGATTTTCAAAAAAGATATGATTTTTTAAAAATTGTAGTTTTAAAAAAATGAGAAATTACAAAACTATAGATATTTTTTGAAAAAGTAAGGATTTTTAAAAATGTGGTGATTTATGAAATCCCGGCTTTTTCGAAAATCTAGAATTTTTCAAAAATCCTAACATTTTCAAATTCTTGACTTTTTCAAAATTCTTACTATTTTAATATCGTGACTTTTAGAAAAATATAAATATTTCAAAAACCAAAAGTTTTTTTAAAAACTTTGACTTTTAAAAAAAGTCCTGATTTATCAAGAAAAAGTTTCAAAAAAAGTCTTTATGAAAATCAGGATTTTTTTAAAATTGTGATTTTTCAAAAAACGTTAATTTTCAAAAGTCGGGATATGTTAAAAAAAGTCAGGATTTTTTCAAAAGTGTCACAATTTTTAAAAATGTTGAAACCTGAGTGAAAAAACCTTTGAACTATAAAAATTTTAAAAAGTCCAAATTTCTAAACCTCGAAATTTTAAAAATTGAGACAAAATCGTAAACCTTAAAGGTCCTAAACCCTAATTTTCGAAAAATTGGGATCCCTTTTGAAAAAAATTATTAAAAAGGTCATAGATTTTTTCCTTAAATTGTGAACCCTAAACCTTAAACCTTGAACCCTTAGAACAAAACTTTGCGTTTAAAAAATAAAACCTTGAAAATTGAGATCTTCGAAAAAGATAAACTAGTTTCGAAAATTCAGATATTTTGAAATCCATAGACCCTGAACATGAGCACTGAGCCCTAAACCCTAATCCTTCAACTATAATCCTGACCACTAAGCCCTAAACCCTAGACCCTAAAACCTAAACCTTGTACACTAAATCCCCTAAGCCCTAAACCCTTAAATTTGAGCCCTAATCCTTAAACACGTCCACTTTTCAAAAAAAATGGCTTTTTCAAAAATCACGAGTTTTTCAAAAATCAATGATTTTTTTTAAAATACTAATTTTTTAAAAAACCTGATTTTTGTAAAAATCCAAACTTTGATAAAAAAAAACCTAACGTTTTAGAAAATCCAATTTTTTTTCTAAAATCATGACATTTTCTAGAATCTCAATTATTCAAAATACCTAATAATTTTTCGAATATCAAGACTATTCAAAATAAAAACTTTTCAAAATTTTTGACTTTTTCAAATTTCATATTTCATAAACGCAGGGATTTTTTAAAAGGTTAAGAAAAATTCAGGATTTTGAAAATTTGTGATTTCAAAAAGATTTAAAAATGTTGGGATTTAATAAAATTTTGGGTTTACAAAAAAGTAAGGATTTTAAAATACTCAGGATTTTTGAAAAAGTTGGGATTTCAAAATACTCTAGATTTTAAAATATTAAGGATTTTTTTAAAAATAACAATTTTTGAAAAAATCGTGATTTTTGAAAAAGTCCTAATTTTAAAAAAGGTGGGGATGTTAAAAAATGTTAACTATGGGGATATTAAAACTGATCATTTTCAAATTTTTTAAAAAATGTTAAAATTTTGAAAAAAATCCCGACATTTCAAAAATCTCAACTTTTTGAAAAAGTCACTCAATATTTTTGAAAAATTAAAGATTTTTAAAAATGTTCCGATGAATGGAAATTTTGATATTTTAAAAAATTCATTATTTTCAAAAAAGTCAATTTTTTAAAAACAGACGCAATTTTTGAAAAAGTTAGGATTTTCAAAAACGTTAGGATTTTGGCAAAGGTGAGATTTTGAAAATTTTTAAATTTAAATAAATTTAGGATATCAAAAAAGTTAGGATTTTTAAAAAAGTTGCGATTTTAAAGATGTCAAGATTTTTGAAAAAGTCATTAGTGTTTGAAAAAGGTTGTGAAAAAAAGTTGGGATTTTTGAAAATCAATGGGATTTTTTAAAAATCTTGATTTTAAAAAGACTTGGGATTTTTTAAAAGTGGGCTTATTTTGAAAAAGTCAGGAATTAAAAATATTTGTGATTTTTTTTAAAGTGTTGGGATTTTTAAAAGAGGATTTTTGAAAACTGAGGGATTTTGAAAATTAAAGGATTTCAAAAAGTATCGAGAGTTTGAAAGATTTGGGATTTTGTAAAAGATTCATGATTTTAAATATTTGTAATTTTCAAAAAAGCATGATTTTTTCTTTACATTTAAGGATTTTAAAAAAAGCTGACATTTTCAATAAAGTTGGGATTTTAAAAATTTTGGGGATTTTTAAAAAGTCACGATTTCTGAAAAAATGTCATGATTTTCGATAAAGGTGGGATTTTAGAAATTTTAGGATTTTTTAAAAAGTCACGATTTTTGAAAAAGTAGCAATTTTCTAAAAATTTAATAATTTTGAAAAATTCGTAATTTATAAAAAGGTAGGAGTTCGAAAAAGTTAGGTTTTTTGAAAAAGTTGGGATTTTCTAAAAATCAAGGTCTTCAAAAAAATTAATTTGTTTGAAAAAGTTAGAATTTTTGAAAAGTCAAGATTTTTGAAAAATTCACAATTTTTAATAGTCTTAATTTTGAAAAAAAATAGGTATTTTCAATAATTAATATTCTAGAAAAAATTATGGATTTTCAATAAAGTAAAGATTTTTGAAAAACTTAGGATTTTGAAAAATCAAAAAATTTAAAACTTTGGGATTTACAAAAAGTTAGGATTTTTGAAAGAGGTCGTATTTTTAATAATCTCATTTTTTTCAAAATAATAACTTTTTTGAAAACCTGAATTTTTCGAAATATCCTGATTTTTTTTAAAAAGTCGAGACTTTCAAAAAATTTACAATTTTGAATAGTCTTGGTCTTGAAAAAATTAGGTATTTTAAATAATTAAGATTTTAGAAAAACTATGGATTTTAAAAAACCATGTGAATTTTATAAAGTTGGGATATCCAAAAAAGATAAGATTTTTGAAAAAGTCAGGATTTTGAAAAAATCAAATTATTTTAAAGTTAGGATTTTTGAAAAAAATTGTATTTTGAATAAGCTCGTGTTTTTCAAAATCACAACTTTTTGAAAACTTGACTTTTTCAAAATATCCCGAATTTTCAAAAAACATTACAAAATTGAAAAGTCATGAGATTTTCAAAACTATTAGTATTTTGAATGATCAAGATTTTCCAAAAATAATATATTTTCAAATAAGTTAGGATTTTTAAAAAATGACAATATTTTTGAAAAAGAAAGTATTTTTTAAAAAATAGTGATTTTAAAAATATTCAGTATTTTGAAGAAGTCATGATTTTTGAAAATTTTAGGATTTTGAAAAGTCTCGATTTTTGTAAAAGTCTAAATTTTTTAAGAAGGTTATATTTTCAAAAAAAAATGAGATTTTGTTCGAAAAAATCAGAATTTAAAAAAAAAAACTCACGATTTCAAAAATGTCTAGATTTAGAAAAAGTTGGGATTTTTAAAAAAATCAAGATTTTAGAAAAACAATAAATATTATAAAGACACATTTTTTAAAAAAATTGGGAGTTTAAAAAATGTCAGGATTTGTTGTAAAAAATTTTACTATGACAAATCTCAACTTTTTCAAAAAAAAGTCAGGAGTTGCAATAATTCAGATTTTATAGCAAGTCATAATTTTAAAAAAAGTCAAAGATTTTTTAAAAATTTAATACTTTCGAAACATTCACAAATTTTAAAAAAAATAGTATTTTACAGATGTAAGGATTTTGAAAAAGTTGCTATTTTGGAAAATTCAATATTTCGAAAAATTAAAGATTTCAAAAAATTTGGGATTTTTTTAAAAATGAGGCTTTTCGAATTAGTTAAGATTTTTTTAAAATCTGTTTGAATAGTCTAAATTATATAAAAATTCTAGGTTTTTGAAAAGTTTGGATTTTGAAAAAACTAATTATTTTAAAATAATTTCGGGATTTTAAAACAAAAATCTATGTTAAAAAATAACAATTTTAGAAAAACTTATAATTTCTTAATTTTAATAGAATTTTCTTAAAGACTAGTATTTTTGAAAAAGTCAAGATTTTCAAAAACGGTAGGATGATAAAAAGGTTGGGATTTCAAAAAAGATAGGAATTTAAAAAAAGTTAGGATTTTAAAAAATGAAAGGATTTTTAAAAAATGTTAGGTATTAAAAAAATTTAGAGTTTTTTTAAATCCCATTTTTTTGAAAATCCTAACATTTTCAAAATCTTGACATTTTCAAATTTTTGACTTTTTATAAAACCGTGACTTTTTCAATACTTATGAATTTTTCAAAATCCACGAGTTTTTTTTAAAATTGTGAACCTTTTAAAATCATGACTTTTTTTGAAATTCTGCCTATTTCAAAATCGGGACACTTTTGAAATCATGACTTTTTCAAACAACATAACTCCTAAACCCTAAACCCTAAAACCTCGTAAATCATAAACCCCAAACCATGAGCCTAGAAATCTAAATCCTAAACCCTAGGACCTAAATCCTAAGCAATAAACCATAAACCCTTAACGTTGAATCCTAAACCCTAAACATGAGCCTAGAAATCTAAATCCTAAACCCTAGGCCCCAAATCCTAAGCAATAAACCATAAACCCTTAACATTGAATCCTAAACCCTAAACCTGAGCCCAAAACCATAAACCCTAAACTTTAAATAACAAACCCTAAACCCTGAGCTCTAAAACTTAAACAATAAACCCTAAACCCTTAATTCTGAGTCTTAAAGCATAAACCCGAAGTTCTAATTACTCTTAAACCCTAAATCCTAAGTTTTAAACTCTAAATGCTAAATCCTAAAAATTAAACACTCAACCGTAAACCTTGAACCCCTAACCCTAATCCTCAAACCCAAAATCCTAAACCCTTAGCTCTAAACCCTAATGCTAAACTCTAAACCCTAAAGCATTAACATTAACTTGACTAAACCCAAAAGCCTAAATACTAAATTGTAAAACCTAATTCTTAAACCTTAAACCCAAACCTTGATCCTTGAACCCTGAACCTGAATTTTAAACCCTAACTTACGTACTAATCCTTTTAACCCTAACTATTCAAAAACATAAATCCTAAACCCTAAACCCTAAAATTGAACCCTAAAACCTAAGCCGTAAATCCTAAACTTCAAAACCTTAAAATACTTAGATTTTGAAAAAGTCGGTATTTTGAAAAACTTAGGATTTTCAAAATATCAATTTTTTCGAAAAGTCAAGATTTTTTAAAATGTCAGGATTTGGAAAAATTGAGATTTGAAAAAGTTTGGGTTTTTGAAAAAGTTGGGATTTACAAAATGTCCGTAGGATTTTTGAAAAAGTACAGATTTTAAAAAACTCCAGATTTCAAAATAAGTTGGGGTTTTCAAAAAATTTAGGATATTTTGATAAAGTCAAGAATTTTCAATAATTTACAATATTCGAAAAAGTCAAAATTTCAAAAAAATTTGGGAAATTTCAAAAACCAACTTCTTGAAAATCTCAAGTTTTTTTCAAAATCATGACTTTTTGAATATCCCATATTTTATAAAAAGTCACTATTTTTCAGAATAGTGGGAGATTTTAAAAAAGTGAGGATTTTAAAAAAAGTCATGATTTTCGAAAAAGTTATGGATTAATGAAAATGTCGAAATACTTGAAAAACTTAAGATTTTTGAAAATATCACGATTTTCAAAAAAGATGCGATTTCAAAAAAAATTATTATTTCAAAAAAGACATGGTTTTAAAAAAGTTGTGAATTTTGATAAATTTAAGGTTTTAAAAAGTTTGGACTTTGAAAATTTCAAGATATCAAAAAAGTTAGAGTTTTAAAAAAAGCCAGGATTTTGAAAAACTTGTGATTTTAAAAAAATTGGGATTTTGAAAAGGTGAGGAATATTGAATTTTCAAAATGTCAAGAATTTTGAAAAGTCAAGATGTTTGAAAAAGTTAGGATTTTCAAAAACTTGAGATTTTCAAAAAAATCATGACTTTTGAAAAAGTCGTACCTTTTAAAAAATTGTTATTTTTTGAATACATCAGGATTTGAAAAATGTTGTGACTTTGAAAATGTTAGAATTTTCAAACATAGTTGGGGTTTTTGAAAAATTGATGTTTTGAAAAGTAAAAGATTTTGAAAAGTTAAGATTTTTGATAGAGTCAGAATTTTTGAAAGAGGATTTTTGAAGAGTAAGGATTATTGAAAAGTCTAGATTTTTGAAAAACTTGAGATTTTCGAAAATGTTAGGATTTTTGAAAAGTTGTGATTTTTTAAAAAAGCCAGAGATTTTCGACAAAGTTAAGATTTTCAATAAAAATTACAATTTTGAGGTTTTTAGAATAGTCAAAATCTTTGAAATAGTAAATATTTTTTTTAAAAGTGAGGATTTTTGAAAAAATGTCAAGTATTATTGTACAATCAGTTAGGAGTTTTGAATAAGTTAGCCTTATTAAAAAAAGTCACAATTTTTAATATTTACTATTTTTGAAATGTAGGATTTTTTGAAAAATTAAGGATTTTTACAAATGTCGGCATTTTTGATAAAGTTGGAATTTAAGAAAATTTGGGCATTTTCAAAAACTTGGGATTTTTGAAAAAGTTAGAATTTTAAAAAAAATCAAGATTTCATAAATGTAGATATTTCAAAAGCTGTGGGATTTTCGAAAAACTCAATTTTTAAAAAAAGGTTAGGATTTTGAAAAAGTTACAATTTGTTAAAAATTTAGTATTTTTGAAAAAGTCAGGATTTTGAAAAAGCCACAATTTTTTAAAAATTAACAATTTTCTAAAAAGTCAATATTTTTGAAAATTTTAAGATTTCAAAAAATATAGGGATTTTTGAATAAGTTATGATTTTAAAAAAAGAAAACTTTTTGGAAAAAATGATTATTTTTTAAAAAGTCAAGAATTTTAAAAAATCAAAATTTATAAAAAGTTGGGATTTTTAAAAAAGTTGTGATTTCTGAAAAGTCAACATTTTGTAAAGCCCAAGATTTGTGAAAAATTGAGATTTTTGAATAAGTCATGATTTTTGAAAATGTTGGAATTTTTAAAAAGTAGATATCTTTTAAAAGTTTGGGATTTTAAAAAATTATGATTTTAAAAAAGTCACGATTTTACAAAAATTAAAAATTTACCAAATTTTAAAAAAATTAAAATATCAAAATTTGAATTTTTGAAAGAGTCGAGATTTCCAAAAAATTTAGGATTTTAAATCATAAGTTCTTTTTTAAATTATAACTTTTTTAAATTCAAGACTTTATCACTTTCAAAATCCAAACTTTTTTTAAAATTGTGACTTTTTTGAAACTAACTATTTCAAAATCTTAACTTTTAAAAATCATGACTTTTTAAAAAATCATTACTCCTAAACCCTAAACCTTAATAAAAAAACCATAGCCCTAAAACCTAAATCCTAGCCACTAAATCCCAAACCTAAATCATGAGCCCTAAACCATAAACCGAAAACTCTAAACTCTAAGCCCTAAACTCCAAGACCTAATCCATAAATCCTAAACCCTAAACCCTAATCCATGAGCCCTAAATTTTTAGACCCTAAATCCTAAACCCTAAACCCTAAAATCTTCACCCTCTATCTTAAACACTAACACTAAACCATAAACCCTAAATCATGAACTCTAAAGCCTTATGCCTAACAATAAACCCTAAACCCTAAGCCCTGAGCCAAAAATTTAAATCTTAAACCTTGATCCCAAAGACATGAACCCTAAACCCTAAGTCCTAGACCCTGAACCATGAACCCTAAGCCCTGGACCTTAAAATGTGATCCATAAGCTCTTAACCCTAAACCTTAAACCATGTACCTCAACCCATAAACCCTAACCCCTAAACTCTTATCCTTAAACCTTGAAAATTAATCCCTAATTACTTCTAAACCCTAAACCCTAAATGTTAAATCCTCAACTATAAAGCATGAGCTGTAAATCCTAAACATTAAACACTGAATGTTAAGTTCTCAACCCTAAACAATAAGCCCGAATGAAACTACCCTAAACCCTAAACTCTCGACTTGAAACTCTAAACCCTCATCCCTGATCCCTAAATCTAAACTCTTTTAAAATCCTAACTTTATTTAAAATCTTGAGCCATAAACCCTAAAACCTAAACCCCAAACACTAAACATTTAACATTAAATCCTAAACCATAAACCTGAAACCCAAAACTCTAATCTCTAAACTCTAAGCCCCGAACATTAAACCTGAAACCCTTAACCCTGAACCTTAAACCCTAAACCATAAAACATGAACCCTTAAGTCGTAGGCCTAACTCTAAACAATAAACCCTAAACCCTGAACCCTAAATCCTAAGCCCCAAGCCAAAAGCCTAAACCTTAAGCTTGGAGATATTAACCCTAAACTCATAACCCCAAACCCTAAATGTTGATCCATAGACCATGAACCCTGTGCCCTCAACCCTAAACTCAAGAGACATAAACCCTAAAACAAAAACCCAAAGCACTAAACCCTATACCCTGAACCATGAAGCTAAAAACTTAAAGCCCTAAACACTAAATCCCTTACCCTAAACATTGAGCCCTAAATTGATGTGAATCCAGCTGCAAGAGGTTGAAATACCTCCAAAAACACACATAAAAAGCTTTGAAAATAAAACCAGGAGTTTCACAATAGCTTACTTCTCATTCTGGAATTCACACTGATCTATTACATCATTACAATTCTCCTTTTATTTCAAGACTACTATAAAACCCTAAAATGCCAAAAACCCTAAAATGTAAAACAACTCGGATTGACCCCAAAATTTGCGTGCCAAATATGCATTCATAAATTAGGGCTCACACGAAATTTGGACTTATTCTGACAAGCACAACAAAAGTTATTAAAGTTCTAAGACCTATTCAAAAGCGGAAAAAACATTCGAAGCCAATTTTAGGCCACTAGATGACGGAATCTGAACCAGAAAACGTGCCAAAATGAGCACAACCTTGCCTGTAAAGTTGACCCCAGCATAGTACTAATGTATATCTACCACCCTGTAATATTTCAGGACGATCCAACGGTCGGATCAAAAGTTATGGCCTCTGCAAGTTATGCTCCTGCATCATAAATTTATAAAGAATTTCAAGTTTTTAGAAAATCGTCATTTTTTTGAAAATACTGATTTTATTGAAAACATTAATTTTTCAAATATCTAAGCATCATCAAAATCCTAAATTTTTCAAAAATACAGAACTTTTCTCAAATCCTAAATTTTTTCTAGAATCTCGATTAATCAAAATACATACTACTTTTTTTAAAAATCTTCACTTTTTTAAAATTTAATATTTCAAAAAATACAAGGTTTTTGAAAAAAAAAATTATTTTCAAAAGAGTTAACAGTTTTGGATTTTAGAAAAAATCAAGATTTAAAAAACAAACTTGATTTCAAAAAAGGTAGGATGTTTGAAAAAGTTGAGAATTTAGAAAGATTATTGAACAATTTAGAGTTTTCCAAAAATAATTATTTTTAAAAATTTAGGGTTTTCAAAAAGTTGGGAATTTTTTAAAGAGTCAGGATTTTGGAAGTGTCAAGATTTTTGCAGAAACTGGATTTTTGAAAAAGTCAATATTTTAAAAAAAAAATTGACATTTTAAAAAAAGGGAGGATGTTTGAAAAATAAGGAATTAAAATTCAAGAACTTTGAAAAGACAAGATTTTTTTACGAAGTCTAAATTTTTAGAAAGCACAAGATTTCAAAAAATTCAATATTTTTGAAAAAATCCAAATTTTTGAATAAGTCAAGATTTTTAAAAAGGTCCGCATTTTAGAAGAGTCTAAATTTTTGAAAAAGTCTAGATTTTTTAAAAGTGTGGATTTTTAAAAAGTACATTTTTTGAAAAAGAAATTTGGAATTTAAAAAAACTTGTGATTTTAGAAAAAGTTAGAAGAATTTCATAAATTTAAAAAGTTGGAATTTCTAAAAATTTATAATTTTGGGAAAAGTTGAGAGTCTCAAAAAATTAAAGATTATGAAAAAGTCTGGATTTTGAAACAAAAATTGAATAATTTGTGATTTTGAAAAAGGCAAGAATTTTGAAAACGTTAAGATTTTTTTAAAAAGTCAATATTATGACAAATTGCGGATTTTGGAAAAAATCAGGCTTTCAAAAAATTTGAGAATTTGGAAAAATATTGAATTTTGAGAAAGTAAGGATTTTTAAAAAACGCATGAATTTAAAAAAAGAAGGGGGATTACAAAACTATAGAGATTTTTGAAAATGTAAGGATTTTTTTAAAAGTTGGAATTTAATAAATCTCAACTTTTTGAAAATCTTAAATTTTGAAAAATCCTAAAATTTTCAAATTCTCAACTTTTTCAAAATTATGACTTTTTATAAAATCGTGGCTTTTTCAAAATTTATGAATTTTTCAAAAATCAAGAGATTTTTTAAAAATTGTGTCTTTTTTAAAATCGTGACATCGTCAATTTCAAAACCTTTCAAAACCCATACTTTTTAAAAATTGTAATTATTTTTTCAAATCCTAATTGTTTCAAAATTTGTACGTTCTTGAAATTGTGAATTTTTAAGAAAACGTGACTCCTAAACCCTAATCCCTAATTCTAAAAACCTAAAACCCAAACCCTAAACACTTAACATTGAAACCTAAACATTAAACCCTGAGACCTAAACCTTAAACGCTAAGCCATAAATCCTACACTTGAAACCTAAAACCCCAAGACTGAATCCATAAACCCTAAACCCTAATCCATAAGCCTTAAACCCTGACCCTAAGCCCTAAACCTTAAACAATAAACCATAAACTGTGAACCCTAACTCCTTAGGTCTAACCCTAAACTCTAAACACTAAACTTGAACCCTATGCCCTAAACTTTTAACCTTGAACCGTAATGTGTAGACCCTAAACCACAAACCCTGAACCCTCAACCCTAAACCCTAAACCTTAAACCCTGACATAAACACTAAATCATGTATAACCCCTACTCCCTAAACTTTGAGCCCTAAAGCTCAAACCCTGAGCTAAAACACATAAACCATAAACACTAAATCACCTAATCCCTAAACCTTAAACTCTAAACCCTACATTTAAAAAAATTACCACTTTTTAAAAATCACAATTTTTTTAAAAATCACAATTTTTTTAAAATATCGATCTATTTGAAAACCTGAATTTTTCAAAAATGTAAACTTTGTCAAAAACCAGACTTTTTCAAACATCTAGAATTTTTCTAAAATCTTAACCTTTTTTAGAATCATGATTATTAAAAATACCTACTACACATTCCAATATCTTGGTTATTCAAAATCAAAATTTTTTTGTAAATCTTGACTTCTTCAAATTTGATATTTCAAAAAATCAAGGATTTTTGAAAAGGTCAAGATTTTGAAAAAGTTTGGATTTTCTAAAGAGTCAAGAGTTTAAAAAATTCAAGATTTCAAAAAGTTAGGAAATTTGAAAAAGTTAAGATTTCAAAAATGTTGGGATTTCAAAAAAGTGGATCGAATTTTTGAAAAAGTAGGGATTTTAAAGAAAACTGGGATTTAAAAATACTCCAAATTTTAAAAAATTTAGGATTTAAAAAAAATAGTTACTACTCTTTCGAATATCCTTACTATTCAAAATCGTAACTTTTTCAAAAGTCTTGACTTCTAAAAAATTGATATTTAAAAAATGTCAGGATTTTTGAAAAGTTGGATTTTAGAAAAATTCAAGTTTTTGCAAAATTTAAGATTTCAAAAAAGTTGATATTTATAAAAGTCAGGATTTTTAAATATGTTTAGATTTGAAAAAGATTTCCAAAAAGATTGAGATTTTTAAAAAGTTGGGATTTCAAATAATTCTGAATTTTTAAACACCAATTTGGGTTTTCAAAAAAATTTGGAATTCAAAAAAGTAGGGATTTAAAAATAATTGGGATTTTATAAAATTCAAGATTTTAGAAAAATGATGTATATCTAAAAGTCACAAAATTTAAAATTAAGGTTTTCGAAAAAATGGTTAGGAGTTTGAATACATTAGGTATTCCAAAAAGTCTGGATTTTTGAATAAGTCATGATTTTTTTAAATTTTTTTTTTTGAAAAAGGCACTAATTTCAAAAAATATGGATTTTAACAAAGTCGGGATTATGAAAAGTTGTAATTTTGAAAAATACAAGATTCCGAACACAAGATTTTAAAAAAAGTTGGGATTTTTTGAAAAAATCATGATTTTCGAATAATTTTAGATTTATGAAAAGATGGAGATTTTTAAAAAGTATGAATTTTTGAAAAAGTCTAGATTTTTAAAAAAAGTATATTATTTTTTAAAAATTGGGATTTTTTAAAAAAATTGTGATTTTAGAAAAAGTTAGAATTTCATAATTTAAAATAGTTAGAATTTCAAAAATATTAGGATTATTTAAAAATTCAAGATATTCAAAAAAAGTTAGTATTATGAAAAAGTTGGCTTTTCGAAAAAGTTGCTATTTTTGAAAAAGTCGAGATTTTCAAAAACGTCAGGATTAAGAAATAGTTAGGATTTTGAAAAAAAAAATTGTGATTTCAAAAAAGCAAGGAATTTTGAAAAAGTTAGAATTTTTAAACAGGACAAGATTTTTAAAAAATTCACAATTTAAGTTAGTAATTACAAAACTAAAGAGATTTTTGAAAAAGTAAGGATTTTTTAAACCCAGCTTTTTTGAAAACCTAAGGATTTTTTTAAAAGTTGGGATCTTTTAAATACTAGCTTTTTTGAAAATCCTAAATTTTTAGAAAATTTTAACATTTTCAAATTCTCAACTTTTTCAAACTTCTAACTGTTTATAAAATCGTGACTTTTTCCAAAATTATGAATTTTTCAAAAATCATGAGTTTTTTATTTAAAATTGAATTTTTTAAATTCATGCATTCATCACTTTGAAAACCTTTCAAAACTTAGCCTTTTAAAAAAATGTGACTTTTTTAAAAAACTAATTGTTTCAAAATCGAATTATTTTAAAAATTGTGAATTTCTCAAAAATTGTGATGCCTAAACCTTAAATGTTAAACCTAAGTCATAAACCCTAAACCTTAAACCTTAAACCCTAAGCTGAAAAACCTAAACCATAAACCCTCAACACTAAACCCTGAGCCCTAAACCTAAAAACCTAAACCCAAACCCTTAACCCTTAAAATCGAATCCTAAACCATAACCCTAAGAGCTAAACTCTAAGCCCCAAACCTAAAACCCTAAACCCTGAGACTTAATCCATAAACCCTAAACCTTGGTCTCATATACCTAAGCCTTGAGCCCTGAGCCCTAAGCCCTGAAACGCTGAACCCTTAGCTTTAAATCCTAATATATAAACCCTAAATACTTAACCCTGGGACTTAAACCCTAAACCATAAAGCCTAAACCTTGAGCCCTACAGCCTTAGGCCTAACCCTAAGCCCTAAACCCTGAACCAAATCCCTAAACCCTAAAACCTAAACCCTAAACACATAACTCTAAACCTCAAACCCATATCCATAGACCTTGAGCCATAAATCCTAAACCTTGAACCGTAACCCTAACCCCTAAGCCCTAGAACCTAAAAACTAAACCCTAAAACCTAAACACAGAATAATAAACCCAAACCCAAAACATTGAGCCCAAAAACCTAAATTATAAATACTAAATCCCTAAAGCCTTAAACCCTTTAAAAATCATGATATTTTTAAAAATACCAATCTTTTTTAAAACCTCAATTTTTAAAAACCCTACACTTTGTCAAAAATTCTGAATTTTTTGAAAATCAATTTTTTTTACAATCCTGACATTTTCTAGAAACCCGTATACCTACTACATTTTTGAATATCCTGATAATTCAAAACAAAAAAAATTTGAAAATCTTGACTTTTTCAAATTCGATATTTCAAAACCCAGATATTTTTAAAAAGGTTAAGATTTAAAAATATATATATATATATATATTCGAAAAAGTCAAGAGTTTTGGATTTTAGAAAATTTAGGATTTTGAAAAAGTTGAGATTTCAAAATTGTTAAGATTTAGAAAAATTTAGGATTTCATAAAAGTTAGGGTGATTTGAAAATTTTGGTAGGATTTTCAAAAAAAGTTGAGATTTCAATATACTCTAGATTTTTTAAAAATAAAGATTTTTAAAAAAGTTACAAATTTATTTAAAAAAATGTGATATTTGAAATAATCTTAATGTCAAAAAATTTGGTGTTTTTAAAAAATATAGACTATTCAAAGTCGCGACTTTTTGAAAATCTCATCTTTTTGAAAAAGTCACTATTTTTTGAATAAGTTGGGATTTTTGAAAAGGAAGATATTTTGAAAAAGTTGAAACTTTTGAAAAAGATCGGATGAATGAAAAAATCAAGATATATACAAAGTCAAGATTTTATTTTAAAAAAAGTCACATTTTTTTTAAAATTCATGATTTTCAGAAAAAGTTGGGATTTCAATAAAAGTCATTGCTTCAAAAAAGTTGGGATTCTTAAGAAGTCAGGATTTTTAAAAAATTTGGGATTTCGAACAAATTTGAGATTTTGAAAAATTTAAGATTTAAAAGAATTCATGATATCAAAAAACTTAGGATTTTGAAAATGTCAAGATTTCAAAATAGTGAGGATTTTGAAAAAGTGGGGATTTTGAAAAGGTTTTGACCTTCAAAATGTCAAGATTTTTGAAAACTCATTAGTTTTGAAAAAGTCACAATTTTTAGAAAATGTCAAGATTTTTTAAAATGTCAATATTTTTGAAAAAAACCAGATTTAAAAAAAATAGGATTTTTAAAAAGTTGGGATTTTTTTAATTTTTGAGATTTTTGAAAAATTCATGATTTTGTGAAAGTTAGGATTTTTGAAAAAGTCATAATTTTTGGAAAGTGAGGATTTTCAAAAAAATCATGATTATCAAACATGCTATCTTTTTTGAAAATCCTTATTTTAAAAAAAATTATATTTTTTCGAAAATCACAAATATTAAAAAATTGTGACTTTTTCGAATATCCTAAATTATTCAAAAATACTGAATTTTTAAAAAATATTGAGGTTTTAAAAATCCCAACATTTTCCAAAATCTTTACTTTTTTGAAAATATTAACTTGTACAAAATCATGACTTTTTGGAAAATCTAAACTTTTTAAAATGTCGTCTTTTCAAAAATCCTAAATTTTTTAAGAATGTTGAGTTTTTAAAAAATCTCGACTTTTTAAAAAATACAGACTCTTCAAAAATGTGAAAAGCCGAACTCTTTCGAAAATCCCAACATTTAAAAAATCATGAGTTTTTCAAAATATTCATTTTTTTAGAAACCCAATTTCTTTGAAAATCTGAACATTTTACAAGTCCCAACATTTTTTAAATCTTGATGTTTTCAAAAATAATAACTTTGTTTAAAATTACAACTTTTTGAAAAGTCCTTTTTTAAAATCTCAAGTTTTTAAAATCCAGACTTTTTCAAAAGTTGACATTTTGAAAATCCCAAGTTTTTCAAAATACCAAATTTTTCCAAATCTAGCTATTTTATGGTTTCTAGATTGAGGGTTTAGGGCTCAGGGGATTTATTGTTTAAGGTTTAGGTTTTACGGCTCAGGATTCACGATTTAGGGTTTAGTGTTTAGGGTTTAGGGGTAGGGCTTAGGGCTCAAGGTTGAGTGTTTATGGTTGAGGTTTAGGGTTTTCAGATCAAGGTTTAGAGGGTTTAAGAATGAGGTTTTAGGGTTTTGGGGTTTAGGGTTTAAGGTTAGGGTTAGGATTTATGGAACAGATTTTAGGGTATGCAGTTTGAGGTTTACTGTTGAGGGTTTTACATTTAGGATTCAAGAATCATGGTTTATGATTGAGGGTTTAGTATTTAGGATTTAGCATTTAGGGTTTTAGAGTTTAAGACTCATAACATAGGGTTTAGGAACAATTAGAGCTTAACATTTAGGGTTTATAGGGTATAGGGCTTAGAGTTTAGGATTTAGGGTGTAGGGGTCAGGGTTTAGGGTTTATGTCTCAGTGGTCATGGTTGAGGGTCCATGGCTAAAGGTTTAGGGTTTAGGGTTTTGGGTTTTGGCTTATGGCTTGCGGTTCAAGGTATAGGGTTAGGTCTAAGGATTTACGATTCACTATTTAGGGTTTAGGGTTTAAAGCTCAGGGTAAGATTTTTAGTGTTTAGGGTTTAAGGTTTAAGGTTTAAGGTTTTACAATTTAGGGATTTGGGTTTATGGTTTATGGCTGAGGGTTTAGGGTTTAGGATTCAATGTTAAGGGTTTATGGTTATTTGTTTAGGATGTTAGGGTTAATTCTTTAAAGTCCTAAAATTTTTGAAATTCATAACTTTTTAGAAAATCTTTTTAAAAAATCATGACATATTAAAAAATCTAGAATTTCTTGAAAATCTAAATTATTCGAACACTTGACTTTTTTTTAAAAATATTTTTAAAAAGTTAAGATTGTTGAAATATGTGGTTTCAAAAATTACAGACTCAAACAGACACACGTACTACACGTTATGACTTTGTAAAGTTCCTGCTAATTTTGGTGCATCACTACATTTTTGAAATCTTGACTCTTTTGAGATAATAACTTTTTTGAAAATCCCAACTTTTTCAAAAATCAAAACTTTTTCAGAAATCTCAACTTTTGAAAAATTCTTTAATATTCTAAACACTCAACTTTATCAAAAATGTCGATTTTTTTGAAAATCCTTACTTTCTTAAAAAATGGATTTTTTCAAAAATTAGGAATTTTTCAAATATCCTGACTTTTTCAAAAATATTAACATTTTAAAAATCCCAACATTTTCCAAAATCTTGACTTTTAAAAAATCCTTACTTTTTCAAAAATCTTCAATTTTAAAAAATCCCAATTTTTTGAAAAATCTAATTTTTTTTAAAATCTCATCTTTTCAAAAATCCTTACATTTTTTAAAATGTTGAGTTTTTCAAATATCTTGACTTTTCTGAAAATCTAAACTCTTCAAAAATCATAAATCTTCAAAAATGTGAAAAGCCCAACTCTTTCAAAAAACCCAATTTTTTAAAAATCTTGACTTTTTAAAAATATTCATTTTTCAAAAATCCCAGCTTCTTTGAAAATCTTATAATTTTAAAAGTCCCAATATTTTTTAAATCTTGATGTTTTAAAAACTTTAACTTTTTTTAAAACTACAACTTTTTAAAAAGTTGAGTCTTTTTTTAAAACCTCCAATTTTTTAAAATCCTGACTTTTTCAAAAGCTTGACATTTTAAAAATCCCAAGTATTTCAAAATACCATTTTTTTCCAAATCTAACTATTTCAAGGTTTTTAGGTTGATGGTTTAGGGCTCCAGGGATTTAGTGTTTAGGGTTTATGTTTTTGCTCTCAAGATTTGGGGTTTAGGGTTTAGGGTTTGGGGATTACTATTCAAGGCTGAGGTTTCAGGGTTTAGGGTTAAGGTTTAGGGTTCGCGGATCAAGGTTTAGGGTTTAAGAACTAGGTGTTAGGGTTTAGGGTTAGGATTCACGGATCAAGTTTTAGGGTTTGGAGTTCAAGGTTTATAATTTACGGTTGAGGGATTTACATTTAGGGTTTTGGGTTTATGGTTTATAATTGAGGGTCTAGTATTTAGTACTTAACATTTAGGGTTTTAGAGTTTAAGACTTATAATTTAGGGTTTAGGAACAATTAGAGCTTAAGGTTTAAGGTTTATAGGTTATAAGGATTACAGTTTAGGGTTTAGGGTGTAGGGGTCAGGGTTTAGGGTTTAGGTTTCAATGGTCATGGTTGAGGGTCCAAGGCTAAAGGTTACGGTTTAGGGTTTTTACTTATGGCTCACGTTTCAAGCTATAGGGTTTAGCATTTAGGGTTCACTATCTAGGGTTTAGTGTTTAAGGCTCAGGATTAGGTGTTTAGGGTTTAGGGATTATTGTTTAGGATTTAGGGTTTAGGCTTCATGGCTCAAGGATCATGGTTTACGGTTTATGGTTTAAGGTTTTGTGTTTAGAGTTTAGGTTTTACAATTTAGGGATGTGCGTATATAGTTTATGGCTGAGGGTTTAGGATTCTGTGTTAAGGGTTTATGGTTAATGGTTTATGATTTAGAATTTTTCACTTAGTGTTTCGGATGTTGGGTTTTAGGGTTTGGCATTTATGACTTATCTTTCAGGTATTAGGGTTTAGGGGTCATGATTTTTTAAAAGTCACGATTTAAAAAATATCTCGATTTTGAAATAGTTAGTATTTTGAAAAAGTCATGATTTTAAAAAATTATGTATTTTAAAAGATTTAGAAAGTGATAAAGTCACGAATTTAAAGACTTGACATTTTTTTAAAAAACTCGTGATTTTTGAAAAAATCGTAATTTTTGAAAAACTCGCAAACTTATAAAAATGTGGAATTTTCAAAAAGTAAAGATTTTGAAAATTTTACGATTTTCAACAAAATTAGGATATTCAAAATAGTTTGGATTTTAAAATATTTTAATTTTTGTAATTCCCAACTTATTTGAAATTTGCACCTTTTTTAAATATCTTTTCTTTTTTTAAAATCCCAACTTTCTCAAAAATTTTGGCTTTTCAAAAATCACGACTTTTTTCAAATTCCAATTTTTATTCAAACTATTAACCTTTTAATAATCCTAACTTTTTTAAAAATCTAAAAATTTTCAAAAACCCTAAATTTTTTGAAATTAAAAACTTTTTATTATATTCTATCTTTTTCTAAAATTGCAAATTCTTTAAAATCCTGAATTTTTTTAAATTCACAACTATTTAGAAAATAATGACTTTTTAAAAAATCATGACATATTAAAAAATCTAAAATTTCTTGAAAATCTAGATTATTCAAACTCTAACCTCTTTTTTGAAAATCGTGATATTTAAAAAGTGGAGATGTTTGAAACATGTGGTTTCAAAAAATTACGGACTCGAATGGACACCCGGACTACACGTTATGACCTTTTCAAGTTCTTGTTAATTTTGTTGCCTCACTACATTATTGAAATCTTGACTCTTTTGAGATTATAACTTTTTCGAAAATCATAACTATTTATAAAATCACAACATTTTCGAAAATAATTTTTTTTTCAAAAATCCCAAATTTTTAAAAACTCTTGAATTTTCTAAAATCTCAACTTTTTTGAAAATCCTTACTTTTTTTTAAATTTTTTTTTTTTAATCAGAAATATTAAAAATTGGGAATTTTAAAAATATCCTTACTTATTCAAAAATATTGACTATTTCAAATATCTTAATGTTTTAAAAATCCCAAAATTTTCCAAAATCTTAACTTTTTTGAAAATCCTCACTTTTCAAAAATCCTTACTTTTCCAAAAATCTTCAATTTTAAAAAACCCTGATATTTTGAATAATCTCAATTTTTTTAAATTCTTCTCTTTTCAAAAATCCTAATATTTTTGAAAATGTTGAGCTTTTCAAATATCTTGAATTCTACAAAAAAAACTTCAAAAATCCTGAATCTTCAAAAATGCGAAAAGCCCAACTTTTCCACAAACCCCAATTTTTGAAAAATTTTGACTTTTTCAAAATATTCATTTTTCCAAAACCCCAATTTCTTTGAAAATTTGAACATTTTCAAAGTCCCAACATTTTTTAAATCTTGATGTTTCGAAAAAGTCCCAACTTTTTTTAAATCTTGACTTTTAGAAAATCCCAAGTTTTTTAAAATACCAACTTTTTCCAAATCTAACTATTTTAAGGTTTCTAGGTTGAGGGTTTAGGGCTCAAGGGATTTAGTTTATATGGTTTAGAATTTTAGGCTCAGGATTCAGGGTTTAAGGTTTACTGTTCAGGGATTAGGGCTCAGGGTTCAGGGTTCGGAGGTCTAATTGATTTTTTATAAATAAATTATTAAATATTTAGGGTGCTTCGTGAGAATTCACACCTGGTTAAATTATTTAAATTCACCCATGGATTGAGGTGAGATTAATTTTCAAATAAAATAATTTAGGGTTTAGGGTTTAGGGATCAAGGTTTACGGTTAAATAATTAGGTTTTAAGGTTTTGGATTTTTGGGTTTAGTCTTTAGGGTTTAGGGTTTATGGTTACTATTTAGGGCTCATGTTTTAGGGTTTAGAGTTTGAGGTTTACGGTTGAGGGTTTTACATTTAGGGTTTAAGGCTCGTGGTTTACGATTGAGGGTTTAGTATATAGGATTTATAATTTAGGGTATTTAGCGTTTAAGACACATAATTTAGGATTTACGAGCAATTAGTGCTTATAGTTAAGGGTTTATAGGGTATAGGGCTCAGAGATTAGGGTTTAGCACGTAGGGGTCAAGTTTCAGGGTTTAGGTCTCAGCGTTCATGGTTAAGGGTCCATGGTTCAGGATTCAAGGTTCGGGGTTATGAGTTTAGGGTTTAGGGTTTTAGCTTAGGGCTCACGGTTCAAGGTATAGGGTTTAAGGGTAAGGGTTACATCTAAAGCTATAAGGTTTATGGCTCAAGGTTTGGGGTTTACGATATATTGTTTAAGGTTTTGGGTTTAGGCTTCATGGCTCAGGGATCAGGGTTTATTGTTTATGGTTTAAGATTTGGGGTTTATAGTTTAGGTTTTATGATTTAGGGATTTGCGTTTATGGTTTATGGCTGAGGGTTTAGGGTTTAGGATTCAGTGTTAAGGGTTTATGGTTTATGGTTTAGGATTTAGGGCTTCAAGCTTAGTCTTTAGGATATTGGGGTTTAGATTTTAGCATTTACGACTCAAATTTCATGTTTTAGGGTTTAGGGGTCACGATATTTAAAAAGTCACGATTTCTAAAATATCCCAATTTTGAAATAGTTAAGGATTTCAAAAAATTCATGATTTTAAAAAAGTCTAAATTTTCAAAGATTTTGAAAGTGATAAAGTCATGAATTTAAAAAGTTCACAATTTAAAAAAAAAACTCGTGATTTTTTAAAAATTGGTAATTTTCTAAAAAGTCACAATTTTAAAAAAAAGTTGGAATTTTGAAAAAGTAAATATTTTGAACATGTTAGGATTTTTTTTTAAATTAGGATATTCAAAACAGTTGGAATTTTAAAATCTCTTCAATTTTATAATTCCTAACTTATTTGAAAATTGTACATTTTTAAATGATCTTTTCTTTTTTAAAATCCTAACTTTTTTAAAATTCTTGAATTTCCTAAAATCAAGAATTTTTTGAAATCCCAACCTTTTCATAATCCTTACTTTTTTGAAAATTTCAATTTTTTAAAAAACCCTAAAAATTATGAAATTTTGTCTCTTTCTAAATTTCCAAATTCTTTGAAATCCTAATTTTTTTTTAAATTCACAACATTTTGGAAAATAATGATTTTTTCAAAAATCATGACATATTCAAAAATACAAAATTTATGGAAAATGTAAGTCATTCAAACTTTCAACCTTTTTTTTAAATCCCTATATTTTAAAAAAGTTGAGATTTTTAAACATGTGGTTTTAAAAATAAGAATTCAAACGGACACATGGAGCACAAGTTATGACCTTTTCAAGTTCTTATTAATTTTGGTGCATCACTACATTTTTTGAAATCTTGACTCTTTTGAGATTATAACTTTTTCAAAAATCCCAACTTTTTTGAATATCGCAACTATTTTAAAAATTGTGATGTTTTTTAAAAATTTTTTTTTTTTAGAAATCCCAACTTTTTAAAAATTATTGAATTTTCTAAAATCTCAACTTTATGAAAAATGCCGACTTTTTTGAAAATCCTTACTTTTTAAAAATATATTTTTTTTTGAAAATTACAAATACTAAAAATTAAAACTTTTTTTAATATCCTGACTTATTCAAATATCCTTTCAAAAGTCTTGACGTTTTAAAAATCCAAATTTTTTCCAAAATCTTGACATTTTTGAAAATCTTGAATTTTCAATAATCATGAATTTTTCAAAAATCCTTACTTTCCAAAAATCCCAACTCTTAAAAGATGTGAAAAGGCCAACTCTTTCGAAAATCCCAACTTTTCAAAAATCTTGACTTTTCCGAAATATTTATTTTTCAAAAACCCCGATTTGTTTGAAAACTTGAACATCTTCAAAGTCCCAACATTTTATCAATCTTGATGTTTTCAGTAATAACAACTTTATTTTAAATTGCAACTATTTCAAAAGTCGTGACTTTTTGAAAATCCTAACTTTATAAAAAATCTTGAAGTTTTTAAAATCCCAAGTTTTTAAAAATACCAACTTTTTCCAAATCTAACTATTTTAAGGTTTTAGGTTTAGGGTTTAGGGGTCAGGGGATTTAGTGTTTAGGGTTTAGTGTTTGGGGTTTAGGGATTAGAGCTCATGGTTTGGGGTTTAGGGTTAAGGGTTAAGGTTCAGGGTTCAGAGATTAAGGTTTAGGGTTTAGGAATTAGGTTTTAAGGTTTAGGGTTTTAGGATTTTAGGGTTTTAGAGTTTGGGGTTCAAGTTTACGGTTGAGGGTTTTAAATTTAGGGATTAGGGCTTATGGTTTAGAATTAAGGGTTCAATATTTAAGATTTAGCATTTAGGGTTTAAGACTCAGAATTTAGGGTTTATAAGATATATGGCTTAGAGTTTAGGGTTTAGGGGCTAGGGGTTAGGGTTTAGGTTTGTGGTTCATGGTTGAGGTTTAGAGTTATGAGTTTAGGGTTTAAAGTTTAGAACATTAGCTAAAGGTTTACGGTTTTGTGTTTTTGCTTAAGGCTAATGGTTCAAGGTTTAGGGTTAGGCTTAAGAATTTAGGGTTCACTTTATAGAGTTTATGGCTCTAGGTTAGGTGTTTAGGGTTTAGAAATAGGGTTTAGTGTTTATGCTTCATGGCTCAGGGATCAGGGTTTAGGGTTTATGGTTTAAGGTTTGCGATTTAGAGTTTAGGTTTTAAGATTTAGGGATTTGGGGTTATGGTTTATGGCTAAGGGTTTAGGGTTCAGGATTCAGTGTTAAGGGTTTATGGTTTATTGTTTAATATTTATAGTTTTGGGCTAAGTGTTTAGGATGTTTGTGTTTAGGGTTTAGTGTTTCTGACTTAGGTTTCAAATTTGAAAAAGTCACGATTTCAAAAATATCTTGATTTTGAAACAGTTAGGATTTCAAAAAACTCATGATTTTCATAAAGTCTTTGTTTTCAAAGATTTGAAAGTCATAAAGTCATAAATTTAAAAAGTTCACAATTTTTAAAAATCTCGTGATTTTTTTAAAAATTGTTATTTTCAAAAAAGTCACGATTTTATAAAAAGTTGGAATTTTGAACAAGTAAAGATTTTGAACATGTTAGGATTTTCAAAAAAAATATGATATTCAAAAAATTTAGGATTTAAAAATTTCTTCAATTTTTTCATTCTCGACTTATTCAAAATTCTTGTCTTTTTGCACCTTTTTTCCAAAATCTTGTATATTTGAAAATCCCAACTTTTTCAAAATTCTTGGCTTTTTCAAAATCACAATTTTTTTGAAATCCCAATTTTTGTTCAAAATCCCAACCTTTTCATAATCCTGGAATTTTTGCAAATCTCAACTCTTTCAAAAACCCTAATTTTTTTCAAATTTAAACTTTAATAGACTTATGAAATTCTATCTTCTTCTAAAATTAAAAATTCTTTAAAATCCTATATTTTTTGAAATTCATAAATTTTTGGAAAATAATAATGACTTTTTCAAAAATCATGATATATTCAAATATCCAAAATTTCTTTAATATCTTCATTATTCAAACTCCCGAATTTGTTTTTGAAAATCCTAATATTTTAAAAAAATTAAGATTTTTGAAACATGTGGTTTAAAAAAAAAGGACTCAAATGGACACTCGGAGAACAAGTTCCTACTATTTTTGGTGCATCTCTATACATTTTTGAAATCTTGACTCTTTTGAGATTATAACTTTTTCGAAAATCCAAACTTTTTCAAAAATTGTAACTATTTCAAAAATATCGACATTTTCAAAAACCAAAACTTTTTTCAGAAATCCCAACTTTGTAAAAAATTCTTGAATTGTCTTAAATCTCAACATTATAAAAAATGTTGACTTTTTAAAAATCCTTACTTTTTTTAAAAATCATATTTTTTTCGAAAATAACAAATATTAAAAATCAAGAATATTTCAAATATCTCAACTTATTAAAAAATCCTGACTTTTTACAAAATCTTAATCTTTTAAAAATCCCAACATTTTGCTAAATCTTGACTTTTTCGACAATATTGACTTTTCAAACATTTTGAAAAATCATGACTTTTTGCCAAATCACAATTTTTTTAAAAATCCCGTCTTTTCAGAAATCCTAACTTTGAAAATGTCAAGTTTTTCAAAAATCCAAAATCTTCAAAAATCCTGACTCTTCAAAAATGTGAAAAACCCAACTCTTTCGAAAATCCCAAATTTTTCAAAATCCTAACTTTTTCAAAATATTCATTTTTGGAAAACCCCAACTTGTTTGAAAATATGAACATTTTAAAAGTCCCAACATTTTTAAAATCTTGATATTTAAAAAAATACCAACATTGTTTAAAATTGTAACTTTTTCAAAAGTCTAGACTTTTTGGAAAATCTCAAGGTTTTTGGGCTCAAGATTCGTGGTTTAGGGTTTAGAGATCCTTAGGGCTCAGGGCTCAAGGTTCAGGGTTCAGGGTTTTGGGTTGAGGTTCAGGTTTCGGGGATCAAAGTTTAGGGTTTAAGAATTAGGTTTTAGGGTATAGGGTTTGGGGTTTAGGGTTAGGATTTAGCGCTCATGTTTTAGGGTTTAGGGTTTAAGGTTTATGGATGAGGGTTTTGTACTTACGATTTAGGGCTCATGGTTTACGATTGAGGATTTAGTATTTAGGATCTAGCATTTAGTGTTCTAGGCTTTAAGACTAAGAATTTATGGTTTAAGAGCAATTAAAGATTAAGGTTAAGGGTTTATAGGGTATAGGTCTATGAATTTAGGGTTTAGGGCATAGGGGTCATAGTTTAGGGTTTAGGTTTTAGTGTTCATGGTTCAGGGTCCATGGCTCAGGGTTTGATGTTCGAGGTTATGAGTTTAGGGTTACGGGTTTCAGGTCTCTAGCTAAAGGTTTAGTGTTTAGGGTTTAAGGTTAGGTCGAAGGCTTCTTTTTGGGGTTTAGGATTTAGGCTTCATGGCTCAGGGAACAAGGTTTAGGCTTTATGGTTTAAGGTTTGGGGTTTAGAATTTAGATTTTATGATTTAGGGATTTGGGGTTCAAGGTTTATGGTTTCAGGTTTGGGGTTTAGAGTTTAGGTTTTATGCTTAAGGGTTTTGGGGTTTAGGTAGATATCTTTGTGACTCCTCCTATAGATCTATATGGACCCCTATATCTATATAAATTATATTTTTTCAAAAATCACAAATATTAAAAATCAGGACTTTTTCGAATATCCTGACTTATTCATGAATAATATTAAAAAATCAAGACGTTTTAAAAATCCCAACATTTTCAAAAATCTTCAATTTTTGGAAAATCCTAACTTCTCAAAAACACTGGCTTTTTCGAAAATCTTCACTTTTACAAAATCACAACTTTGTGGAAAATCTCAAATTTTTTAAAATCTCGTCTTTTCAAAAATCCTAACTTTTTTTAAATTGTTGAGTTTTTCAAAAATCCTAAATTTTTTCGAAATTTTCATTTTTTTAGAACTCCAAATTGTTTGAAAATATTAACATTTCCAAAGTCCAAACATTTTTAAATCTTGATGTTTTCAAATTTAACAACTTTGTTTAAAATTGCAAATTTTTCAAAAGTCATGACATTTTTGAAAATATTAAGTTTTTGAAAATCCTGAATTTTTAAAAATCCCAAGTTTTTCAAAATATAATTTTTTTCCAAATCTCTTTATTTTAAGGTTTCTAGGGTGAGGATTTAGGGCTCAGGGTTAAAGGTTTAGTGTTTAAGGTTTAGGGATTAGGGCTCAGGGCTCAAGGCTCAAGCCTTGAGGTTTAGGGTTCGGGGATCAAAATTTATGATTTAAGAAATAGGGCTCAGGTTTTAGGGTTTGGGGTTCAAGATTTACGGTATAGGGTTTTGCACTTAGAGTTTAAGGCTCATGATTTACAATTGAGGGTTTAGTATTTACGATTCAACATTTAGGTTTGAAGGGTTTAAGACTCAAAATTTAGGGTTTAGCAACAATTAGGATTTAGGGTTTATAGGGTATAGGGCTAAGAGTATAGGGTTTAGGTCTCAGTGTTCATGGTTGACGGTCCATGGCTCAGGGTTTGAGGTTAGAGGTTATGAGTTTAGGGTTTAGCGATTAGGTCTCTAGCTAAAGTTTTAGGGTTTAGGTTTTTGGCTTAGGGCTCACAATTCAAGGTATAGGGTTCACTGTTTAGGGTTTAAGACTCATGGTTATGGGTTTAGGCTTTATTGTTTAGGGATTAGGGCTTAGGGTTTAGGATTTAAGCTTCATGGCTCAGGAATTAGGGTTTAGAGTTTAGGTTTTAAAATTTAGGGATTTAATGGGTTTATGGTTTATGGTTGAGGGTGTAGGGTTTAAGATTAAGTTTTAAGGGTTTTATGTTTATGGTTTAGGATTTAGGGTTTTGGGCTTATTGTTTACGATGTTGGGGTTTAGGGTTTAGCATTTATGACTCAGGTTTCAGGTTTTATGGTTTAGGGTTTAGGGTTCGCTATTTTGAAAAAGTTACGATTTAGAAATATCCTGATTTTGAAGTAGTTAGGATTTCAAAAAAATCATGATTTTAAAAATGTCTACAAATTCACAATTTTATAAAAGTTTGAAGTTTGAAAAAGTAAAGATTTTGAAAATTTTAGGATTTTCAAAAAATTTAGGATATTTAAAACATTTGGGATTTAAAAATCTCTTCATTATTGTAATTCTGACTTATTTGAAAATTACACATTTTTTATAAATCTTTTGTTTTTTGAAAATCCAAACTTTTTTGAAATCACTACTTTTTTGAAAGCCCAATTTTTGTTCGAAATCCCAAACTTTTTTGACACTCTTAATTTTTTCAAAAACCCTAAAATCTTTGAAATTCAAACTTTTTTAGAATTATGAAATTCATTCTTTTTATAAAATTGTAAATACTTTAAAATCCTAAATTTTTGAAATTCACAACTTTTTGGAAAAGAATGACTTTTAAAAAAATAACGACATATTAAAAAATCATGAATTTATCAAAAATCTAAATTATTCAAACTCTAGATTTTTTTTTTAAATCCTGATATTTTAAAAAAGTTGAGATTTTTAAAACATGTGATTTCTGAACTACGACAGACACCTAGAGCACAAGTTATGACCTTTTCAAGTTCTTGCTAATTTTGATGCATCACTAGATTTTTGAAATATTTACTTTTTTTAGATTGTAACTTTTTTTAAAATCCCAACTTTTTTTGAAAATGGAAACTATTTCAAAAATCACAACATTTTCAAAAATCAACACTTTATAAGAAATCCAACTTTTTTATAAATTTTTGAATTTTCTAAAATCTTAACCTTTATCAAAAATGCCGACTTACTTTTAATCCTTACTTTTTTATAAAATTATAATTTTTGTAAATATCTAAAATATTAAAAATCAGGGCTTTTTAAAATATCTCAACGATTTATAAATCCCAACATTTTTTGAAAATCCTTAATTTTTAAAAATCCTCACTTTTTCGAAAATGTTCACTTTTTCAAAATCACGACTTTTTGAAAAATCTCAAATTTTTAAAAATCCTGACTTTTCAAATTTCCTTTTTTTTTTAAATGTTGAGTTTTTCAAAAATCTTGACTTTTTTAAAAATCCAGACTCTTCAAAAATCTCGATTCTTCCAAAATGTGAAAAGCCCAACTTTTTAGAAACTCCCAAATTTTAAAAAATAATAATTTTTTTAAAATATCTATTTTTCAAAAACCCCAACTTGTTTAAAAATATGAACATTTTCAAAAACCCAACATTTTTTAAATCTTGATGTTTTAAAAAATAAAAACTTTTTCAAAAGTCGTGGTTTTTATTAATATCTCAAGTTATTGAAAATCCTAACTTTTTCAAAAATCTTGACTTTTTGAAAATCCCAAGTTTTTTAAAATACCAACTATTTTAAGGTTTCTAGGTTGAGGGTTTGTGTTTTTGGGCTCAGGATTCGGGGTTTAGGGTTTAGTTATTACAGCTTAGGGATTAGGGATTAGGACTCAGGGTTTGAGGTTTAGGGTGTAAGAATTATGTTTTAAGGTTTAGGGTTTAAAGTTAGTATTTAGGGCTCAGGTTTTACGGTTTGTGGATCAAGGTTTACAATTGAGTGTTTTACATTTAGGGTTTAGGGCTCATGGTTTACGATTGTGGGTTAGTATTTAGTGTTTAAGGTTTTAGGGTTTAAGACTAAAAATTTAGGGTTTAGGAGCAATTAGAGCTTAAGGTTTAGGGTCCATGGCTCAAGGTTCAAGGTTTGGGGTTATGAGTTTAGGGTTTAGGTCTCTAACTAAAGGTTTAGGTTTTAAGGTTTTGGCTTAGGGATCATGGTTCAAAGCATAGGGTTTAGGGTTAGACCTAAGGAATTAGGCTTTAAAGCTTAGGGTTAGGGGTTTAGGGTTCAAGGCTTCGTGGCTTAGGGATTAGGGTTTAGGGTTTATTGTTTAAGGTTTGGGGTTTAGAGTTTAGGTTTCATGATTTATTGGTTCAGGTTTATGGTTTATGGCTGAGGGTTTATGGTTTAGGATTAAGTGTTAAGGGTTTAGGCTTTATGCTTTAGGATGTTATAGTTTACGGTTTAGGGTTTAGGGGTAGCGATTTTGTAAAAGTCATTATTTACAAAATATCTTGATTTTGAAACAGTTAGGATTTTGAAAAAGTCATGATTTTGAAAAAGTTTGTATTTTCAAAGATTTTGAAACTGTTAAAGTCTTGAATTTAAAAAATTCACAATTTTTAAAAACTCGTGATTTTCTAAAAATTCGTAAATTTTTAAAAAGTCAAGATTTTACAATATGTTGGTATTTAGAAAAAGTAAAGATTTTGAAAATATTAGGATTTTATTAAAAATAGGATATTCAAAACAGTTGGGATTATAAAATCTCTTCAGTTTTGTAATTCTTGACTTATTTGAAAATTGTACCTTTTTTCAAAATCTTATCTTTTTTGAAAATCCCAACTTTCTCAAAATTATTGGCTTTTTAGAATTCAAAACATTTTTGAAATCCCAATTTTTCTTCAAAATCCCACCAACCTTTTCATATTCCTGAATTTTTTTAAAAATTCAACATTTTCAAAAACCCTAAATTTTTTGAAATTCAAACTTTTTTAGAATTATTAAATTCTATCTTTTTCTAAAATTGTAAATTCTTTAAATCTGAATTTTTTTGAAATTCACAATTTTTTGGAAAATTGTAACATCCCCATTTTAAGATACTACAACAAGGGAATTTTTTTTTTATATACAACGTTCCCTGTTATGAATTATATAATTCAAACACACGTTCAAGTTTTAATAATTGTTCTCTGTCCAAATAACGTAGTTTGGACCACACAATTTCCTTTCAAAACTAATGTTCTCTGTTCACGTATTTGCAATACTGAACACACATTCAGTGTCATTCAATCATATAACAGATTCCATATGCTGCTATAAATGACTCGAAGAACTACCGATCTCCCATTTTATGGCTCGTAGATTTAGCGATCTCTCATTTCATGACTCGGCGACTTACCGATCCTTCATGATAATTCATTCATAATATAATGTCTATACAAGGTTCTCTTACCGTTTCCAGTTTTGAAGTGATCCATTTAAGAAGCCTATCTAAATATCTGTTACTGATATTCATCTGACATCCTGCATTATAAACTAGGTGATTAGGACAACGCAACCAGCACTTGCGATACTTTGGCCAAATATTTTCACATGCTTTCTTTGCATGATCATATTCCTAGATGTGATACACACCAATGGAATATGTCCTTCACCTCACTTCGTCTGTTATCTAGAATGGTCTTTCCTGGTCTCTACCATTCCTTCCAATTAAGGTCAAACTAGCAATATGAACGAGTATAGGAAGTTACTCATGGTAATTAAAGATACGCAGACATACGGTGTCGTCCCTAGATGACTTCGTGTATCTAGTTACCTTTAGTCCTCCGGAGTCACTCCGTATACGTGATCACATTCCTATCCCCAGCCGAGAACTTAGTATTTCAGCTTATGTAATCTTGATGATTTAATTCGGGAGGGCATTGTAATATGTCAGCTACAACATTGTGTCGTCATGAAGACACCATGTTGTAGATGGCGTATGTCAATGTCCTACGGAATCCTCCCATCGAGAGTACACATCCAGCTCAAGTGATTTGGTTATGATGTTAATATTTAAGATCAACTTTTAGCACCCAAGATGATCCTTTATCCTCGTTCTTATTACAGTTATATGTAGCTAAGAGAGACTTAATCCGTCTTCTAGCTTACTACGCATCTCCTCCTTCGTACCAAAGAGTTGCATTTTCTCTACTTGGTTCTTTTCTTAATCCCTGGACTAAGCAGCCCATTACTGATAAACTTAATAAGTTTAACCTATTAAACTTAACCAATTTATTCCACAACTGTAAACAAATTTAGAATTCCATCTTATTAGACGTCATTTAAATGAGGTCTAATCCTAAATGAATTATTTCATTTATTCTCCTTAACCTTACATAGTTAAGGTCTATTAACCATGGATATGTTTTTCCCATATCCTTATTTTCTTAATTTAACATTCGAGGATATTAACAGATTCTGAATACGAGGTTCGGCTGCTCCTAAATTATTTGATATTCCTTAGCTTTCAGGCTAATCCTGAATACCTTTCAATTAAGAGATCATGTTCTTCCTAAATCCTTTTTAATGTCAATTAAAAATTCATCTTAACCCAAGTATGAACTAATTGCACATTTCAACGTAAAAGTTACATTTAAGTAAGAATAGATGTCATTTCCTTTTAAATCCATCCATGAACATTTGAATAATTCCAAATCAAGGAATAATGTTATATTCCCAACTTATTCAACAATATCAAACTGATACAGTCATTAAAATATCACACTTGTATTTGTATTCATCCATCTGTTTTATAATCTATACATTTGTCAGTCCAAATGACTAGACTTTGTTTATATTAAACAACATTACAACACATAAGATAGAAGAATGTAATTTCTTCTTTTCTCAATTCCTCGCAGAGGAGTAATATCTATCAACTACAATCCATTTTCAGTCAATCAAAAGAAGTATCAGAAAATAACCATGTCTTCGTTTAAACTCAAGTTCCATCTGTAAAATTACTTACACAGTTCAGTTCATTAAACTGAGCATATTAAGCACTTGTCATTAAAATTAGGTGCTTTTAATTAACTGTCTCAATAAAAGAACCCTGCTTTTATGAAACGTTACAACGAACATCATTCAGGAATTGAGTATAAAAAGAATGAATAGCATAACAACTGAATCATCTAATTACCATCCCAATCAATCAAATTGATTACTATCCTCTTTCCTAAATAATCATTACAAGAAGTAATTTCCTTCAAACAGTTCCAGATTACAACATCTGTAAAAACTAGGAACACACGTATGCATACTACTGTTATAACATAAATGCTATCAATTTCTTTCCCTTTCATTAGTTATAATTTCAAAGGATAAAATTTGACTGAAAATATAAACCAAATTACTTTCCTTTCAGTTCATGCAACTCATTTGATTTCAAGCAATCAAATACTGACGAGAAAAGTAAACAACAATAAAATGTAGATGCTTAAACCAAAGCAATACAAAATTTGTTCCTTAACGATTACAGATTTCCAACTGTATGAGAGAAGAAATGATCATTATTCCAAGTTATCCATCCACACTCCTTTTCCTTTCCTCATGACTGTACTGAAAATTTAATCCAAACGAGACACCAATCAAAGATAACAGTTCAGAGTGAAACTTAAGAAATCAATAACCGAATACAAGGAAGATGGCTCATATTACCTCTTCTCATTGAGACAACCAAATATCCGCTTATTTAGCACAGGCATGATCCAATATTATGATTCATTCCGCATAATATAATTCCCTTTTTAAATAATTCATTCAACATACATTTACGTCTTGACAACTTATAGAGTGTACAGCAACCACAATAAGTAACATTTTCATCCTAATAATGAATAAGCAGAATTCATTCTATTTGCTTTTCAACAACAAGGGATAAATCCATATCAAAACTTCCTTTCAATCAGGCACATACAAATACCAAAACATGTAGGTAAAACATCGTATCCATCATAGAGCAAACAAAGTAAGGAAGCTACTATGCTCTTACTGTACTAGAAGAATTCATACTTTTTTCACTGTATTATAACCAGAGGAACAGTTAGACAACCACCTGGACAAATATTTATATGGATTTCTATACCCATGAACACACATAGTTTATAAATGACAATTTGCACTTTGTTGTTACCTACAGCAAGTCCAACCCGTATGTACAGTGAAGCTCTACTGATGCTAGTTCCAGAATTCAAACAGCAGGAAGAGAAAAATTCATTCCTTTAATTATTTCAATAAGAAACACCCATTTTCTTCAAACACAACAAGAATTACTCAAGTTGAGTTCTTTTTAGAAGGACAACACAAAATAAGAGATCACACGAATCATTTCATCCTTCCGTTTGTACAAAAAAACACAGCACTCAGAAAACAATCTAAATATCACTATTAATTCCATCAAACCGAACCCATAATGCTCAATGAAACTTAATCACCATTTCTTTAGAATTTTAAAATAGCAGAAAGAAGAAGAACTCGTTTCCTTAATAATTTCAGTAAAGAAACAATCATTTTCTTCAAAATGTAACAAGAACACCCAAGTTGTGTTTGTTTTATAATGACAGCTCAAACCCATATTGACAATAGAACGATTGTTCAACAATGTCAAAACAACTCACCCAGCATGTATAATTTTATTCAATAAACCCATTTGTAAAGAAATACCCAATTCGAGTTCTTTCTCAACAGTCATTTCAACCTGAAAATCTCATTCTCCTATTTCACAATGATGCGTAGAACTCAAAAATGATTCACACACAGCTAAGTATTCATAAGCACAATTTCATAATATAAAGAACGAATCCCCAATATTTTCGAACAAATCAACACAGCATGGGTTGTATTTTCAACTCAATAATTATGCAAAGAAAGTTTAAGTCACAACAGCAAAGAAAAATGACTCTGCCTAAAATCATCTCAATCATAACAGTAAAATCGAATAAACCCAAAAACCCCCTCATCAGAAGAGCAGGGTTGTTTTAATGATACGATTAAGCAAAAGTAAGCAGTTTAAAGAGAAGGGCTTAACATTCCTGAAATTTTTCCTTGAAGCTCGAAGAAAACCGCGCCTACGGGAGTTGTTTCCTTCCACGGCGATAGTAGTAAAGCTTCCCAAACAATCACCTACCTCTACAGGCTCAAAAATAGCCTTAGATTTTCCAAAGAAAACAGAGATAATAATCAAAACACAGCTGGTTCGACAGAACCGTGAAGAAACCAAATGCAGAGCAACTTCCAAAAACCTGAAAGAACACAATCACCAACAAAACCTTTTCCCTCTATCCTCTTTCCAAGGTGGGCTGGTCGCTAAGACCAAGACAATTAATGCATTGAAGGCACTGCTTTTTTCCTTTTTCCTCATGCCACCGCCGACTCGGGTTGGCGAATTTCCAAATTTCAAATTTTGCATGAAATCAAAGTTTAGTCTCATGGCTAACTGGATGCCTTTATCTTTCCCATGTTCCCGCCAAACTTGGCGCTGCACATGCCAGGACCTCATTCATTGCCCTATTAAATTTCCTACCATCCTTCCTTATCCTTTCCATCCACATGGGTCTGTGCGTCCCCTTCCTTAGGTTAGGATTAGTTTAGGATTTTTTTTTAATAGTGTCCATATCTGGGTCATTCGCCTAGTTCATAGGTTAATAGGATTTAGATCTATTTTCACCCTTATAAAATTTAAAAATCTATATAGGATAGTAGTTAGGGTATAAGGTAGAACTTAGGGGTAGGTTAGGGTCTAAGTCCCCTAATACTTAATTAATCAATTTCCATATCAAATCTTTCCACCTGACCGTTATATTAACATTAAGCAGGACATTTCATCCCACGTTCCACGTACCTGAGCCACCCGCATCCAGGCCTTTATCGCCTTACGTGTCTAGCGTTACAATAGTGTATGGTTCGAGAATCGAACCTTTTCCATTGGCATCTATGTGCTAGATATTCATACCTGAAATCAGGTGCTACAATATTTATATCAACCTTCAGTCTGGTTTAAAAGTAAATCGACAAAGCGATTACAAGAAGGCCACAACATACCTTGGATCAATGGAATTGATTCAAGGTGTGCTGTCAATCAGCAAATAGAGTTCATCAAGCATACGAAAAATCTGTTGTCACATCAGCAAACATACAAGCAATAATAACTGTTGTCCCAAGTAAACAAATTACAGCATACAAGGGTCCTGATTAGCAACACATTCCTTTAAGATCAAAAATATATCTTAACATGTTTGTCTTCATTTCAGCAGTTACAACATTATGAAAAGTAATCACCATGATAACTTACTAAAATCAAGGCGTTACATTCCTCCCTTCTTAAAGAATCATCATCCCGATGATCAAATTAACCAATTCAAGGAGTTTCTAGGACAAAATTCAGTTATTGTCCTTCCATTCATAAGTTCATACCAAAAACAGATTCACTCTTTAAAACAGTGTTTTAAGACAACTGTAAAATAGACCAATAATTGTCTAAATTTGGTAGAATTATCAGTTTTTCGAATTTCAATTTCAATCAAACAAGTATGGAAAAGCAGATCTCATTTCTTTGAGATTTTCCCAAGTTGCACTTTCTTCGCTAAACTGGTCCCACTGGACCTTACATTGATTCACTTCGTGATTTCTTAAGTACAACTGGCGAGTTCCCAGCACTCGAATGGGCTTAACCACGATTATTCCTAGGTCTTAGACCTACAAGGAATTCCAATTCAGCACATGTGATAAATCTGTTACGTATTTCTTAAGCAAAGAAATATGAAAAACATCATGCATTTGTGATAAAGCAGGAGGTAATGCTAGACGATAAGCTACAGGGTTGATTATTTCAACAATTTCAAAAGGTCCCACGTATCGTGGCAACAACTTGGCAGCCTTGCCAAAAGTTATTGAGCTCTTTTTTGGCTTCACCCGAAGAAAGACCTTCTCTCCCAGTTTATAATTCCTATCAACCCGCTTTAAGTCTGCATAACTCTTTTGCCTATTGGCAGCCTCCTTAAGATGTTCCCGAATCATTTTGATTTGTTGTTCCATTTCCGTAAGGATTTCTGGCCCAATTACCTCTATGTCCTCTACACTGTCCCAGCTGACAGGGGTTCTGCATTTTCTTCCATACAATGCTTCAAAGGGCGCCATTTTTAAAGAGGCATGGTATGTATTATTGTAGGCAAATTCAACCAGCGGAAGGTATTCCTCCCATTTATACTGCTGGTCCATGCAATACATTCTTAACATGTCCTCTAAAACTTGATTGACTCTCTCGGTCTGTCCATCCGTCTCCGGATGATATGCAGAGCTGAAGTTTAATTTAGTTCCCAAGGCCGCATTAAGCGTTTGCCAAAACCTTGATGTCATCCTCGGATCTCTGTCCGATATGATTAATTCGGGTATTCCATGCAATCTAAAAATTTCATGTACAAATCTTCTTGCTAACACTGGTGCATCGTCTTTCAAATTACCAGCAATGAAGTGTGCCACTTTGGTTAATTTTTCGACGACAACCAGGATAATATCATGCTTATTTCTTGACATAGGCAATCCTTGAATGAAATCCATCGTTATCACTTGCCATTTGTACTGTGGAATGCTGTGGGGATACAATAATCCAGCGGGATGCATATGTTCCGCCTTAACACGCTGACATTCTAAGCAGTGTGTTACAAATTCCACCACATCCTTTTTCATTCCCTTCCAGAAGTATTGCTGCTTAAGATCAGCAAGCATTTTCGTAATGCCAGGGTGTCCAGAAAAAGGTGAATTATGAAATTCAGTTAACAATTTCCTTCTTAAGTCATTTGCCAAAGGTATATATACCCTATTTTCAAACCTCAAAATTCCTTCATTGTCGAAACGAAATCCTTTATACCTGACATCCTTTGGATCTGCAGCAAGTGCTGTTTTGACTTGCTGGAAATAAGGATCTGATTCCAAGGCATCTTTCACCTCATCCTTAAACTGAGTTCTTAACGTTATAAGAGCAGAGATATGCTTCCTTCGACTCAGAGCATCTGCCACTCTATTTTCCTTGCCTTTGATGTAGCTTATATCAAAATCATATTGAGACAGAAATTCTAACCATCTTCGCTGCCTTGCATTCAGATTTGGCTGAGTAAAAATATACTTCAACCCCAGATGGTCAGTTTTTAACTCAAAAGGTTTGCCCAAAAGGTAATGCCTCCACATTTGAAGTGCATGAACAATGGCAGCGAGCTCTAGGTCGTGTGGAGCATAATTCTGTTCATGTAACTTAAGCTTTCTGCTTTCATAAGCTATGACCTGGTTATTCTGTAACAGAATACCTCCAAGGCCTTCTCCCGATGCATCCGTTACAACCATAAAATTTCCATTTGGATCTAGTACAGTTAAAATAGGTGCTGTAGTTAACCGTTCCTTTAAATTTTTAAAGGAAGATTCACATTTGTCCGTCCAGACAAATTTCTTATCCTTCTTTTGCAGTGAAGTGATTGGGGCAACAATTTTTGAAAAGTCCTTAACGAACTTTCTATAATATCCTGCCAAGCCCATGAAGCTTCTCACTTCGTGCACGTTCTTAGGCGCAGACCACTCGGTTATAGCTGTGATCTTTGAAGGGTCTACAACTATTCCATTCTTGCTTATAACATGTCCTAAATAATGCACCTCTGCATCATAAAAGGAACATTTAGATAGTTTACCATACAACTTCCTCTTTCTTAAAACTTCCAGCACTATCCTTAAATGTGTTCTTGGTGCTTTTCGACATTTTTAGAGTATATAAGAATGTCGTCTAAGACTACAAGCACAAACTTGTCTAGGTATTCTTGAAAAATATTGTTCATCAGATTTATGAAGGCGGTAGGTGCATTGGTCAACCCAAAAGGTAACACCGTGAATTCATAATGCCCGTACCTTGTTCTAAAAGCTGTTTTATGAATATCTTCTTCCTTTATTCTCAGCTGATGATACCCAGATCGAAGATCTATTTTTGAATAGATTGATGCTCCTCGCATCTGGTCGAAATAGATCATCAATCCTAGGAAGTGGGTATCGATTCTTAATAGTTTCCTTGTTCAGCATTCTGTAATCAATGCATAGCCTCAATGTGCCATCCTTTTTCTTTACAAAAATTACCAGCGCTCCCCATGGTGAGACGCTCGGTCTTATCAGCCCCTTAGTCAAAAGTTCCTGTAATTGAGCCTTTAGCTCTACCAACTCGAGGGTGGTCATTCTATAAGGTGCCTTAGATATGGGTTCAGTTCCTGGCTTGATTTCTATTGCAAATTCAAACTCTCGTTTAGGTGGAAGACCTGGTAATTCCTGAGGAAACACATCACTGAAATCCCTTAACAATGGATATATTTCCATGAAATAATTATCTTCCTCAGCATTTTCTGTCATTTTTACTGCATACAAGGTGCAGCCTCTATTTTTAGCCCTTTTTAGTTGTTAGCTGTTAGTATTAACATGGTTTATTTATATGGTTAGTTTAATGACTGTTATTAATATATTATTGTCATATAAACAATAAATATTATTTGTTGAGTTGTGTATTGTTACGTTCGTGTAACAATCACAACTAAATAGGTTTATTTGTTGTAACACTTTCCTATTTTATAGGAAGTCAGTTTTCCTATGTATATGGCTATTTAATAGCCTGTGTATGTAATTCAAGATTGGTCGAAAAAATATCAATATTATTACTTTTCTTGTGACAATATTGCTTCCCATACATTTGGTACCAGAGCAGGTTTTCCTATTAGAGCCAAGCAGATTTAAGAGAAAGAGAATATTCAAAAATCCGTCCAAAAAAATACAGCAAGTAGTGGTCAGTAAAATGATCATATCTTCCTCATTATCGGATTGAGGCGACTTATTTTTGGGTTGAAAAGCCATGAGCGTGTAAAAAGGCGCACAACCTTTGTAGTTTACATGACTCGGGTCAGATTTAGAATGCAGTTGACGAATTGCTGTCAAACAGACGTTTTTGTAGGCTGGAAATGCACCATCTTTGAAAAGAAATCCAACACACAGGTTTTTTCCATTGGTCAATTTTTTTTAAATTATTTAGCAAAACTATTTTAAAATTTGTATATATATATATTTATGTTTTTGCTTAATAATTGAATTTTGAGGGCAATTCAATTTTTTTTAATTGGACCAATTTACGGGAGAATTGAACCTCAATAACTTTTGCATTAACTCAAAATTGAGCGCCGTTTTTTCCAAAAGTTACTATTTTTTTATTCCCGTCCTAGTGGTTTTTGGGAGAAAATAAAAAAAATTGAAAATCACCCTCTACTTCGGCCATCTTGTGGACGCATTATCGGTTGTACCCGACGTCCTGAAATAAAAGGTTTCACATTGAGGGGAGAAGCTTAGATAAATACAATGTGGAAACCATGTTTCCTCATGTTCAGATCCGGCTGAGTTAAGTGCCCATATGAACAAGGAATTAGGCATCTAGGAAGGAGGTCGAATAGCGACCTCTGTCAGTAACTTAAGCTTTTTTCTTTCATAATGCTATGACATGTGCAGTTATTACTTGTAACAGAATACCTCCAAGGCCTTCTCCCGATGCATCTGTTACAACCATAAAATTTCCATTTTTGTCTGGTACAGTTAAAATAGGTTCTGTGGTTAACTATTCCTTTAAATTTTTAAAGGCAGATTCACATTTGTCCACCCAGACAAATTTCTTATCCTTCTTTTGCAGTGAAGTGATTGGGGCAGCAATTTTTGAGAAGTCCTTAACGAACTTTCTATAATATCCTGCAGCAAGCCCATGAAGCTTCTCACTTCAGGAGCATGTTCTTAGATGCAGTTTGCCACTCGGTTATAGCTGTGGAATCTTTGAAGGGTCAACAGCTATTCCATTCTTGCTTATAACGTGTCCCAAATAATGCACCTCTGCATCATAAAATGAACATTTAGACAGTTTACCATACGAGTTCCTCTTTCTTAAAACTTCCAGCACTATCCTTAAATGTTCTTAGTGCTCTTCGACATTTTTAGAGTATATAAGAATGTCGTCTAAGAATACAAGCACAAACTTGTCTAGGTATTCTTGAAAAATATTGTTCATCAGATTCATGAAGGCAGCAGGTGCATTGGTCAACCCAAAAGGTAACATCGTGAATTCATAATGCCTGGACCTTGTTCTAAAGTTGTTTTATGAATATCTTCTTCCTTTATTCTCAGCTGATGATACCCAGATCGAAGATCTATTTTTGAATAGACTGATGCTCCTCGCATCTGGTCGAACAGATCATCAATCCTAGGAAGTGGGTATTGATTCTTAATAGTTGCCTTGTTCAGCATTCTGTAATCAATGCACAGCCTCAATGTGCCATCCTTTTTCTTTACAAAAATTACCGGCGCTCCCCATGGTGAGACGCTCGGTCTTATCAGCCCCTTAGTAAAAAGTTCTTGTAATTGAGCCTTTAGCTCTACCAACTCGATGGTGGTCATTCTCTATGGTGCCCTAGATATGGGTTCAGTTCCCGGCTTGATTTCTATTGCAAATTCAAACTCTCGTTTGGGTGGAAGACCTAGCAATTCCACCGGAAACACATCACTGAAATGGCTTAACAATGGATATCTTTCCATGAAATCATTATCTTCCTCAACATTTTTTGTCATTTTTACTGCATACAAGGTGCAGCCTCTATTTTTAGCCCTTTTAGTTGCATAGATGTCAGTTTCCTAACTGCAACTTCACGTTTTACACCTTGAATGACTGATGCTTTTCTATAGGTCATCAAAACAACAAATTTTTTTTTCATAACAGTCGACCTTTGCCTTATGTTCTGCCAACCAGTTAACTCCAATAATGATATCATATGATCCTAAAGGAGTGACATACAGGTCAACTTCGGTGGAGAAACTGGGCAAGTCAAGAATTGCCCCAAAAAGGCACATTTCGACTGTATGGATAACATTATTCCCATAATGCACTGTCCATGTCTTATCCATTCGCTCAGCCTTTCTTTTTAATTTCATTGCAAGTTTAGTAGAAATAAAACATTCAGTAGCTCCAGTATCAAAAAGTATGACTATAGGTGTACCGAATAACTTACCCGGAACTTCTATAGGCGTAACTTGCTTTTCAGCTTGTCTGTTAGCCACTGCAGCGTGTATCCTATGCTGCTGATCGCGATCATCCTTCTTCAGAGGACAGTGACTCGCGTAGTGGTCTTTTCCACAGTTGAAGCATCCTCCAACTGGCCCTTTCCTAGGCTCAAATTTGTTACCAGCTTTGAAGTTATCATTTTGGCTTCCATAGGACTTTTGTCCATTGCCACTAACTTTTGCGAAGCTGTTCCGCACACTATTTACAGGTTTGTTCATTACAAATTTCTTGTTATCTACAACAATTGTGTTTTTCACAACAAACCTTTTCCAAGGCTCCCTTTTGGGTGCGAGAGATGACGAAGAATTGGGAATCTTCTTCCTTATCTCTTCCCTATGAGCAGAAATTGTTCTCAATTTTTGTTCCTATCTTATTTCCTTTTCGACAACTCCTTCTATGGTGGTTGGGCCGTGGACATCCACTTCGCCACCAATGATGGGATTCAGTCCCATTATGAACTTCCGTATTCTGAACTTCTCGTCAGCTTGGTACTGCGGCACATACTTAAGGAGTTTAGTAAACCCTTCCCAGTATTCTATCACCGTCAGCCTTCCTTGCGACCAGTTCTGAAATTCAGTCATTTTCCTATCAAAATAGAGTTGAGGCAGCCATCGTTGCCTAAAGTAACCCTTAAATTGATCCCAAGTTATGTCTGATTCGACAATATTCAACTCAACCTTACGGTTGTCCCACCATGATGATGCTTCATGAGAAAGCTGATATGCTTCCCATATCGCTTTGGTCTCCTCGGAGAAGTTTCTTATTGCAAAGTATTTCTCCATTTCACTGAGCCAATTCTCAGCTCCGTCCCCAAGGGTTGTTCCATCAAACTTTGGAGGACTTATTCTCTTTATGTCATTTGTAAGTTCAGCTGCTAATCTTGCCCTTTTATTTTCAGGATGATTAGGACAATTCACATTATTATTAACAACACCCGGATTCCCTCCATTGGTGTTGTCCACAGGAGGTGGATGATCATTTATATCAACTTCTTCTTCCTCCTCTCATTGCCCATTGACTGTTGTTCCAGAACAGTCAAACGATCTCTCGTATCTAGTAGGGCAGCAAGGATTTCATCCAGCTTTTGAGCAGTAGCTGCTTCTCCACCCAGTAACGGGTTGTTCGCAGCATTCCCTCTTGTTCTGACCATTTTCTGTTCAATAAGAAAATGTAAACCTTATTAATATTGTGGACTCATTAGGTCCAAGAGCTGCAACCTTCAGCTCTGATACCAAGATGTAACATCCCCATTTTAAGATACTAGAACAAGGGAATTTTTTTTATTTTTATACAACATTCCCTGTTATGAATTATATAATTCAAACACACGTTCAAGTTTTAATAATTGTTCTCTATCCAAATAATGCAGTTTGGATCACACAATTTCCTTTTAAAACTAATGTTCTATGTTCACATATTTGTAATATGGAACACATATTCAGTGCCATTCAATCATAAAACAGATTCCATATGCTGCTGTAAATGACTCGAAGAACTACCGATCTCCCATTTTATGGCTCGGAGTTTCAGCGATCTCTCATTTCATGACTCGGCGACTTACCGATCCTTCATGTTAATTCATGCATAGTATAATGTATATACAAGGTTCTCTTACCGTTTCTGGTTATCGAAGTGATCCATTTAAGAAGCCTATCTGAATATCTGTTACTGATATTCATCTGACATCCTGCATCTTAAACTAGGTGATTAGGACAACGCAACCAGCACTTGCGATACTTTGGCCAAAGATTTTCACATGCTTTACATGATCATATTCCTGGATGTGATACACACCAATGGAATACGTCCTTCACCTCACTTCGTCTGTTATCTAGAATGGTCTTTCCTGGTCTCTACCAGTCCTTCCAATTAAAGTCAAACTAGCAATATGAACGAGTATAGGAAGTTACTCATGGTAACTAAAGATACGCAGACATACGGTGTCGTCCCTAGACAACTCCGTGTGTCTAGTTACCTTTAGTCCTCCGGAGTCACTCCGTATACGTGATCACATTCCTATCCCCAGCCAAGAACTTAGTATCCAACTTATGTAATCTTGATGATTTAATTCAGGAGGGCATTGTAATATGTCAGCTATAACGTTGTGTCGTCATGAAGTCCCCACCTTCATGAAGACACCATGTTGTAGCTGGCGTATGTCAATGTCCTACGGAATCCTCCCATCGAGAGTACACATCCAGCTCAAGTGATTTGGTTATGATCTTAATATTTAAGATCAACTTTCAGCAGCCATGCTGATCCTTTATCCTCGTTCTTGTTACAGTTGTATGTAGCTAAGAGAGACTTAATCCGTCTTCTAGCTTACTATGCATCTCCTCCTTCGTACCGAAGGGTTGCATTTTCTCTACTTGGTTCTTTTCTTAATCCTTGGACTAAGCAGCCCATTACCAATAACTTAATAAGTTTAACCTATTAAACTTAACCAAGTTTTTCCACAACTGTAAACAAATTCAGAATTCCATCTTATTAGACGTCATTTAAACGAGGTCTAATTCTAAATGAATTATATTCATTTATTCTCCTTAACCTTACATAGTTAAGGTCTGTTAACCATGGATATGTTTTTCCCATATCCTTGTTTTTTGAATTTAAAATTCGAGGCTATTAACGGAGTCTGAATACGAGGTTCGGCTGCTCCTAAATTATTTGATATTCCTTAGCTTTCAGGCTAATCCTGAATACCTTTCAATTAAGAGATCATGTTCTTCCTAAATCCTTTTTAATGTCAATTAAAAATTCATCTTAACCCAAGTATGAACTAATTGCACATTTCAACGTAAAAGTTGCATTTAGGTAAGAATAGATGTCATTTCCTTTTAAATCCATCCATGAACATTTGAATAATTCCAAATCAAGGAATAATGTTATATTCCCAACTTATTCAACAATATCAAACTGATACAGTCATTAAAATATCACACTTGTATTTGTATTCATCCATCCGTTTTATAATCTATACATTTGTCAGTCCAAATGACTGGACTTTGTTTATATTAAACAACATTACAACACATAAGATAGAAGAATGTAATTTCTTCTTTTCTCAATTCCTCGTAGAGGAGTAATAGCTATCAATTACAATCCATCTTTAGTCAATCAAAAGAAGTATCAGAAAACAACCATGTCTTCGTTTAAACTCAAGTTCCATCTATAAAATTACTTGCACGGGTCAGTTCATTGAACTGAGCATATTAAACACTTGTCATTAAAATGAGGTGCTTTTAATTAACTGTCTCAATAAAAGAACCCTGCTTTTATGAAACGTTACAATGAATATCATTTAGTAATTGAGTATCAAAAAGAATGAACAACATAACAACTGAATCATCTAATTACCATCCCAATCAATCAAAGGATAACTGTACTCTTTCCTAAATAATCATTACAAGAAGTAATTTCCTTCAAACAGTTCCAGATTACAACATCTGTACAAACTAGGAACACACATATGCATACTGCTGTTATAACATAAATGCTATCAATTTCTTTCCCTTTCATTAGTTATAATTTCAAAGGATACAATTTGATTGAAAATATAAACCAAATTACTTTCCTTTCAGTTCATGTAACTTATTAGATTTCAAGCAATCAAATACTGACGAGAAAAGTAAACAACAATAAAATGTAGATGCTTAAACCAAAGCAATACAAAATTCGTTCCTTAACGATTACAGATTTCCAACTGTATGAGAGAAGAAATGGTCATTATTCCAAGTTATCCATCCACACTCCTTTTCATTTCCTCATGACTGTACTGAAAATTTAATCCAAACGAGACACCAATCAAAGATAACACAGTTCAGAGTGAAACTTAAGAAATCAATGACGGAATACAAGGAAGATGGCTCATATTACCTCTTCTCATTGAGACAACCAAATATCCGCTTATTTAGCATAGGCATGATCCAACATTATGATTCATTCCGCATAATATAATTCCCTTTTTAAATAATTCATTCAACATACATTTACGTCTTGACAACTTATAGAGTGTACAACAACCACAACAAGTAACATTTTCATCCTAAGAATAAGACAATTCACTTTTCAACAACAAGGAATAAATCCATATCAAAACTTCCTTTCAATCAGGCACATACAAATACCAAAATATGTAGGTAAAACATCGTATCCATCATAGAGCAAACAAAGTAAGGAAGCTACTATGCTCTTACTGTACTAGAAGAATTCATACTTCTTTCACTGTATTATAACCAGAGGAACAGTTACACAGCCGCCTTGACAAATATTTACATGGCTTTCTATACCCATGAATGCACATAGTTCATAAATAACAATTTGCACTTTGTTGTTACCTACAAAAAGTCCAACCCGTATGTATAGTGAAGCTCTACTGATACTAGTTCCAGAATTCAAACAGCGGGAAGAGAAAAATTCATTCCTTTAATTATTTCAATAAGAAACACCCATTTTCTTCAAACACAACAAGAATTACTCAAGTCGAGTTCTTTTTAGAAGGACAACGCAAAATAAGAGATCACACGAATCATTTCATCCTTCCGTTTGTACAAAAAAATACCGCACTCAGAACAATCTAAATATCACTATTACTTCCATCAAACCGAACCCATAATGCTCAATGAAACCTAATCACCATTTCTTTAGAATTTTAAAATAGAAGAAAGAAGAAGAACTCGTTTCCTTAATAATTTCAGTAAAGAAACAATCATTTTCTTCAAAATGTAACAAGAACACCCAAGTTGTGTTTGTTTTATAATGACAACTCAAACCCATATTGACAATAGAACAATTGTTCAACAATGTCAAAACAACTCACACAGCATGTACAATTTCATTCAATAAACCCATTTGCAAAGAAATACCCAATTCGAGTTCTTTCTCAACAATCATTTTAACCTGAAAATCTCATTCTCCTATTTCACAACGATGCGTAGAACTCAAAAATGATTCACACACATTTAAGTATTCATAAGCACAATTTCATAATATAAAGAACGAATCCCCAATATTGTCGAACAAATCAACACAGCATGGGCTATATTTTCAACTCAATAATTATGCAAAGAAAGTTTAAGTCACAACAGCAAAGAAAAATGACTCTGCCTAAAATCATCTCAATCATAACAGCAAAATCGAATAAACCCAAAAACCCCCTCATCAGAAGAGCAGGGTTGTTTTAATGATATGATTAAGCAAAAGCAAGCAGTTTAAAGAGAAGGGCTTAACATTCCTGAAATTTTTCCTTGAAGCTCGAAGAAAACCGCACTTACTGGAGTTGTTTCCTTCCACGGTGATAGTAGTAAAGCTTCCCAAACAATCACCTACCTCTACAGGCTCAAAATAGCCTTAGATTTTCCAAAGAAAACAGAGATAATAATCAAACACAGCTGGTTCGACAGATCCATGAAGAAACCAAATGCAGAGCAACTTCCAAAAACCTGAAAGAACACAATTACCAACAAAACTTCCTCAATCCTCTTTCCAAGGTGGGCTGGTTGCGAAGACCAAGACAATTAATGCATTGAAGGCTCTACCTTTTTCCTTTTTCCTCACGCCACCGCCGGCTCGGGTTGGTGAATTTCCAAATTTTAAATTTTGCATGAAATCAAAGTTTAGTCTCATGGCTACCTGGATGCCTCTATCTTTTCCTTGTTCCCGCCAAACTTGGCGCTGCACATGTCAGGACCTCATTCATTGCCCTATTAAATTTCCTACTATTCTTCCTTATTCTTTCCATCCACATGGGTCTGTACGTCCCCTTCCTTAGGTTAGGATTAGTTTAGGATAATTTAATAATGTTCATATCTAGGTCATTCGCCTAGTTCATAGGTTAATAGGATTTAGATCTATTTTCACCCTTATAAATTTAAAAATCCATATAGGATAGTAGTTAGGGTATAAGGTAGAACTTAGGGGTAGGTTAGGGTCTAAGCCCCTAATACTTAATTAATCAATTTACATACCAGATCTTTCCACCTGACCGTTCTATTAACATTAAGCAGAACATTTCGTCCCGCATTCCAAATACCTAAGCCACCCGCATCCAGGCCTTTGTCGCCTTACGTGGTCTAGCGTTACAACAGTGTATGGTTCGAGAATCAAACCTTTTCCATTGGCATCTACGTGCTAGATATTCGTACCTGAAATCAGGTGCTACAATATTTATATCAACCTTCAGTCTGGTTTAAAAGTAAATCGACAAAGCGATTACAAGAAGGCCACAACATACCTTGGATCAATGGAATTGATTCAAGGTGTGTTGTCAATCAGTAAATAGATATCAGTGTTCATTGTTCAAGGTCCATGGATGAGGGTTTGATGTTTTGGTTTATGAGTTTAGGGTTTCGTGGTTTTGGTTTAGGGTTCACGGTTCAAGGTATAGGGTTCATTGTTTTAGGATGTTGGGGTTTAGGGTTTAGCATTTTATGACTCATGTTTCAAGGTTTTAGTGTTTAGGGTCACAATTTTGAAAAAGTCATGATTTAAAAAATATCCTAATTTTGAAATAGTTAGGATTTCAAAAAAGTCATGATTTTCAAAAATTTTGTATTTTCAAAGATTTTGAAAGTGATAAAGTCATGAATTTAAAAATTTCAGAATTTTTAAAAAACTTGTAATTTTTTAAAATTCATAATTTTTTCTAAAGTCACAATTTTATAAAAAGTTGGAATTTTGAAAAGTAAAGATTTTTAAAATGATAGGATTTTCAAAAAAAACTGATATTAAAACAGTTGGGATTTAAAAATCTATTCAGTTTTGTAATTCTTGACTTATTTTAAAATTACACCTTTTTTCAAAATCTTATTTTTTTAAATCCCAACTTTCTCAAAATTCTTGGCTTTTTCGAAATCACGAGTTTTTTGAAATCCCAACCTTTTCATAATCTTGACTTTTTTGAAAATCTCAAATTTTTCAAAAACCCTAAATTTTTTGAAATTTGAACTTTTTTAGAATTATGAAATTCTATCTTTTTCTAAAATTGCAAATTATTTAAAATCCTCTTTTTTAAAATTCATAACTTTTGTTAAAATAATGACTTTTTCAAAAATCATGACATAGTCGAAAATCATGAATTTCTGGAAAATCTAAATTATTTAAACTCCTTGTTTTTTGAAAATCTTGATATTTTAAAAAAGTTGAGATTTTTGAAACATGAGGTTTAAAAAAAATGGACTCAAATGGACACCTGGAGCACAAGTTATGACCTTTTCAAATTCCTTCTAATTTTGGTGCATCACTACATTTTTGAAATCTTGACTTTTTAGAGATTATAAATTTTTAGAAAATCATATTTTTTTTTAAAATCGCAACTATTTCTAAAATCACCCTGTTTTCGAAAATCAAAACTTTTTCAGAAATCCCAACTTTTTAATGATTCTTGAATTTTCTAAAATCCCAACTTTATCAAAAATGTTGAATTTTTTGAAAATTCTTATTTTATAAAAAAATTATTTTTTGAAAAATTACAAATATTAAAAATCGAGACATTTTAAAATATCGTGACTTATTCAAAAATTCCAATTTTTAAAAAATCTTGATGTTTTAAAAATCCCAATATTTTCCAAAATCTTTACTTTTTTAAAATCCCAACTTTTACAAAATCACAATTTTTTGAAAATCTTCACTTTTTTGAAATCATCAATCTTTTTAAAAATCTCAATTTTTTTAAAATCCTCAAGTTTTTCAAAATCCTAAAAATATTCCTTTTTCAAAAAACCCAACGTGTTTGAAAATCTGAACATTTTCAAAGTCCTAACATTTTTTAAATCTTTCTTTTTGAAAAAACAACTTTCCCATTTAAAATTATAAGTTTTTCAAAAGTCGTGACTTTTTTGAAAATCTCAATATTTTTTTAAAAAATCTTGACTTTTTAAAATCCCAATTTTTTGAAAATTTCAAGTTTTTCCAAATCTAAATATTTTAAGGTTTCTAGGTTGAGGGTTTAGGGCTCAAAGGATTTAGTGTTTAGGGTTTAGGGATTACGGCTCAGGTTTCAGGGTTGAGGTTCAGGGTTCGGGGATTAAGGTTTAGGGTTTAGAATTAGGTTTTAGGGTTTAGTGTTTGGGGTTTGAGGTTTACGGTTGAGGGTTTACCATTTAGGGTTTAGGGCTCATAGTTTAGGATTGAGGGTTTACTATTTAGGATTTAGCATTGAGGGTTTTAGGATTTACAAGTCAGAATTTAGGGTTTAGGAGTAATTAGAGCTTAAGGTTTAGGGTTTATATGGTATAAGGCTCAAGTTTAGGGTTTAAGGGATAGGGGTCAGGGTTTAGAGTTTAGGTCTCAGTGTTCATGGTTAATGGTCCATGGCTTAGGATTTAAGGTTTGGGGTTATGAGTTTAGAGTTTAGGGTTTAGGGTTTTTGCTTAGGGCTCATGGTTCAAGGAATAGGGTTTAGGGTTAGGCCTAAGGCTTTAGGGTTAACTTTTTAGGGTTTAGTGTTTGAGGTTAAGGGTTAGGGGTTAGGGGTTTTGGGTTTATTCATGACATATTCAAAAATCTAGAATTTATGGAAAATCTAAATTATTCAAAATCTTTTTTTTTTTTAAAATCTTGATATTTTAGTAAAGTTGAGAGTTTTGAAACAAGTTATGAAATTTCAAGTTTTTGTTATTTTTGGCGATTACATTTTTTAAATCTTGATTTTTCGAAATCTTCAACTTTTAGTTTTTGTTATTATAACTTGACTTTTGAAAATCTAGGGGAAAATTGAACTTTTCAAAAATCACGACGTTTTCGAAAATAAATTTTTTCAGAAATGTCAATTTTTAAAAATTTTGAATTTTAAAATCACTACTTTATTATTCTGAATTTTTTGAAAATCATTTCTTTTATGCTTCACGGCTTAGGGATCAGGGTTTAGGGTTTATGGTTTAAGGTTTGGGGTTTAGAGTTTAGGTTTTTTGATCTAGGGATTTGGGTTTAGAATTCAGTTATGAGGGTTTATGGTTTATGGTTTAGGATTTAGGGTTTTGTGCTTAGTGTGATTTTTTAAAAATTCGTAATTTTTGAAAAATTCACGATTTTATAAAAAGTTGGAATTTTGAAAAAGTTAATATTTTGACAATGTTAGGATTTTTAAAAAAACTAGGGGTTCAAAACAGTTTGGATTTAAAATTCTCTTCAGTTTTACAATTCCCAACTTATTTGAAAATTACACATTTTTTCAAAATTTAGGATTCAAAATTCCAACTTTGAAATGTTTTAACCTTTTATGATCTCAAATTTTGGGCTTAAATGATTTTTTTTGAATGTTGGAAATCCCAACCTTTTAGAATTTACTGACTCAAGTTTCAAAAACCTTAATTTTTTAAAATTCGTCAAATTTTAGAAAAAAATTCATCTTTTTCTAAAAAAATTCATAAATTTTTTTTTAAAATTATAATGACTTTTTCAAAAGTCATGACATATTCAAAAACATAGAATTTTATAAAATTTTAAATATTCAAACTTTTGACTTTTTTTTTTTTAAAATCGTGATATTTTAAAAAAGTTGAGATTTTTGAAAATGTTGTGTAAAAAAATTGACTCAAACAGTACACATTTTGAACACAAGTTATGACCTTTTTAAAATCCCAACTTGTTTGAAATTCTGAACAATTTAAAAATCCCAACATTTTTTAAATATTCACTGTTTTCAAAAACAACAACTTTTTTAAAATTGTAACTTTTTCAAAAGTTGTGACTTTTTTCAAAATCTTGGCTTTTTTTTTTTGAAAATCCCAAATTTCTCAAAATTCTTGTCTTTTTCAAAATCATGACTTTTTAAAATCCCAACTTTTTTCAAAATCTCAACCTTTTCAAATCCTGACTTTTTTGAAAATCTCAACTTTTTCGAAAACCGTAAGTTTTTGTAAATAATAACTTTTTTAGAATTATGAAATTCTATCTTTTTCTAAAATTGAAAATTCTTTAAAATCCTAATTTTTTTTAAATTCACAACTTTTTGGAAAATAATGAATTTTTCAAAAATCATGACATATTCAAAAATCCATAATTTATGGAAAATATAAATTATTCAAACTCCCAGTATTTTTTTAAAATCCTGATAATTTTAAAAAGTTGAGATTTGTGAAATATGTGGTTAAAAAAAACAGACTCAAACAGACACCTAGAGCACAAGTTATGACCTTTTCAATTTCCTGCTAATTTTGACGTGCATCACTACAGATTTGAAATCTTGACTTTTTGAGATTATAACTTTTTCAAAAATCCCAAATTTTTCTAAAATCCCAACTATTTCAAAAATTGTGACATTTTCAAAAAATAAAACTTTATTGAAATCTCAACTTTATAAAAATGCCGACTTTTTAAAAAATCCTTCATTTTTTAACAAATTAATTTTTTGAAAATGCAAATATTAAAAATCAAGAATTTTTTAAATATCCTGACTTAATAAAAATCCCAAATTTTTCAAAAAAATTGACTTTTAAAAATCCCAACATTTTCCAAAATCAAACTTTTTTGAAAATCTTGACTCTTTTGAAAATCTTCACTTTTACAAAATCACGACTTTTTTGAAAATCTCAATTTTTAAAAAAACCTGTCTTTTATAAAATCCAAAGTTTTTTTAAAATGTCAAGTTTTTAAAAAATCTCGACTTTTTCCAAAATACAGACTCTATAAAAATCTCGACTCTTTAAAAATAGAAAAATCCCAACTCTTTCGAAAATCCCAACTTTTCAAAAATCATGACTTTTTTGAAATATTCATTTTTTGAAAACCCCAACTTGTTTGAAAATATGAACATTTTCAAAGTCCCAACATTTTAAAAATCTTGATGTTTTCAAAATAACAACTTTGTTTAAAATTGCAACTTTTTCAAAAGTCTTGACTTTTTTGAAAATCTCAAGTTTTTGAAAATCCTGACTTTTTCAAAAATCTTGAATTTTTGAAAATCCCAAGTTTTTCAAAATACCAATTTTTTCCAAATCTAACTATTTTAAGGTTTCTAGGTTGATGATTTAGGGCTCACAAGATTTAGTGTTTAGGGTTTAGGTTTTTGGGCTCAAGATTCACGTTTAGGGATTAGGGGTTGACGGTTTAGGGTTCAGAGATCAAGGTTTAGGGTTTAAGGTTTTAGGGTTTTGGGTTTAGGGTTTAGGGTTAGGATCTAGGGCTTAGGTTTTAGTGTTTAGGGTTTGAGGTTTACGGTTGAGGGTTTTGCATTTAGGATTTAAGGCTCATGGTTTACGGGGTTTTAGGGTTTAGTATTTAGGATTTAGACATTTAGGGTTTAAGGTTTAGGTTTTAGGGTTTAGGTTTAGGTCTCAGTGTTCATGGTTAAGGGTCCATGGCTCATTCAAGGTTCGGGTTAGGTTTATGAAGGTTTATGGTTTAGGGTTTAGGGTAAGGCTCAGGGTTCAAGGCTAGGGTTTGGGTTCACTAAGGCTTTAGGGTTTACTAGAGGGTTTAAGGCTCAGGGTTAGGGTTTTAGTTTATGGTTTAGGGCTTAGGTTTTAGGGTTTAGGCTTCATGGCTTAGGAATCAGGGTTTAGGGTTTATGGTTTATGATTTAGGGTTTATAGTTTAGGTTTTACGATTTATGGATTTCTGTTTATGGTTTATGGCTGAGGCTTTAGGGTTTAGGATTCAATGTTAAGGTTTATTATTTATTATTTAGGATTTAGGGTTTTGGGCTTAGTGTTTAGGATGTTGGGATTTAGGGTTTAGCATTTATGACTTGGGTTTTAGGTTTTAGGGTTTAGGGTTTGGGGTCGATTTTGAAAATTCACGATTTCAAAAATATCCCGATTTTGAAACAATTAGGATTTCAAAAAAGTCATGATTTTCAAAATGTCTTTATTTTCAAATATTTTGAAAGTGATAAAGTCATGAATTTAAAAAGTTCACAATTTTTAAAAAACTCCTGATTTTTTAAAAATTCGTAATTTTCGAAAAAGTCACGATTTTTTTAAAAGTTTGAATTTTGAAAAAGTAAAGATTTTTAAAATGTTAGGATTTTCAAAAAAATTAGGATATTCAAAACAGTTGGGATTTAAAAATATCTTCAGTTTTATAATTCTCGACTTATTTTAAAGTTACACCTTTTTTCAAAATCATGTGTTTTTTGAAAATCCCAACTTTCTCAAAATTCTTGGCTTTTTCGAAATCACGACTTTTTTGAAATCCAATTTTTTGTTCGAAATCCCAATCTTTTCATAATCCTAACTTTTTTGAAAATCTTAACTTTTTCAAAAACACTAAATTTTTTGAAATTCGAATTTTTTAGAATTATGAAATTCTATCTTTTTCTAAAATTTCAAATTCTTTAAAATCCTAAATTTTTTGAAATTCACAACTTTTTGGAAAATAATGACTTTTTCAAAAATCATGACATATTCAAAATTCCAAATTTCAGGAAAATCTAAATTATTTTTGCCCCTGAACTTTTTTTTGAAAATCCTGATATTTTAAAAAAAATGAGATTTTTGAAACATGTGCTTTCACAAAAACGGACTCAAACGGACACCCGGAGCACAAGTTATGACCTTTTCAAGTTCCTGTTAATTTTGGCGCATCACTATATTTTTTAAATCTTGACTCTTTTGAGATTATATATTTTTCAAAAATCTTTTTCAAAAATCAAACTATTTAAAAAATCGCAACTTTTTCAAAAATGAAAACTTTTTCAAAAATCCCAAATTTTTAAAAATTCCTGAATTTTCTAAAATCTCAACTTTATCAAAAAAAATGCCAACTTTTTTTAAAAATCCTTACTTATTAAAAAAATATATTTTTTTGAAAAATCACAAAAATTAAAAAAATCCTGACTTTTTTGAAAATCTTGACTTTTTAAAAATCTTGACTTTTTCAGAAATACCAAATTTTTCAAAAATCCTGACATTTTCAAATTCTTGACTTTTTTGAAAAATCCTGAATTTTGTCGATTTTTAAATCTCGACTTGATTTTTTCAAAAATCTTGACTTTTTCAAAAAATCCCACGACTTTTTAAAAATCCTGACTTTTTCAAAATGTTCATTTTTCAAAAATCCCAACTTGTTTGAAAATGTGAACATTTTCAAAAATTCCCAACATTTTTTAAAAATCTTGATGTTTTCAAAAATAACAACTTTTTTAAAATTGCAACTTTTTCAAAAGTCGTTCATTTTTCAAAAATCCCAACTTTTTTAAAAATCTTGAACATTTTCAAAATTCCAACATTTTTTAAATACCAACTTTTTCAAAATCTAACTATTTTAAGGTTTCTAAGTTTAGGGTTTAGGGCTCATGATTTAGTGTTTAAATTTAGGTTTTTGGGCTCATGTCTTTTTCAGGGTTCATGGTTTTTGAAAATTCCAGGGTTTAGGGTTTAACTTTTTCCAAATCTAACTATTTTAAGGTTTCTAGGTTTAGGGCTCAAGGTATTTAGTGTTTATTTAGGTTTTAGGGCTCAGAAATCAGGGTTTAGGGTTTAGTGTTTAGGGTTTAGGGATCTAGGGTTCATGTTTTAAGGTCAATGGTTCAGGGTTAGGTTTAGGGCTCATGATTTTAGGGTTTAGGGTTTAGGTTTTTGGTTAAGGGTTTTCATATAGGCTTTAGGGTTTAAGGCTCAGGCTTTAGGGTTATAGGGTTAGGGATTTAGGGTTTAGGGGTTTTAGGGTTTATGGTTTATGGTTTGGGGTTTAGAGTTTAGGTTTTATGATTTAGGGATTTTGGTTTATGGTTTATGGCTGAGGGTTTAGGGTTTAAGATTCAGTGTTAAGGGTTTATGGTTTATGGTTTAGGATTTAGGGTTTTGGGCTTAGTGTTTAGGATGTTGGGGTTTAGGGTTTAACATTTACGAGTCACGTTTCAGGTTTCAGGGTTTAGGGTTTAGGGGTCGTGATTTTGAAAAAGTCATGATTTCAAAAATATCTTGATTTTCAAAAGTTCAGATTTTGAAAAAGTCATGATTTTCAAAAAGTTTATATTTTCATAGATTTTGAAAGTGATAAAGTCATGAATTTTAAAAGTTCACAATTTCTAAAAAAATCATGATTTTTCAAAAATTCGTAATTTTTGAAAAAGTCACGATTTTATAAAAAGTTGGAATTTTGAAAAAGTAAAGATTTTGAAAATGTTAGGATTTAAAAAAACTAGGATATTTAAAACATTTGGGATTTAAAAATCTCTTCAGTTTTTTAATTATCGACTTATTTTAAAATTAAACCTTTTTTTTAAAATCAAAATCTTTCATTTTTTATCGAAAATCCCAACTTTCTCAAAAACCAACCTTTTTAAAATCTTGAAATTTTTTCCTAAAAAAATTAATTTTTGAAATCCCAAAAATCCCAAAAATTAAAATCCTTTTTTTTTTAAATTCACACTTTATGGAAAATAATGACTTTTTCAAAAATCATGACATATTCAAAAATCCATAATTTATTAAAATCTAAATTATTCAAACTACCTGAATTTTTTTTGAAAATCCTCATATTTTAAAAAAAATTTATATTTTTTTTGAAAATCATGTGGTTTTGAAAAAAAAATGGACGCAAACGGACACCCAGAGCACAAGTTATGACCTTTTCAAGTTCCTGCAAATTTTGGTATATCACCACATTTTTGAAATCTTGACTCTTTTGAGATTATAACTTTTTCAAAAATTCCAACTTTTTAAAAAATCAAAACTATTTAAAAAATCGTGAATTTTTTGAAAATCAAAACATTTTCAGAAATCCAAAATTTTCAAAAAATTGAATTTTCTAAAATCCCAACTTTATCAAAAATGTCTACTTTTTTGAAAATCCTTACTTTTTAAAAAACTATATTTTTTCAAAAATCTCAAATATTAAAAATCAGGACATTTTCAAATTCCTGATTAATTTTCAAAAGTCCTAAAAATCCCAACATTTTCCAAAATCTTGACTTTTTCAAAAATCATGACTTTTTCAAAATTTCATAAAATTTTAAAAAATCACAACTTTTGGGAAAGTCTCGTCTTTTCAAAAATCCTAAGTTTTTTGAAAATGTTGAGTTTTTAAAAAATCTTGACTTTTTCAAAAATCTACTCTTCAAAAATCTTGATTCTTCAAAAATCTGTAAAGCCAAACTCTTTCGAAAATCCTGACTTTTTTGGAATATACATCTTTAAAAAACACCAACTTGTTCGAAAATCTAAACATTTTCAAAGTCCTAACATTTTTTAAATCTTGATGTTTTAAATTTAGTGTTTATGGTTTAAGTTTTTAGGCTCATGATTTAGGGTTTAGGGATTAGGGCTCAAGGCTCATGGTACAGAGTGTAGGGTATGGGTACAAGGTGTAGGGTTGAGGTTCACGGTTCGGGGATCAAGGTTTAGGGTTTTTGTATTTAAGCTTTATGGTTAGGATTTAGGGCTCAATTTTTAGGGTTTGGGGTATGAGGATTACGGTTGAGGGTATTGCATTTAGAGTTTAGGGCTCATGGTTTTCAATTTAGGGTTTATTATTTAGAATTTAACATTTAGGGTTTTAAGATTTAAGACTCAAAATTTAGGGTTTATATGGTATAGGGCTAAGATTTTAGGGTTTAGGTCGTAGGGGTAAGGGTTTAGGGCTTAGGTCTTAGTGGTCATGTTTTAGGGTCCATTGCTCAAGGTTCAAGGTTCAGGGTTATGAGTTTGGGGTTTAGGGTTTAGGGTTTTGACTTAGGGCTCACAATTCAAGGTATAAGGTTTAGGGTTTACGGTTAGGCTTTAGGGTTCACTATGTAGTGTTTATGGTTTAAGGCTCAGGGTTAGGGGTTTAGGGGTTAAGGTTTAGGCTTCATGGCTCAGAGATCTGAATTTAGGTTTTATGGTTTAAGGTTTGGGGTTTAGAGTTTAGGTTTTACGATTTAGGGATTTGGGTTTATGGTTTATGGTTTAGGATTAAGGGTTTTGGTCTTAGCGTTTATGATGTTTAGGTTTAGGGTTTAGCATTTACGACTCATGTTCTAGGTTTTAGGGTTTAGGATTTAGGGGTCATGATTTTGAAAAAGTCACGATTTCAAAAATATCCCGATTTTGAAACAGTTAGGATTTTGAAAAAGTCATGATTTTCAAAAAGTTTGTATTTTCAAAGATTTTGAAAGTGATAAATTCATGAAACTAAAAAAAGTTCAAGATTTTTAAAAAACTCATGGTTTTTAAAAAATCTGTAATTTTTGAAAATGTCACGATTTTATAAAAAGTTTGAATTTTGAAAAACTAAAGATTTTTAAAATGTTAGGATTTTAAAAAAATTTAGGATATTCAAAATAGTTGGGATTTAAAAATCTCTTCAGTTTTGTAATTCCCGACTTATTTTAAAATTGCACCTTTTTTCAAAATCTTGTCTTTTTTGAAAATCCCAACTTTCTCAAAATTCTTGCTTTTTCAAAATCATGACGATATTTTTTGTTCAAAATCCCAACCTTTTCATTATCCTGACTTTTTTAAAAATCTTGACTTTTTCAAAAACCCTAAATTTTTTGAAATTCGAACCTTTTTAGAATTATGAAATTCTATATTTTTCTAAAATTGTAAATTCTTTAAAATCCTAAATTTTTTGAAATTCAAACCTTTTTAGAATTATGAAATTCTATATTTTTCTAAAATTGCAAATTCTTTAAAATCCTAATTTTTTTGAAATTCACAACTTTTTGGAAAATAATGAGTTTTTCAAAAATCATGACGTATTCAACAAATCCAAAAATTTTGGAAAATATAAAATTTTCAAACTCTCGATTTTTTTTTTGAAATCCTGATATTTTATAAAAGTTGAGATTTTTGAAACATGTGGTTTCAATAAAAATGGACTCAAATAGACACTTGGAGCACAAGTTATGACCTTTTCAAGTTCCTATTAATTTTGGCGCATCACTACATTTTTTAAAGCTTAACTCTTTTGAGATTATAACTTTTTGAAAATACCAACTTTTTTGAAAATTGCAACTATTTCAAAAATCATGACATTTTCGAAAATCAAAACTTTTTTAGGAAATCCCAACCTTTTAAAAATTTGAGAATTCTCTAAAATCTCAACTTTATAAAAAATGCCGACTTTTTTAAAAATCCTTACATTTTTACAAAATTATATTTTTTCAAAAATCACAAATAATAAAAATTGGCACTTTTTTGAATACTCTCAACTTATTCAAAAACCCTAACTTTTACAAAAATCTCAAACTTTTAAAATCCCAACATTTTCAAAAAATTTGATTTTTTTGAAAATCCTGACTTTTTCAAAAATCTTCACTTTTACAAAATCACAATTTTTTTAAAATCATGTCTTTTCAAAATTTTAACTTTTTTGAAAATGTCAAGTTTCTCAAAAATCTTGACTTTTTCAAAAATCCAAACTCTTCAAAAATGCAAAAAACCAACTCTTTAAAAAATCTCAACTTTTCAAAAATCTTGACTTTTTCAAAATATTCATTTTTCTAAAACATCAACTTGTTTGAAAATCTTAACATTTTCAAAGTCCCAACATTTTTAAAATCTTGATGTTTTCAAAAATAACAACTCTATTTAAAATTGTGACTTTTTCATTAGTCTTGAATTTTTTTAAAATCCCAAGTTTGTGAAAATCCTGACTTTTTCAAAAATCTTGACTTTTTGAAAATCCTAAAATTTTAAAAATACCACCTTTTTCAAAATCTAACTATATTAAGGTTTCTAGGTTTAAGGTTTAGGGTTCAAGGTTTAGGGTTGAGGTTGAGGGTTTAGGGATCAAGATTTAGGGTTTAAGAATTAGGTTTTAAGGATTAGAGTTTTGGTGTTTAGGGTTTAGGGTTTGAGGTTTATGGTTAAGGGTTGTTTACGTTTGGGGTTTAACGCTCGTGGTTTACGATTGGGGGTTTAGTATTTAGGATTTAACTTTTTAAAAATCTCTTCATTTTTGTAATTCCCGATATTCAAAATAGTCGTGACTTTTTTTGAAAATATCAAGTTTTTTAAAATCTTGACTTTTTCAAAAATCTTGACATTTTGAAAATCCCAAGTTTTTCAAAATACCAACTTTTTCAAAATCTATATATTTTAAGGATTCTAGTTTAAGGGTTTAGGGCTCAGGGGATTTAGTGTTTAGGGTTTAGGTTTTTGGGCTCAGGATTCAGGGTTTAAGGTTTATTGTTTAGGGTTTAGGGCTCAGGTCTCATAGTTCAAGATTCAGGGTTTAGGGCTGAGGTTAAGGGTTCGGGAATAAAGGTTTAGGGTTTAAGAATTAGGTTTTAGGGTTTATGGTTTAGGGTTAGGATTTATGGTTTAGGGTTTGGGATTTGAGGTTTAGGGCTTCATGGTTTACGATTGAGGGTTTAGTATTTAGGGTTTTACGGTTTAAGACTCAAAACCTAGGGTTTAGGAGCAGTTTGAAGTTAAGGTTTAGGGTTTATAGCATATAGGACTATAATTTTAGTGTTTAGGGCATAGGGGTCAGGGTTTAGCACTTAGGTCTCAGTGTTCACGTTTGAGGGTCCATGGCTCAGGGTTCAGAGTTTGAGGTTATGCATTTAGGGTTTATGGTTTACGTCTTTAGCTAAAGGTTTAGGGTTTAAGGTTTTGGCTTATGGCTCATAGTTCAAAGTATATGGTTTAGAGTTAGGCCTAAGGCAGGTTCACTAATTAGGGTTTAGGGTTTAGGGTTTAAGGGTCGCAATTTTGAAAAAGTCACGATTTATGAAAAATCCCAATTTCAAAATAGTTAGGATTTCGAAAAAGTCATGATTTTCAAAGAGTTTGTATTTTCAAAGATTCTGAAAGTGATAAAGTCATGAATTTAAAAAGTTTACAATTTAAAAAAAAAACTTGTGATTTTTTAAAAATTCGTAATTATCGAAAAACTCGCGATTTTATAAAAAGTTGGAATTTTGGAAAAGTAAAGAGTTTTGAAAATGTTAGTATTTAAAAAAAAGCATATTCAAAACATTTGGGATTTAAAAATCTCTTAAGTTTTGTAATTCTAGACTTATTTGAAAATTACACCTTTTTTAAAAATCCCAACTTTCTCAAAAAATTTTGCTTTTTCGAAATCACTTCTTTTTTTAAATCTCAATTTTTGTTCAAAATCCCAACCTTTTCATAATCCTGACTTGAAAATCTCAACTTTTTCAAAAACCTTAAAAAATTTTAAATTCAAACTTTTTTAAAATTATGAAATTCTATCTTTTTCTAAAATTGAAAATTCTTTAAAATCCTGATTTTTTTGAAATTCTTTATAAATTAATGACATTTTCAAAACTCATAACTTATTATACTATCTAGAATTTTTTAGAAATCTAAATTATTCAAATTCCTGACTTTTTCAAAATTTATGATATTTTATAAACGTTAAGATGTTTGAAACATATGGGTTAAAAAAAAATTGATTCAAACAGTTACCTGAAGCACAAGTTATGACCTTTTCAAGTTCCTTCTAATTTTGGTGCATCACTACATTTTTGAAATCTTGACTCTTTTGAGATTATAACTTTTTCAGAAATCGCAACTATTACAAAAATTGTGATGTTTTCAAAAACTCAAACTTTTTCAGATAACACAACATTTTTAAAATTTCCCAAATTTTCTAAAATCTCAACTTTATCAAAAATATTTAGTTTTTTTAAAATCCTTACTTTTTACAAAAATTATATTTTTTTTAAAAATCACAAATATTAAAAATTGGGACTTTTTTTAATATCCTGACTTATTCAAAAATCTTGACATTTTTTAAAATATTAACTTTTTTTTAAATCCTGACTTTTTCAAAAATATTCACGTTTACAAAATCATGAAATTTTGGAAAATCTCAAAAAAAATTTGAATCCCATCTTTTCAAAAATCTAAACTTTTTTGAAAAATGTCAAATTTTTCAAAAATTCGGACTCTTCAAAAATGATAAAAAACCCAACTCTTTCGAAAATTCCAACTTTTCAAAAATCCTAACTTTTTTGAAATATTCATTTTTTGAAAAACCCAACTTGTTTGAAAATCTGAACATTTTCAAAGTCCCAACATTTTTTAAATCTTAATGTTTTCAAAAATAACAACTTTGTTTAAAATTGAAACCTTTTCGAAAGTCCTGACTTTTTTGAAAATTTAAAGTTTTTGAAAATCCCAAGTTTTTCAAAAAACACATTTTTTCAAATCTAACTATTTTAAAATGTTTAACTTTTTCTTAATCTAACTATTTTAAGGTTTAGGTTTAGGACTTAGGGCTCAGGGCTCAGGGTTAGAGGTTCAGGGTTTAGGGTTGATGTACAAGATTTGGGGTTTCGGAATAAGGTTATAGGTTTTACGGTTTTTGGTTTTAGGGTTTAAGATTAGGATTTAGGGTTTTAGGTTTTAAGGGTTGTAGGATTTTAGGGTTTTAGGGTTTGGGGTTTGAGGTTTACATTTGAGGGTTTTGCATTTAGGGTTTAAAGCTCATGGGTTTATGATTGTGGCTTTCATCTTTAGAATTTAGCATTTAGGGTTTAAGATTCAGAATTTAGGGTTTAGGTGTAATTAGAGCTTACGGTTTAGGGTTTATAGGGTATAGGGCTCAGAATTTAAGGTTTATAGGGTATAGGGCTCAGAGTTTAGGGTTTAAGGTGTAGGGGTCAGGGTTTAGGGTTTAGGTCTCAGTGTTCATGGTTGAGGGTCCATGGCTCAGAGTTTGAGGTTCAGGGTTATGAGTTTAAGATTTATGGTTTAGGTCTTTAGTTTAAGGTTTAGGGTTTTAGGGTTCCAGGTATAGGGTTTACGCTTAGGCCTAAGGGTTTATTATTTAGGGTTTAGGGATTAGGGCTGAGGGTTTAGGTTATTTGGCTCATGGATCATGGTTTATGGTTTAAAGTTTAGGGTTTAGAGTTTATGTTTTATGATTTAGGGATTTGGGTATATGGCTTATGGTTAAGGGTTTAGGGTTTAGGATTCAGTGTTAAGTGTTTTATGGTTTGGGATTTAAGGTTTTGGGCTTAGTGTTTAGGATGTTGGGGTTTAGGGTTTAACATTTATGACTATGGTTCTAGGTTTTAGGGTTTAGGGGTCACGATTTTGAAAAACTCACGATTTAAAAAATATCCCTATTTTGAAATATTCAGGATTTTAAAAAAGTTTATATTCAGGATAAAGTCATGAATTTAAAATTTTCACAATTTTAAAAAAACTCCTTATTTTTAAAAAAATCGTAATTTTTGAAATAGTCACAATTTTATTAAAAGTTAAATTTTTTAAAAAGTAAGGCTTTCGAAAAAGTTGAGATTTTTTTAAAAATTAGGATATTAAAAATAGTTGGGATTCAAAATTCTCTTCATTTTTGTAATTCTTGACTTATTTAAAAATTGTAATTTTTTTCAAAATCTTATATTTTTTTTAAATCCCAACTTTCTCAAAATTATTAGCTTTTTCGAAATCATGAATTTTTTGAAATCCCAATTTTTGTTCGAAATCCCAACCTTTTAATAATCCTAACATTTTTAAAAATCCCAACTTTTTCAAAAATGCTAAAAAAATTTTAAAATCCTGAATTTTTTTTTCAAAGATTATGTTTTTTTTCGAAAATTACAAATATTAAAAAATCAAGACTTTTTCTAATATAATCACTTATATAAAAATCCTATTTTTTTCAAAAATCTTGACGTTTTACCTATCCCAACATTTTTTGAAAATCCAAACTTTTCAAAAATACTAACTTTTTTAAAAATCTTCACGTTTACAAAATCATGAAATTTTTGAAAAAATAAATTTTTTAAAAATCACATCTTCTCAAAAATCCTAACTTTTTTTAAAATGTCAAGTTCTTCAAAAATCTTGACTTTTTCAAAAATCTAGACTCTTCAAAAATCCCAACTCTTTCAAAAATCCTAACTTTTTGAAATATTCATTTTCGAAAACCCCAACTTGTTTGAAAATTTAAACATTTTCAAATTCCCAACATTTTTAAAATCTTGATTGATGTTTTCAAAAATAACAGTTTTATTTAAAATTTCAACCTTTTCAAAAGTCGTCACTATTTTGAAAATCCCAAGATTTTTGAAATACCAACTTTTTCCAAATCTAACTATTTTAATGTTTCTAGGTTGAGGGTTTAGGGCTAAGGGGATTTAGTGTTAAATAGTTTAGGTTTTTGGGCTTAGGATTTGGGGTTTAGGGTTTAGTGTTTAGGGTTTAGGGATTAAGGAGCAGGGCTCAAGGTTATGGGTTTAGGGTTCAAAGATCAATTTTTAGGGTTTAAGGATTACTTTTTGGGGTTTTGGGTTTTATGTCTTAGGGTTTAAGAATTACTTTTTAGGGTTTTGGGTTTTAGGTCTTAGGATTTAGAGTTTAGGGTTAGGATTTTGGGCTTAGGTTTTAGGGTTTGGGGTTCAAGGTTTACATTATAGGGTTTTACATTTAGGGTTTAGGTATCATGGTTTACGATTGAGAGAAGCATTTAGGGTTTTAGGGTTTACGAATCAGATTTTAGGGTTTAGGATCAATTAGAGCTTAAGGTTTACAGTTCATAGGGTATAGGGCAGAGTTTAGGATTTAAGGCATAAGGGTTAGGGTTTAGGGTTTTAGGTATCATTGTTCATGGTTGAAGGTCCATGGCTCAGTGTTTGAGGTTCGAGGTTCATGGTTTATGTCTCTAGTTAAAGGTTTAAGGGTTTAAGGTTCTAGCTTAAGGCTCACGGTTCAAGGTCTAAGATTTAGGGTTCACATTTTAGGGTTTAGGCTACATGGTTTATGGTTTATTGTTTGGGGTTTAAGGTTTAGGTCTCTAGCTAAAGGTTTTGGTTTTAGGGTTTGGCCTAAGGCTTTAGGGTTCACTATTTAGGGTTTAGGGTTTTAGGTTTATTGTTTAGGGTTTAAGGTTTACGGTTTAGGACTTAGGCTTTAGACTTCATGTCTCAAGAAACAAGCTTTAAGGTTTATGGTTTAAGTTTTGGGGTTTAGAGTTTAGGTTTTGTGATATAGGGATTTGGGTTTAAGGTTTATGGTTTATGGTTGAGGGTTTAGGGTTTAGGATTCAGTGTTTAGGGTTTATGGTTTATGGTTTAGGATTTAAGGTGTTTTTCTTAGTGTTTAGGATGTTGGGGTTTAGCATTTAGCATTTACGACTAACGTTTTAGGTTTTAGGGTTTAGGGGTCACGATTTTGAAAAAGTCACAATTTCAAATAACCCAATTTTTAAATAATTAGGATATTGAAAAAGTCACGATTTTCAAAAAGCCATGATTTTCAAAAGTTTGAATTTTAAAAAATTAACGATACTTAAAATGTTAGGATATTCAAAACAGTTGGGATTTAAAAATCTCTTCAGTTTTGTAATTCTCAACTTATTTGAAAATTGCACTTTTTTTCAAAATCTTATCTTTTTTGAAAATACCAACTTTCTCAAAATTCTTGACTTTTTCAAAATCATGAATTTTTTGAAATCCCAATTTTTGTACAAAATCCCAACCTTTTCATAATCCCGACAATTTTGGAAATCGCAACATTTTAAAAAAACCCTAAAATCTTTTAAATTCAAACTTTTTAAGAATTATAGAATTCTATCTTTTTCTAAAATTCAAAAATCTAAATTTTATAAAATGACAACTTTTTGTTCCTATTACTTTTTCAAAATCATACATTTTTGAAATCTTGACTTTTTTTGAGATTATAAATTTTTCAAAAATCCCAACTTTTTCAAAAATCGTAACAATTTAAAAAATCATGACGTTTTCGAAAATCAAAACTTTTTTAGAAATCCTAACTTTTTAAAAATTCTTGAATTTTCTAAAATCTCAACTTTATAAAAAAATGCTATTTTTTTTTAAATCCTTACTTTTAAAAAACTTGTATTTTTTCAAAAATCGCAAATATTAAATATATTGAGTTTTTCTAATATTTTGACTTATTCAAAAATCTTATCATTTTAAAAATCCCATAATTTTCGAAAATCTTGACTTTTTAAAAAAACTTCACTTTTAAAAAATTGTGACTCTTTAGAAAATATCAAATTTTATAAACTTTCGTCTTATCAAAAATCCTATCATTTTTTAAAATGTCAAGTTTTTGAAAAAACTTGACTTTTCCAAAAATCCAGACTCTTCAAAAACGTGAACCAGTGCAACTCTTTTGAAAATCCCAACTTTTTAAAAATCTGAACTTTTTCGAAATATTTATTTCTTGAAAACCCCAACTAGTTTGAAAATATGAATATTTTCAATGTCTCAACATGTTTTAAATCTTAATGTTAACAAAAATAACAACATTGTTTAAAATGGCATCCTTTTCAAAAGTCGTGACTTTTTTGAAAATCTCAAGTTTTTTAAAATCCTTTCTTTTTAACAAATCTTAAGTTTTTGAAAATACCAATTTTTTCTAAATGTAACTTTTTAAGGTGTCCAACTTTAGGGCTCAGGGGATTTAGTGTTTAGGGTTTAGGGTTTAAGGATTAGGACTCAGGGCTCAAGCTTTGAAGTTCAAGGTTCAGCATTCAGGTATCAAGGTTTAGGGATTAGGAATTAGGTTATAGTTTTTACGGTTTTGGGTGTTAGATTTTAGGGTTTAGGGTTGTAGAATTTTTGGGGTATTAGGGTTTGGGGTTCAAGGTTTACGGTTGAGGTTTTAGTATTTAGGGTTTTAGGAGAAATTAGAACTGAAGATTTAGGGTTTATAAGGTATAGGTCTCAGATTTTTAGGTTTAGGGAGTAGGGGTCAGGGTTTAAGGTTTAGGTCTCAGTGTTCATGGTTAATGGTCCATAGCTCAGGTTTTGAGGTTCGAGGTAATGAGTTTAGGGTTTAGGTCTCTAGCTAAAGGTTTAGGTTTTAGGGTTTTGGCTTAGCACTCATAGTTCAATGTATAAGGTTTAGGGTTAGTCCTAATTAGGGCTTTAGAGTTCACCTTTTAAAGTTAAGGGTTTAAGGATTAAGATTAGGGGTTTAGGGTTTATTGTTTAGGGTTTAGGGCTTAGGGTTTAATGTTTAATCTTCAAGGCTTAGGGATCGGGGTTAAGGATTTATGGTTTAAGGGTTGGGGTTTAGAGTTTACGTTTTACGATTTAGGGATTTGGGTTTATGGTTTATGGCTAAGAGTTTAGGGTTTAGGATTAAATGTTAAGGGTTTATGGTTTATGGTTTAGGATTTAGGGTTTTGGTCTTAGTGTTGAGGATATTAGGGTTTATGGTTTAGCATTTATGACTCAACTTTTAGGTTTCAAGGTTTAAGGGTCGCGATTTTATAAAAAGTTGGAATTTTAAAAAAGTAAAGATTTTTAAAATGTTAAAATTTTCCAAAATATTAGAAAATTCTTGGCTTTTTCAAAATCACAATTTTTTTGAAATCCCAAATTTTTATCGAAATTCAAACTTTTTTAGAATTATGAAATTCTATCTTTTGTAAAATTGTAAATTCTTCGAAAAACCAAGTTTATTCAAACTCCCGATTTTTTTTCTAAATACCCTGATATTTTAAAAAAATTGAAATTTTTGAAACATGTGGTTTAAGAAAATGGACTCAAACGGACACCCGGAGCACAAGTTATGACTTTTTCAAGTTCCTGTTAATTTTGGCACATCACTACATTTTTGAAATCTTGACTCTTTTTAGATTGTAACTTTTTTGAAAATCCTAACTTTTTAAAAAATCGCAACCATTTCAAAAATTGTGTCATTTTCGAAAATCTAAAAATTTTCAAATATCCCAAGTTTTTACAAACTTATAAATTTTCTAAAATCTCAACTTTATGAAAAAAGCTAATTTTTTCGAAAATTTTTACTTTTTTAAAAAATTATTATTTTTTGAAAATATTAAATATTAAAAATTGGGACTTTTTCTAATATCCTAACTTATTCAAAAATCTTAGTGTTTTAAAAATCCCAAGATTTTCCAAAATCTTGACTTTTTTAAAAATCCTGTCTTTTTCAAAAATCTTCAGTTTTACAAAATCATGAATTTTTGAAAAATCTCAATTTTTTAAAAATCCTCTCTTTCTAAAAATCCTAATATTTTTTAAAATGTCTAGTTTTTTGAAAATCTTGACTCTTCAAAAATGTGAAAATCCCAACTCTTTCAAAATACAAAATTTTTCAAAAATCCTGACTTTTTCAAAATATTCATTTTTCATAATCCCCAACTTGTTTGAAAATTTGAACATTTTCAAAGTCCCAACATTTTTTAAATCTTGATGTTTAAAAAAAAAACATTGTTTAAACTTGCAACTTTTTTAAAGGACTTATAAAAGTCAAGATTTTTGAAAAAGTTAGGATTTTAAAATTTGATATTTTCAAAAAAAGTCATGACTTTTGAAAAAGTTACAATTTTAAACCAAGTTGTTAATTTTTTATAACATCAAGATTTTTAAAATGTTGGGACTTTGAAAATGTTCATATTTTCAAACAAGTTGGTGTTTCCTAAAAATGAATATTTTGAAAAAGTCTAGATTTTTGAAAAGTTGGAATTTTCGAAAGAGTTGGGCATTTTCTATTTTTGAAGAGTAAGGATTTTTGAAGAGTCTTGATTTTTGAAAAAGTCAAGATTTTTGAAAAACTTGACATTTGCAAGAAAGTTAGGTTTTTTGAAAAGACAAGATATTAAAAACAAATTAAATTTTCCAAAAAGTCATGATTTTTTAAAAGTGGAGATTTTCGAAAAAGTCAGGATTTTCAAAAAGGTCAAGATTTTAGAAAATTTTGGGATTGTTAACACGTCAAGATTTTTGAATAAGTCAAAATATGTGAAAAAGTTTGAAACCCTAATATTTGTGATTTATCACTTTAAAATTTTCATTTTAAATTTAAAAAGTTCATTTTAAAAAGTGAAAAATTTAAACTCATGACTTTATCTCTTTCAAAATCTTTTAAAATACTGACTTTTTTAAAATCCTAACTATTTCAAAATCGAGATATTTTTGAAATCATGACTTTTTCAAAATTGCTAACACTAAACCCTATAACCTGAAACATGAGTCATAAATGTTGAACCCTAAACACTAAGCCCAAAACCCTAAATTCTAAACCATAAACCCTTAACATTGAATCCTAAACCCTAAACCCTCAACCATAAACCCAAATCCCTAAATCGTAAAACTTAAACTCTAAACCCCAAACCTTAAACTATAAACCATAAACCCTAAATACTAAACCCTCAATCGTAATCCATGAGCCTTAAACCCTAAATATAAAACCCTCAACCGTAAACCACGAACCCTTTACTCTAAAATCTTGAGCCCTAAATCCTAACCCCAAACACCAAACCCTAAAACATTATTCTTAAACCTTATACCTTGATCCCAAACCATGAACCTCAACCCTAAACCATTAACCTTGAACCCTAATTCCTAAACCCTAAACCTTAAACACTAAATCCCCTGAGCCCAAAACCCTCATGCTAGAAACCTTCAAATAGTTAGATTTGGAAAAAGTTGATAATTTGAAAAACTTGGGATTTTCAAAAATTCAAGATGTTTGAAAAAGTCACGACATTTGAAAAAGTCTTAATTTTATACAATGTTGTTATTTTTGAAAACATCAAGATTTAAAAAATGTTGGGACTTTGAAAATGTTAAGATTTTTGAAAGAGTTGGGCTTTTCTCATTTTTAAAGAGTCTAAATTTTTTAAAAAGTCAAGATTTTTTAAAAACTTGAAATTTAAAAAAAATAGGATCTTTGAAAAGACGCGATTTTTTAAAAAAATTAGATTTTCCAAAAAATCGTGATTTCGTAAAAGTGAAGATTTTTGACAAAGTCTAGATTTTTGAAAAGTCTAGATTTTAAAAAAAGTCAAGATTTTATAAAATGTTGGTATTTTTAAAACATCAAGATTTTTTTAAAAGTCAGGATATTCGAAAAGTATAGTTTTTTAATATTTTTGATTTTCAAAAAAATGTTATTTCTTAAAAAAGTAAAGATTTTCAAAAGAGTCAACATTTTTGATAAAGGTCAAATTTTAGAATATTAAGGAATTTTTAAAGAGTTAGGATTTCTGAAGAAGTTGGGATTTTCGAAAAAGTTATACTCTCAAAAAATTCAAGATTTCAAAATGTCGTGATGTGCCAAAATTAGCAAGAAATTGAAAAGGTAATAACTTGTGCTCAAGGTGTGCATTTGAGTCTATTTTTTTTAAACCACAAATTTCAAGAATCTCAAATTTTTTAAAATATCAGGATTTTCAAAAAAAAAGTGGGGATTTTGAATACTTTAGATTTTCTAGAAATTATAGATTTTTGAATATATCATAATTTTTGAAAAAGTCAATATTTTCATAAAAGTTGTGAATTTAAAAAAAAAAAGGATTTTAAAGAATTTGCAATTTTAGAAAAAGATAGAATTTCATAATTCTAAAAAAGTTTGAAATTACAAATTTTTAGGGTTTCTGAAATCTTAATATTTTCAAACAACTTAGGATTAGGAAAAGGTTGGGATTTCATTAAAAAAATGGGGATTTCAAAAAAGTCGTGATTTTGAAAAAGCAAAGAATTTTAAGAAACTTTGGATTTTCAAATAAGTCAGGATTTACAAAACTGAAGAGATTTTTAAATCCCAACTATTTTGAAATTTCTAACATTTTCAAAATCTTCACTTTCTCAAAATTCCAACATTTTATAAAATCATGACTTTTTCGAAATCCTACCTGTTTCAAAATTGGGATATTTTTGAAATTGTGACTTTTTCAAAATCACAACCCCTAAAACCAGGAACCTGAGTCAAAAATGCTAAACCCTAAACACTAATATGCCCAAAGCCCTAAACCATAAACCCAAACCCATAAACCATAAACCCAAATCCATGAATTGTAAAACCAAAACTCTAAACCCCAAACCTTAAACCAGAAACCCTAAACTCTTATCCCTGAGACATGAAGCCTAAATCCTAAACCCTTAGCCCTAAACCCTAATCAATAAACCTTAAACCCCTAAAGCCTTAGGCCTAACCCTATACCTTGAACCATAAGCTCTAAGCCTAAACCCTAAACCTTTAGCTAGAGACCTAAACCCAAAACCTTAAAGTCATAACCCTGAACCTTGAACCTTGATCCATGGATCCTCAACCATGAACACGGAGACCTAAACCCAAAACTATGAGCCCTATACCCTATAAACCCTAAAATTTAAGCTCTAATTTCTCTTAAAATATAAATGTTAAATCGTAAACCATGAGCTCTAAACCCTAAAACCTGAGCCCTAAATCCTACCCACAAACCACAAACCATAAACCCTAAACCCTGAGCGTCGAGCCCTAATTCCTAAACCCTAAACCTTAAATCCTGAGTGCAAAAGCCTAAACCCTAAATAGTAAATCCCCTAAGCCCTAGACCCTCAACCTAGAAACCTTAAAATAGTTAGATTTGGAAAAAGGTTGGTATTTTGAAAAACTTGGGATTTTCAAAAAGTCAAGATTTTTGAAAAAGTGAGGATTTTATAAATATTGAGATTTTTAAAAAGGTCACAACTTTTGAAAAAGTTGAAATTTTAAACAAAGTTGGTATTTTTGAAAACATCAAGATTTTTAAAAAACTTGATATTTTAAAAAAAGTTAGGACTTTTGAAAAGACAGGATTACAAAAAAATTGAGATTTTCAAAAAAGTCGTGATTTTGTAAAAGTGAAGAATTTCGAAAAAGTTAGGATTTTAAATTTTTTTTATCATCAAATTTTTTATTTTTTTTAAAGTAAGGATTTTAAAAAAAAGTCGGCATTTTTGATAAATTTGAGATTTTAGAAAATTCAAGAATTTTTAAAAAGTTGAGATTTCTGAAAAAGTTTTGATTTTCGAAAATGTCACAATTTTTGAAAAAGTTAGAATTTTTGAAAAACTTATAATCATAAAAACTTCAAGATTTCAAATATGTAGTGATGCACAAAAAATATTAACTTGTGTTCCAGGTGTCTATTCGAGTCTATTTGTTTAAACCACATGTTTCAAAAATCTCAACTTTTTTAAAATATCAAGATTTTCAAAAAAAAGTGAGGATTTTGAAAATTTTAGATTTTCCTAAAATTAGAGATTTTTGAATATGCCATGATTTTTAAAAAAGTCGTTACTTTCAAAAAAGTTGTGAATTTAAAAAAAAATAGGTTTTTAAAAAATTTTAAAATTAAATTATTTTAGGGTTTCTGAAAAATTGAGATTTTCAAAAAACTCAGGATTATGAAAAGGTTGGGATTTCGAACAAAAATTGGGATTTCAAAAAAGTCATGATTTCGAAAAAGCCAAGAATTTTGAGAAAGTTGGGATTTTCAAAAAAGACAAGATTTTGAAAAAAGGTGCAATTTTCAAATAAGTCGGGAATTACAAAACTGAAAAGATTTTTAAATCCCAACTATTTTGAATATCCTAATTTTTTTGAAATTACTAACATTTTAAGAAACTTTAGTTTTTCAAAATTCAAACTTTTTATGAAATCGCGACTTTTCAAAAATTTCAAATTTTTAAAAAATCATGAATTTTTAAAAAATTGTGAACTTTTTAAATTCATGAATATTATCATTTTAAAAATCTTTGAAAATACAAACTTTTTTAAAATCATGACTTTTTCAAAATCCTAACTATTTCAAAATTGGGATATTTTTGAAACCGTGACTTTTTCAAAATCACAACCCCTAAATATTAAATCCTAAATCCTAAAACCTGAGTCAATAATGCTAAACCCTAAACCATCACATCCTAAACAATAAGTCAAAAACCCTAAATCCTAAACCATAAACCATAAACCCTTAACACTAAATTATAAACCCTAAACCGTTAGCCATAAACCATAAAACCCAAATCCCTAAATTGTAAAAACCTAAAATCTAAACCCCAAACCTTAAACTATAACCCCTAAACCCTAAAAAATAAATTGTAAACCCCTAACCATGAGCCCTAAACCCTAAATAGTGAACCATAAAAGCCTTCCTAACCCTAAACCTTGTACCTTGAACCATGAGCCCTAATCCGAAACCCTAAACCCTAAACCTTTAGCTAGAGACCTAAACTCTAAACCCTAAACTCATAACCTAGAACCTCGAACCCTAGGCCATGGACCCTCAACTATGCACACTTAGATCTAAACCCTAAACCCTAAACCCTATGCCCTAAAATCTAAAATCATAGCCTTATACCCTATAAACCCTAAACCTTAAGCTCTAATTGCTCCTAAACCCTCAATCATAAACCATGAACCCTAAACCCTTAATGCAAACTCTCAATCGTAAACCTAAAACTCTAAACCATAAAACCTGAGCCCTAAATCCTAACCCTAAAACCTAATTCTTAAACCCTAAACCGTGAACCCTGAGTCCTGAGCCCTAATCCCTAAACAATAAACCCTAAATCCTAAGCCAACAAACCTAAGCCCTAAATACTAAATCTTATGAGCCCTAAACCCTCAACATAGAAACCTTAAAATAATTAGATTTGGAGAAAGTTGGTATTTTGAAAAACTTTAGATTTTCAAAAAGTCAAGAGTTTTGAAAAAGTTAGAATTTTCAAAAACTTGATATTTTCAAAAAACTCGCGACTTTTGAAAAAGTTACAATTTTAAACCAAGTTGTTATTTTTGAAAACATCAATATTTTAAAAATGTTGGGACTTTTAAAATGTTCATATTTTAAAAGAAGTTGGGGATTTTGAAAAATGAATATTTTTTAAAAAGGTAGGATTTTTGAAATGTTGGGATTTTCTAAAGAGGTTAGTGTTTAGTATTTTTAAGAGTCTAGTGTTTTTATAAAGTTGAAACCTAAACCCTAAACTCTAAAATTTGAAACCTGAGTCGTAAACACTAAGCCTAAAACCCTAAACCATTAACCCTTAACACTAAATCCTCAATCGTAAACCATCATTCATAAACCATAAACCCAAATCCCTAAGTCATAAAACCCAAACTCTAAACCCCAAACCTTAAACCATAAACCATAAACACTTATCCCTGAGCCATGAAGCCTAAACCCTAAACCCCTAACCATGAGCCCTAAACCCTAAACCTTATACCTTGAACCATGAGCCCTAAGTTAAAACCCTAAACCCTAAACCTTTAGCTAAAGACCTAAACCCTAAACCCTAAACTCATAACCCTGAACCTCAAACCCTGAGCCATGAACCTTCAACCATGAACCAATGAGACGTACGCCCTAAACCCTGGCCCCTACACCCTAAACACAAAACTTTGAGCCCTATAAACTCTAAACTTAAGCTCTAATTTCTCCTAAACCCGTAAATTCTAATTCTTAAACCCTAAAAACCTAAATGTTAAATCCTAAATACTAAGCCCTTAATCGTAAACAATTAGCCCCAAATCCTAAATGCGAACCCATCAACCATAAACCTCGAACCCCAAACCCTAAAACATGAGCCCTAAATCCTAACCCCAAACCCTAAACCCTAAATCCTATAACATAATTCTTAAACCCTAAACCCTGATCATTGAACCCTGAACATAAAACTTAAACACTCAGCCTTGAGCCCTAAGCCCTAAACCCTGAATAGTTAGAATTGTAAAAAGTTAGTATTTTGAAAAACGTGGGATTTTCAAAAAGTCTATATTTTACAAGACTTGAGATTTTCAAAAAAGTCACGACGTAAAAGTTGCAATTTTAAAAAAAGTTGTTTTTTAAAACATTAAGATTTAAAAATTGTTTGGACTTTTAAAATGTTCTAATTTTCAAACAAGTTGGGGTTTTCGAAAAATGAATATTTTGAAAAAATTCAGGATTTTCGAAAGAATTGCTCTTTACACATTTTTGAAGAGTCAAGATTTTTGATAAAGTCAATATTTTTGAAAAACTTGACATTTTTAAAAAAGTTAGCATTTTTGAAAAGACATGATTTTTTAAAAAATTATATTTTCCAAATGTCATTATTTTGTAAAAGTGAAGAGTTTTCGATAAAAGTCAAGATTTTTGAAAAGTTAGGATTATCAAAAAAATCAAGAGTTTGGAAAATATTGGGATTTTAAAAACGTCAAGATTTTTGAAAAAGTCTAGATTTTTTAATAAGTCACGATATTCGAAAAAGTCCCAATTTTTAATATTTGATATTTTCAAAAAAATGTAATTTTTTAAAAAAACTAAGGATTTTTAAAAGAGTCGGCATTTTTGATAAAGTTGAGATTTCTGAAAAAGTTTTGATTTTTGAAAACTTCGTGATTTTGAAAAATTTGGGGATTTTGAAAAAGTTATAATCTGAAAAAGTCAAGATTTGAAAAATGTAGTGATGCACCAAAATTCAAGATTTTTGAGTGCCTTTTTTTTTGAAACCACACGTTTCAAAAATTTAAACATTTTTAAAATATCAGGGTCTTTAAAAAAAATGTTAAGAGTTTTAATAATTTAGATTTTCTGAAAATTCTAAATTTTTGAATATGTCATGATTTTTGAAAAATTTGTTATTTTCATAAAAGGTTTGAATTTAAAAATAATTAGGGTTTTAAAGATTTTGCAAGTATAGAAAAAGATAGATTTTCATAATTCTAAAATACTTTGAATTTTTAAAAATTTAGTGTTTTTGAAAAATTTGAGATTTTCAAAAAAGTCAGGATTAGGAAAAGGTTTGGATTTCAAAAAAGTCGTGATTTAAAAAAGTCAAGAATTTTGAAAATTTTGGGATTTTCAAAAAGGATAAGATTTTGAAAAAAGGTGCAATTTTCAAATAAGTCGGGAATTACAAAACTAAAAAACTTTTTAAATCCCAACTGTTTTTAATGTCCTATTTTTTTTAAATACTAAAATTTTAAAAATCTTTACTTTTTCAAAATTCCAACATTTTATAAAATTGTGACTTTTTAAAAAATTACCAATTTTTAAAATATCATGCGTTTTTTTAATATTATGAAGTTTTTAAATTCATGACTTCATCACTTTAAAAATCTTTGAAAAAACAAACTTTTTTAAAAACATGATATTTTCGAAATCCTAACTATTTAGAAATAGGGATATTTTTGAAATCGTGACTTTTTCAAAATAGCGATCCCTAAACCCTAAAACCTGAAACATGAGGTGTAAATGCTAAACCCTAAACCCCAACATCCTAAACACTAAGCCATAAAACCTAAACCATAAACCATAAACCCTCAGGCATAAACCATAAACCCAAATCGCTAAATCTTAAAACCTAAACTCTAAACCCCAAACCATAAACCCTAATCCCTAACCCATGAATCCTAAATACTAAATAATAAACCCTAAACCCCTAAACCTGTGCCTTAAATCATAAACCCTAAACAGTGAACCCTAAAGCTTTAGGCCTAACCCTAAACCCTAAACTCTATACCTTGAACCGTGAGCCCTAACCCAAAATGATAAACATTAAAGCTTTAGCTAGCAACCTAAACCCTAAACCATAAACTCATAACCCCGAACATCAAACCCTGAGCGATGGACCCTATACCCTGATCTCTACAATTTAAACCCTAAATTCTGAGCCCTAAACCCTAAACTCTTAGTCCTATACCCTATAAACTTTAAAGTTTAAGCTCTAAGTTCTCCTAAACACTAAATTTTGAGTCTTCAACCCAAAAACCCTTAATGTTAAATCCTAAATACTAAACCCTCAATCGTAAACCATGAGCCATCAACCCTAAATACAAAACCCTCAACCGTAAACCTCGAATCCCGATCCCTAAATCCTAACCCCAAACCCTAAACCCTAAACCCTAATTCTTTAACCGTAAACCATGATCCCCATACCCTTAACTGCAACCCTGTGTTGGTGCCATTTTTGAGCTTGCACCATTTTGCCCTAAATTTTTCCTTCATTCTGCGTGCTCTGGAACATTTTTCTCTCAAATGGGTGGTCTGTAACTTTTCTCTCTAGTCAAATTCCTTGAAATGCTCACAAACTTGTTGTTTTGCCCAAATTTGAAAGAAATCTGCATGTGTGCGCTGTTTTGTGCCCTATTTTTTTCAAAATGTGTGGGCCTAAATGCCATTTTTCCTTTTTACCCGATTGTAAAAGTTTAAAATTGATCAATTTGTACTTTTAATCCATTGAAAATCTAATTTCCATGATCAAAAAAGCTTTGAAAACAAGTTTCAGTTCGTTCAATTTCGAGAAATTTGTCATCCTTAGCGAAAAAATTGAATTATAGGGCATCCCTGGCATTTTATATGTTTTGACGGTCAAATGGGCGTCATTTTCCTGTTAATTTCTTCTTAAGCATTCATCGGCAACGTGGCTTGTTCTAATTACACAAGGATCAGCATGTCATTTCTAAAAACTTAACGTTTTTGTGTTTTTAGAAAAATGTGCAAGTAGCCCATGCAGCACTACAGGCCCCCAGAGGAGGTACATATGTCACAGGTAGACTGAAGGTGGATGAGTGGGTTGTTTTTTACCTTAGGGCACTTTGGAAAATGCGTGGAAATGAAGAAAATCTCCTAAGGCATGCATCCAATCAAAGGAGGACACGTGGTAGGTAGGGAGATGGAAAGGCGGAGGAGTTTGATAATTTTTAACCTTTGGTGAAAAAGAGTTAAAGTATAAAATTGGACAACAAACTTGCAGCCAATGGGATGAAGACATGTATCAGCATCAGAGCATAGGAGAGCATAGGGTAGGGAGGCGGGCCTTCGGAGGCAAGTTATATTTTTAGCCTCTAGTTATCTAAAGGGTAAAATCATTGAATGGACACGCGAGCCAGAAGGTAAAAAGTCAATATTCATCTGAGCAGTCAATGGTGGAGGTGTGGGATGGTGGAGAAAATATTTAAAATTTTCCTTCGCACAATATGATTAAAATGTGAAATAAAAGCGTTGCCCCATAGCAAATAAGGTGAGGACACGTGTCCTGCGGGAGGGCGGAGCCGTGGAGGAAAAACATAAAATTTCCCTTCTTCCAAAAATAGGCAAAATGTTTAAAATTGAGCAACGAATCCATGTCCATTCATATTACACCACGTGTCAGGCCCAAATCTCAATGGCGAGAGCGCCGGAGGAAATCAAGAAATTTTACAAATTTCCAAAATAGGTGGAAATGTGTAGAATGAGTCCATGATTCCATTGGGGCCCACTTTGGGACACGTGTCAGGCCCTTTTTCATGAGGTGGAGATGCGAGGGATATTTTGAAAAAAAAAAAAATTTCTAAAAAGGATTAAAATAGCATAATCGAGCCACGATTCCACTGGGACCCACATTGGGACATGTGTTAAGCTCATTTTCAAAGGGGCAGAGGGGTGGAGAAAAATGTCAAATTTTTACATTTTTGTAAAAGTGTTAAAATGTAAAAAAGTGATCCCAAGCCCATTTCTAAGCACATTATGACACATGAAGGGCTCAGATTAAAGGATAAAGGAAGATCAACGGTAACTGTGCATTTTTTAGTTTGGCTATCATTTGAGCTCCAAGAAGCTCGGAGATGTGATTTTTTCATCAATTTTCACCAAATTTTTAGCAAATTCATGTCATTTTTTCCTTCAAGGACTAATGCAATTGGTTTTGAGGGTCAATTTTAAGATCAGAGATGTTTTTGAAATAAACTTTTGCCCTATCCCGTCCAAAAACGTGAAATATCAGATCCAAAAGTTACAGAGTCAAATTTTGGACGGATAAGGATGAAATAATGAAAGGAAGGGGGTATGCATGCTTTGAAGATGAAAAATATTCCTCCACAATGGATAATGCTTTGAAGGGGGTATTCATCTCTTGTTGAGACAACTGACAAATTTTTTGACATGTTCTATTTAACATCTGTCTATGAATCATGAGGAATTTTTGTAACAAATTTGATCATTTGGCATATTCTATTCTTGGGAAATAAGGCTCGAAGAAGATTGAATACTATATATTGCATGAATTTGTCATGTAAAGGGTTGGAAGAGTTTAGAAAGGCCTAGAAAACTAAAAATTTCATGGGAAAATCTTGGAGGAAGCCCATTCTCTGAGTGACCACCTGATTTCAAATCATGTTAAGTTGGTTGCATACATATAGCCATTAACAAGCTCTGAGATTGTTTTCAAAACATTCCCCTGCTGATAAATCTGATCATTTTTGAGTTAATCTATGTTGTCTTTGGGAAAAATTTGTGAATGGTTACATTTCATAATACATTTTAAATTTTTGTTTCTAGTTTCCTTTTGCAGTCTTGTGTTTAAAATCTCTCTTGATCATACATGATCTCACATTCAGAAGAGCTTTCATCTGACGAAGAGATAAATAAATTTAAAATAAGAGATTATTTGTAAACCTTTGGGTACACCTTAGGCCATGATTTAATAGTGATTGCTAAATGCTTCATTGGTTCATTCTAACTCAAGATTTTGTGATAGATGATCAAAGATTGTGTGGAAAAGTGCAGATCTGATCCTCTATTTGATGCACATATCCTGGTTGAAGGGATAATTAACCATTTTGATTCTTTCTGTTGTTAAGTTTGTCCATATTTTTCTAAAATCCTCAAAGAGTCTAGCAGACCTTGATTTGTCTTATCTAAACTCCAACCCAAAAATCATTTAAAATAACAAATCCTACCTTGTTTTACCCCTGTTTTAACCTGTATACCCATAGAAGATCAAAATCCATTTGCTAAAGTATGCAGAATGAATCAAGATTTCAAAATGACTTCAGTAACCTTTGCCTTACATTGAAAGTATCTCCATAATCTAGAAGTGACAACTTCTGAAAGTCAGATTTGGAGTGTTGATCATATTTTTCTAAGGCCTCTTTATACTATTTATATAAATTGAGGGATATCTTTATCTCCTTCACCATTTGAGGGTTACAAAATAGGTTCTCTTACCTTGGTTGAAAGGCACAACCTAAAAGAGTTATGACAAGAACAAATCTTATTTGAGTGCCACTTAAATCATATCATCGGCTACAAAATGACACACACTATGATCCATCTATCTTCAAGCTTCATGACATATCTTTGATGTTACTCAGACTGAAAAGGAGAATAAATTTGGATACCAATACCCTGAACCCTAAAACATGTAACCTAAACACTAAGCCCCGAATTTTGAGCCAACAAAACTAAACACTAAATCCCCTAAGCACTCAACCTTCAACCTTAAAACTTTAAAATAGTTAGATTTGGAAAAGGTTGGTATTTTGAAAAACTTGTGATTTTCAAAAACATGATATTTTCAAAAAAGTCAAGACTTTTGAAAAAGTTACAATTTTAAACAAAGTTGTTATTTGTGAAAACATCAAGATTTAAAAAATGTTGGGACTTTGAAAATGTTCAGATTTTAAAACAAGTTAGGGTTTTCGAAAAATTAATATTTCAAAAAAGTTAGGATTTTTGAAAAGTTGAGATTTTTGAAAGAGTTGGGCGTTTCGTATTTTTGAAGAGTCGAGATTTTTGAAGAGTCTAGATTTTTGAAAAAGTCAAGATTTTTGAAAAAATCGACATTTTCAAAAAAGTTAGGATTTTTTAATAGATGGGATTTTGAAAAATTTGAGATTTTTGAAAAAGTCAAAATTTTAAAAAATGTTGGGATTTTTGAAAAAGAAAAGATATTAAAAAAAGTCCCGATATTTAGTATTTGTGATTTTCGAAAAAATATAATTTTTTTTAAAAGTAAGGATTTTCATAAAAGCCGACATTTTTTATAAAGTAGAGATTTTAGATTTTTTTTGAAGTTAAGCTTTCAAAAATGTAGTGAGGCACCAAAATTATCAGGAACTATTAAAGGTCATAACTTGTGCTCCAGGTGTCCATTTGAGTCTATTTTTTTGAAACCACATGTTTCAAAAAACTCAACTTTGCAAAATATCAGAATTTTCAAAAAATGTCAGGATTTTGAATAATTTTAGGGTTTTTCAAAAATTGAGATTTTCAAAAAAGTTAGTTAGGAAAAGGTTGGGATTTCAAAAATGTCATGAATTTGAAAAAGCCAAGAATTTTGAGAAAGTTTACATTTTCAAAAAAATCCAGATTTTTAAAAAAGGTGTAATTTTCAAATAATTCAGGAATTACAAAACTGATTAGATTTTTGAATCCCAATTGTTTTGAGTATCCTAATTTTTTTAAAAAATCCTAATATTTTTAAAATCTTTACTTTTTAAAAATTCCAACTTTTTATAAAATCATGACTTTTTCAAAAATTATGAATTTTTAAAAAATCACGAGTTTTTTTAAAAATTGTGAACTTTTTAAATTCATGACTTTATCACTTTCAAAATCTTTGAAAATACAAATTTTTGAAAATCATGACTTTTTTGAAATCCTACCTGTTTTAAAATTGGGATATTTTTTAAATCATTGACTTTTTCAAAATCAAAACCCTAAAACCTCCTAAACCCTAAAACCTGAAACCTAAGTCGTGAAAACTAAAACCTAAATCCTAAACCATAAACATTAACCCTTAAAACCTTAAACATAAACCATAAAACCAAATCCATGAATCGTAAAACCTAAAATCTAAACACCAAACCATAAATCCTAAACCCTAAACCCTAAACCTTAAGAACTAAATCCTAAACAATAAACCCTAAATAGTGAACCCTAAAGCCTGAGGCCTAACACTAAACCCTTAACTCTATACCTTGAACCGTGAGCACTAATCCTAAATCCTAAATCCTAAACCTTTAGCAATAAACCATAAACCCTAAATTTAAAACTCGTAAATTTAAAACAAACTCAATACCTTAAGCCATGGACCGTCAAAATTGAAAACTAAGACCTAAACCCTAAACCCTAATTATGTAAAATCTTTAGAAACTTGAAACTCTTAGATTAACATAACCTATAAACCCTAAACCTTAACCTCAAAATTGACCCTAAAGCCAATAAATTCTATTTGTTAAACCCCAAAACCCTAAATGCTAATCCTTAATTGTAAACCTTAACCCTAAACCTAAAGACCTAAACCCTGAAATCATGAGCCCTAAATCCATAAACCTTTTGAGGCCCGAACCCTAAACCCTAAATTTAAAACCTAAGCCCTGCTAGGTTTGAGCCCTAAACCATAAACACTAAAACTAATTTTTAACCTAAACCCCAAGCCCTAAGAACAAACCCTAAACCTGAACCCTAAACCCTAGAAACCTTAAAATATTAGATTTGGAAAAAAAATGGTATTTTGAAAAATTGGGGATTTTTAAAAAGTTAGGATTTTCAAAAACTTGAGACTTTTAAAAAAGTCACGACTTTTTTAAAAGTTAAATTTTAAACAAAGTCTTTTATTTTTTAAAACATCAACCATTTAAAAAATGTTTGAGACCCTGAAAATGTTCAGATTTTCAAAAAAATTGGTGTTTCCCTGATAAAATTCAACCTAATTTTTCAAAAAAGTCAGGATTGTTTTAAAAGTTGGGATTTTTAAAAAGTGGAATTTAACAAAAGATAAAGGATTTTTGAAAGTCAACCGATTTTCAAAAAGTTTTTAAGAAAAATTTTAATGATTTTTGAAAAGGTTGAGGATTTCAAAAAAAATTGAGATTTCAAAAATTTCGAAAAAGCTAAATTTCAAAAAGTTGGGATTTTCAAAAAATACAAGAATTTTTAAAAAATGCAATTTTAAAATAAGTCGGGAATTTATAAAAAATTGGATTAATTTTTAAATCCCAACTATTTTGAAAATCCTAACATTTTGAAAATCGGTAGGCACTTTTTCAAAATTCCAACTTTTTATAAAATCGTGACTTTTTTGAAAATTAAGAACTTTTTAAAAATCTCACAAATTTTTTTAAAAATTGTTAAACTTTTTAAATTCATGACTTTATCACTTTCAAAATCTTTAAAATATAGACTTTTTGAAAATATTGGACTTTTTCAAAATCCTAATTGTTTCAAAATTGATATTTTTGAAATCGTGACTTTTTCAAAATTTGCACCCCTAAACCCTAAACCCTAAAACCTGAAACCTTAAAACCCTAAACCCTAAACCCTATTCTCCTAAACACTAAGCCCAAAACCCTAAATACCAAACCATAAACCATAAACCCTTTACACTGAATCCTAAACCCTTTTAATCACTTAATCCTAAACCATAAACCCAAATCCCTAAATCTTAAAACCTAAACTCTAAACCCCAAACATTTAGCTAACCATAAACCTTAAACCCTAATCCCTAAATGAAGTAAACCTTAAACAAACCCTAAACCCCTAAACCCTGAGCCTTAAACCCTAAACTCTGAACCCTAAATAGTTGAACCCTAAAGCCTTAAGGCCTAAACTAAACCCTAAACCCTATAACTTGAACCAATGAGCCCTATGTCAAAATCCTCACTAAGACCCTAAACCTTGAAACTTGATGCCTAAACCCTCAAAGATCGTAATCTAAACCTCTAAACATCATATACCCTTAAAACCTTAAACCTAAGCTCTAATTTTAAACCCTAAATGTTTGAGTTTTGAAACCTAAATACTAAATACTAAACCCTCAATCGTAAACCATGAAAAAATTCTAAAAGCAAAACCCTCAACCGTAAACCTCGAACCCCTAAACCCTAAACAATTAAACCCTAAAATTAAATTTACCCTAAAACTTAAACCCTAAACCCAAGATCCCTGAACCCTTGAACCTTGAACCCTAAACCCTAAAATACCAGCCCTGAAACCTTTCATAAACCCTAAACACTAAACCCTAAACCTCCCATAGTTTAAAAAGTTAGAATTTTTTAAAAATTGAAAACTGTTGGAATTTTAAACAAAAATTTTGAAAAAGATTTTCAAAAACTTGAGATTTTCAAAAAAGTCACGACTTCTGAAAAAGTTGCAATGTTAAACAAAGTTGTTATTTTTGAAAATATCAACATTCAAAAAATGTTGGGACTTTGAGAAGGTTCAGATTTTCAAACAAGTTGGGGTTTTAAAAAATGAATATTTTGAAAAAGTCTAGATTTTTGAAAAGTTGGGATTTTAAAAAAAGTTGGATTTTCCAAAAAGTCATTTTTGAAAAGTTGAATTTTTCGAAAAGTTCAGATTTTTGAAAAGTTGGATTTTTCAAAAAAGTGAAGATTTTCCAAAAATTCGTGATTTTTAAAAGTCAAGATTTTTGAAAAAGTCAAGATTTTTGAAAACAAGGATTTTGAAAAAGTCATCAATTTTTAAAATTTGGGATTTTCGAAAAAAATAAGTCAAAAAAGATTTAAGGATTTTCAAAAAACTTTGCATTTTTGATAAAGTTGAGATTTTAGAATATTCAAGAATTTTTAAAAATGTGGGATTTTTGAAAACGTTGCAATTTTCGAACAAGTTGGTATTTTTGAAAAAGTTATAATTTCAAAAGAGTCAAGATTTTTAAAATTTAGTGATGCGCAAAAATTAGTAGGAACTTGAAAAGGTCATAACTTGTGCTCCGGGTGTCCATTGAGTCAAAATTTTTGAAACCACATGTTTCAAAAATCTCAGCTTTTTCAAAATATCAGGATTTTCAAAAAAAAATTGGGAGTTTGAATAATTTAGATTTTGTAGAAATTTTTTATTTTTGAATATGTCATGATTTTTGAAAGAGTCATTACATTCCAAAAAGTTGTGAATTTAAAAAAAAAAAATAGGATTTTAAAGAATTTGCAATTTTAGAAAAAGATTGAATTTCATAATTTTAAAAAAGTTTGAATTTCAAAAAAATAGGGTTTTTGAAAAAGTTAAGATTTTCAAAAAAGTTAGGATTATGAAAAGGTTGGGATTTCAAACAAAAATTGGGATTTCAAAAAATTCGTGATTTTGAAAAAGCCAAGAATTTTGAGAAATTTGGGATTTTCAAAAAAGACAAGATTTTGAAAAAAGGTGTAATTTTCAAATAAGTCAGAATTACAAAACTGAAGAGATTTTTAAATCCCAATTTTTTTAAATCCAATCTTTTTTGAAAATCCTAACATTTTCAAAATCTTTACTTTTTCAAAATTCCAACTTTTTATAAAATCGTGACTTTTTCAAAAATTACGAATTTTTAAAAAATCACGAGTTTTTTTAAAATTGTGAACTTTTTAAATTCATGACTTTATCACTTTCAAAATATTTGAAAATACAACTTTTTAAAAATCATGACTTTTTCAAAATCCTAATTGTTTCAAAATTGGGATATTTTTGAAATCGTGACCCCTAAACTCTAAAACCTAAAACCTGAGTTGTAAACACTAAACCCTAAACCCTAAATCCTAAACACTAAACCCAAAAACCCTAAAACCTAAATCCTAAACTATAAACCTAAACCATAAATCAAACCTAAACCCTCAACCCCGAGCCATAAACCATAAACCCCAAACCTTAAATCCCTAAATACCTAAACTCCTAAACCCTAAACCTTAAACCCTAAAACCCTAAACCTTAAGCTCTAATTTCCCTAAACCCTAAACCCTGAAATGCTAAACCATAAACCTTGAACCTAAACCCTAAACCCTAAATAAAATCCTAAACCTAAACCCTCAATCCCTAAACCCTGAACCTAAACCCTAAATGCTAAAACCCTCAACCGTAAACCCTAAACCCCTAAATCCCAAAACCCTAAAACCATAAACCCTAAACCCTAAACCCTAAACCCTAAATCCTAAACCCTAAACCTTGATCCCTGAAACCTTAGACCCTCAAACCCTAACCCTAAACCCTAAACCCTAAACCTAAATAAACCTAAACCCTAAAAAAATAAAAACTTAACCTAGAAACCTTAAATAGTTAGATTTGGAAAAAGTTGGTATTTAGAAAAACTTGGGATTTTCAAAAAGTCAAATTTTTGAAAAAGTCAAATTTTCAAAAACTTGAATTTTAAAAAAATCAAGATTTTGAAAAAACCTTGGGATTTTTGAAAATGTTGGAAGTTTTATTTTAAAAAAGTTGGGAATTTTAAAAAATAAATATTTCAAAAATGTCAAGATTTTTGAAAAAGTTGGGATTTTCAAAAAGTTGGGCTTTTTGAAAATTTGTCTGGATTTTTTTTGAAAAAGTCAAGATTTTTAAAAAGGATCAAGATTTTTGAAAAAAAATTAGGATTTTTGAAAAGAAAAACTTTTATTTTTTGAAAAATTGAGATTTTCCAAAAAGTTAAGATTTTGTAAAAACTGAAAATTTTCAAAAAAGTCAAGATTTTTTGAAAAAACTCAAGATTTTCAAAAAAGTCAAGATTTTGGAAAATGTTGGGATTTTTAAAAAGTCAAGATTTTTAAAAAATTCAAGATTTTTGAATAAGTCAGGATATTCGAAAAAGTCCAGATTTTTAATATTTGTGATTTTCAAAAAAATATAAATTTTTAAAATATTAAGGATTTTCAAAAAAGTCAACATTTTTGATAAAGTTGAGATTTTAGAAAATTCAAGAATTTTTAAAAAGTTGGGATTTCTGAAAAAGTTTTGATTTTTTAAAATGTCATGATTTTTGAAATAGTTATGATTTTTGAAAAAGTTGGGATTTTCAAAAAAGTTATAATCTCAAAAAAGTCAAGATTTCAAAAATGTAGTGATGCACCAAAATTAGCAGGAACTTGAAAAGGTCATAACTTGTGCTCATGGTGTCCATTTGAGTCCATTTTTTTAAACCACATGTTTCAAAAATCTAAACTTTTTAAAATATCAAGGATTTTCAAAAAAAGTCGGAGTTTGAATAATTTAGATTTTCCAAAAATTCTGGATTTTTGAATATGTCATGATTTTTGAAAAAGTCATTATTTTCCAAAAAGTTGTGAATTTAAAAAAAATAGGATTTTAAAGAATTTGCAATTTTAGAAAAAGATAGAATTTCATTTCAAAAAAAAGTTTGAATTTAAAAGTTTTTAGGGTTTTTGAAAAAGTTGAGATTTTTAAAAAAGTTAGGATTATAAAAAGGTTGGGATTTCAAACAAAAATTGGGATTTCAAAAAAAATCATGATTTCAAAAAGCCAAGAATTTTGAGAAAGTTGGGATTTTCAAAAAAGACAAGATTTTGAAAAAAGGTGCAATTTTCAAATAAGTCAGGAATTACAAAACTGAAGAGATTTTTAAATCCCAAATGATTTTAAATATCCTAATTTTTTTAAAATCCTAACATTTTAAAAATCTTTACTTTTTCAAAAATTCCAAATAAAATTTGACTTTTTTAAAAATTTTTTAAAAATGTGAACTTTTTAAAATTCATGACTTTATCAATTTTAAAAATCTTTGAAAATACATAAACTTTTTGAAAATCATGACTTTTTTGAAATCCTAACTTTTTCAAAATCAGATATTTTTGAAATCATGACTTTTTCAAAATTGTGACCCCTAAACCCTAAACCCTAAAACCTAAAACCTGAGTCGTAAACACTAAACCCTAAACCCCAACATCCTAAACATTAAGCCCAAAACCCTAAATCCTAAACCATAAACCCTAAACCCTTAACACATGAAATCCTAAACCCTAAACTCTAAACCCCATAAACCATAAACCCTAATGAATCCCTTAAACCCTAAACCCTAAACCTAAACTTTAAACCCTAAACCTTAAACCATGAACCCTAAACCCTAAACCCTAAACAATGAACACTAAACCCTATACCTTGAACCCTAAATCCTAAGCCTAAACCCTAAACTCATAACCTGAACCTTGAAACCTGAGTGTGCCATGGACCCTCAACCATGAACATTGAGACCTAAACCCTAAACCCTGACACCTAAACCCTAAACTTTGAGCCCTATACCCTAAATTTTGAGTCTTATAACCCTAAATACCTAAACCCTAATCCTAAACCATGAGCCCTAAACCCTAAATGTTACCATAACCGTATACCTTGAACCCCAAACCCTAAAACCTAAACCATGAAGCTCAACCCTAAACCCTAAACCATGAAACCATAGCCTTGAGCCCTACACCCTAAACCCTGAATCCTGAGCCCAAAAACCCTAAACCCTAAACACTAAATCCCCTGAGCCCTAAACCCTCAACCTAGAAACCTTAAAATAGTTAGATTTGGAAAAAGTTGGTATTTTGAAAAACTTGGGATTTTCAAAAAGTCAAGATTTTTTAAAAAGTCAGGATTTTAAAAAACTTGAGATTTTAAAAAAGTCACGACTTTTGAAAAAGTTGCAATTTTAAACAAAGTTGTTATTTTTTAAAACATCAAGATTTAAAAAATGTTGGGACTTTGAAAATGTTCAAATTTTCAAACAAGTTGGGGTTTTTGAAAAATGAATATTTCTGAAAAAGTCAGGATTTTTGAAAGAGTTTTTGAAAAGTGGGATTTTTTAAAATGTTCGGGATTTTCAAAAAAGTTAGGATTTTCCAAAAACGTGGAATTTTGAAAAAAATGAAGATTTTTGTTGTAGGATTTTTGAAAAGTCAAGATTTTAAAAAATGTCAAGAATTTGGAAAATGTTGGGATTTTTGAAACGTTAAGATTTTTGGAAAAGATAGGATTTATGAATAAGTCAGGATATTTTTAAAAGTCCTGATTTTTAATATTTGTCACTTTCAAATAATATAAGTTTTTTAAAAGTAAGGATTTTCAAAAAAGTTAGCATTTTTTATAAAGTTGAGATTTTACAAATTCAAGAATTTTTAAAAAGTTTGGATTTCTGAAAAAGTTTTGATTTTCGAAAACATTGCAATTTTTGAAAAAGTTGGGATTTTCAAAAAAGTTATAATCTCAAAAGAGTCAAGATTTCAAAAATGTAGTGATGCACCAAAATTAGTAGGAACTTGAAAAGGTCATAACTTGTGCTCCGGGTGTCCGTTTGAGTCCTTTTTTTAAACCACATGTTTCAAAAATCTCAACTTTTTTAAAATATCAGGATTTTCAAAAAAAAGTTCGTTTTTTTAGGAGTTTTCAAAAATAATTTAGATTTTCCAAAAATTTTAGATTTTCAAAAAATTAGGATTTAAATATGTCATGATTTTTGATTTGCAATTTTAGAAAAAGATAGAATTTTATAATTCTAAAAAAGTTATAATTTAAAAAAATTTAGGGTTTTTGAAAAATTTGAGATTTTCAAAAAAGTCATGATTATGAAAAGGTTGGGATTTTGAACAAAAATTGGGATTTCAAAAAAGTCATGATTTCGAAAAAGCCAAGAATTTTGAAAAAGTTGGGATTTTCAAAAAAGACAAGATTTTGAAAAAAGGTGCAATTTTAAAATAAGTCGGGAATTACAAAATTGAAACAATTTTTAAATCCCAACTGTTTTGAATATCCTAATTTTTTTAAAATCCTAACATTTTAAAAATCTTTACTTTTTCAAAATTCCAACTTTTTCACAAATTACGAATTTTTAAAAACTCACTAGTTTTTTAAAAATTGTGAACTTTTTAAATTCATGACTTTATCAAATTCAAAATCTTTGAAATAAAACATTTTCGAAAATATAAACTTTTTAAAATCCTAACTGTTTCAAAATTGGGAATTTTTGAAAATCATGACTTTTTTAAAATCTAAACCCTAAACCTGAAACAATAAATACTAAACCCTAAACCCCAACATCCTAAAAACTAAGCCCAAAACCCTAAATCCTAAACCATAAACCATAAACCTTAACATTGAATCCTAAACAAAATGCCCATAAACCATAAACCCAAAATCCCTAAATCGTAAAACCTAAAATCCAAACCCCAAATGTTAAACTATAAACCCTAAACCCTAAACCCGAAACCTTAAAGCCTAAATAGTGAACCCTAAAGCCTTAACCCTAAGCCCTAAACCCTAAACCTTATACCTTGAACTGTCAACCCTAAGCCAAAACCCTAAACCCTAAACCCTAAACCCTAAACTTGAGCCATGTGAACCCATAAACCCTAAACCCTAAACCATGAACCTCCTACCCCTGAACCTTAAGCTCTAATTACCCTAAACCCTAAATTCTGAGTCTAAAACCCTAAAACCCTAAATATTTAATACTAAACCCTCAATCGTAAACCCTAAACTCTAAATGCAAAACCCTCAACTGTAAATGTTAAACCCTAAACCCTAAAACCTAAACCCTAAATCCCTAACCCTAAACTCCAAAACCCTAAACCCTAAAACCCTAAACCCTAAACCTTGATCCCCAAACCCTGAACCTCAACACTAAACCCTGAGCCCTGAGCCCTAAAATAGTTAAACCCTTTCAAACCCAATTGGTATTTTGAAAAACTTGGGATTTTCAAAAAGTAAGATTTTTAAAAAAAGTTCAAACCTTCAAACAAGTTGGGATTCTAAACAAATTTGTTATTTTTGAAAACATTAAAAAATGTTGGGACTTTGAAAATATTCAAATTTTCAAACAAATTGGGGGTTTTGAAAAATGAATATTTTGAACAAGTGAGGATTTTTGAAAAGATGGGATTTTAAAAATTTTGAGATTTTAAAAAATTCATGATTTTGTAAAAGTGAAGATTTTTGAAAAGTCAAGATTTTCAAAGATGTTAAGGTTTTGAAAAATGTTGGGCTTTTTAAAATGTCAAGATTTTTGAAAAATTTAGGATTTTTGAATAAGGATATTCGAAAAAGTCCTGATTTTTAATATTAGCAAATTTTGGAAAAAAGTAAGGATTTTTTAAAAAGTCAACATTTTTTATAAAGTTGAGATTTTAGAAAATTCAGGAATTTTTAAAAAGTTGGGATTTCTGAACAAGTTTTGATTTTTGAAAACGTCGTGATTTTTGAAATAGTTGCGATTTTCAATTTTCAAAAAAGTTATAATCTCAAAAAGTCAAGATTTAAAAAATGTAGTGATGCACCAAAATTATCAGGAACTTTGAAAAGGTCATAACTTGTGCTCCGGGTGTCCGTTTGAGTCCATTTTTTTTTAAACCACATGTTTCAAAAATCTCAACTTTTTTAAAATATTAGGATTTTTTTTAAACGTCGGGAGTTTGAATAATTTATATTTTCCAGAAATTCTAGATTTTTGAATATGTCATGATTTTTGAAAAAGTCATTATTTTCCAAAAAGTTGTGAATTTTGAAAAAATTAGGATTTTAAAGAATTTGCAATTTTAGAAAAAGATAGAATTTCATAATTCTAAAAAAGTTTGAATTTCAATAAAATTAGGGTTTTTAAAAAGTTGAGATTTTCAAAAAAGTAAGGATTATGAAAAGGTTGGGATTCCAAAAAATTCGTGATTTTGAAAAAGCCAAGAATTTCGAGAAATTTGGGATTTTCAATAAAGATAAGATTTTGAAAAAATGTGCGATTTTCAAATAAATCGGGATTTACAAAATATGACTTCTTCAAAAATTACAAATTTTTAAAAAATTATGAGTTTTTTTTAAATTATTAAATTTTTAAAAATCATGACTTTTTTTTAAAATTAAAATATTTGAAAAATACAAACTTTTTTAAAATCATTGACTTTTTCAAAAACTCCTAACTGTTTGAAAATCAGGAAAATATTTTTGAAATCGTGTCTTTTTCAAAATCGTGACCCCTAAACCATAAACACTAAAACCTGAAACTTGAGTCGTAAACTCTAAATCCTAACCCGCAACATCCTAAACCATAAACCCTAAACCCTATGAAAACCCTAAATAAACACTAAACCCATATCCCTAAACCTTAAACTCTAAACACTAAACCTAAACCCTAAACCCTGATTTTGAAATGTCCTAAACCCTATAAACCCTAAACCCTAAAACCCCAAACCTTAAGTCATAATTTTCCTAAAACCTGAAATTTAAAAAAAAATAATTTAAACCCTAAACCCTAAACCCTAACAATTATTTCCTAAATTTTGAGTCTTAAACCCTAAGTCTAGAATTTTAAACCCTATTAAGCTAGATTTTTCCTAAAAAAACCCTCAATTAAAAAACCATGAGCACTTTTAAAAATAAATTTAAACCCTTAAAAAACCTCAAGAACCCTTACCCTAAAACCTGAGCCCTAAAAAATTAAATAAAACCTAATTCAAAACCCTTAACCTTATTTTGAAAAAGAGCCCTAAGCCCTAATTTAAAAAAGTAAACACTTGAAAAAACCTTGAATCCTGAGCCTAAAAACCTAAACCCTTAGAAACCTTAAAATTTAGATTTTGAAAAAGTTTGGATTTTCAAAAAGTTTGGATTTTTGAAAAAGTTTTTTTCGAAAATTGAGATTTTCAAAAAAGTTCACAAACTTTTGAAAAAGTTGTAATTTTAAAAAAATTGTTATTTTTGAAAACATTTGAAAATTTAAAAAATTGTTGGGAGTTTCAAAAACCACTTCAAATTTTCAAACAATTGGGGTTTTTAAAAATTAGGATTTTTGAAATTTTAAAATTGTTTTTCAAAAATTGGGATTTTCACAAAAAGTAGATTTTGAAAAAGTCATGATTTTTAAAAAGTTGACATTTTCAAAAAGTTAGATTTTGAAAATAAGAGATTTTTGAAAAGAATTTGAATTTTAAAAATTTTCAAGCAATTTTTGAAAAGATAAATTTGATTTTAAAAAAAATTCAAATTTTAAAATTAGTTGAAAAGGTTTCAAAAAAGTTTTTTTTTTTTCTGAAAAAGTCAAGATTTTTTAAAAGTTGGGATTTTCAAAAAAAACAAGATTTTGAAAAAAGGTGCAATTTTAAAAAAGTCAAGAATTAAAAAATTAAGATATTTTTAAAATTTTTAATTGTTTTAAAATCATAACATTTTTCAAAAATCTTTAAAAAATTAAAATTTTATCAGGATTTTTTAAAAATTTTGAACTTTTTAAATTCATGAATCACTTTAAAATCTTTAAAAGTACAAATTTTTGAAATCATGAAACTTTTCAAACTTTTTCAAAATTCTAACCCTTTCAAACCCTAAATATAAATCGTGACCTTTTCAAATTGCCTGAACCCTAAACCCTAAACCCTAAAACCTAAACCTGAGTCCTAAATGCTAAAAACCCTAAACCCTAACATCCTAAACCTAAGCCCTAAACCTAAATCCTAAACCCTAAACCATAAATCCTTAAACATGGATCCATTAACCCTAAACCCTCAACCTATTAAAAGTCATCATAAACCAAAATCCCTATTAAATTAAATACTAAACCTAAACTCTAAACCCCAAACCCTAAACCCTAAATGAATGAACCCTAAACCCTAAAATACTAAACCTTAAGCTCTAATTCCTAAACCTAAACCCTAAACCCTAAACCCTTGTAAACCTTAAAAAACCCTAAAAAATAAATAAAACTCCTAAACCCTAAAAACCCTAAATTGTAAACCCTAAACCCTAAAACCTAATTCTTAAACAAAACCCTAAGCAATCCCTAAACCCTGAACCCCAAACCCTAAACCCTAAACCTAAACCCTAAACCTAAACCTTGAAACCCCAAACCTGAAACCTCAACCCTGAACCCTAAACCCTAAACCCTAAATCCCCTAACCCTAAACCCTCAACCTAGAAACCTAAACCCTAATACACTAAATTTGAAAAAAAGCTGGTATTTTGAAAAACTTGGGATTTTTAAAAAGTCAAGATTTTTGAAAAAGTCAGGATTTCAAAAACTTGAGATTTTCAAAAAAGTCACGACTTTTGAAAAAGTTGCAATTTTAAACAAAGTTGTTATTTTTGAAAACATCAAGATTTAAAAATGTTGGGACTTTGAAAATGTTCAAATTTTCAAACAAGTTGGGGTTTTTGAAAAATGAATATTTCGAAAAAGTCAGGATTTTGAAAAGTTGGGATTTTCGAAAGAGTTTTTTTGCAATTTTTGAAGAGTCTGGATTTTTTAAAAAGTCAAGATTTTTGAAAAACTCGACATTTTAAAAAAAGTTAGGATTTTTGAAAAGACGAGATTTAAAAATTTGAGATTTTCCAAAAAGTCGTGATTTTGTAAAAGTGAAGATTTTCGAAAAAGTCAAGATTTTTGAAAAAAGATTTTCAAAAAAGTCAAGATTTTGGAAAATGTTGGGATTTTTAAAACGTCAAGATTTTTGAAAAAGTCAAGATTTTTGAATAAGTCAGGATATTCAAAAAAGTCTTGATTTTTAATATTTGTGATTTTTGAAAAAATATTACTTTAAAAAAAAGGATTTTCAAAAAGTTGGCATTTTTTATAAAGTTGAGATTTTAGAAAATTCAGAATTTTTAAAAAGTTGGGATTTCTTTTTAAAAAGTTTTGATTTTCGAAAACGTCACAATTTTTGAAATAGTTGTGATTTTTGAAAAAGTTGGGATTTTCAAAAAAGTTATAATCTCAAAAAGTCAAGATTTCAAAAATGTAGTGATGTGCCAAAATTAGCAGGAACTTGAAAAGGTCATAACTTGTGCTCCAGGTGTCCGTTTGAGTCCATTTTTTTTTAAACCACATGTTTCAAAAATCTCAACTTTTTTAAAATATCAAGATTTTCAAAAAAAGTCAGGAGTTTGAATAATTTAGATTTTCCAGAAATTTTATGATTTTTGAATATGTCATGATTTTTGAAAAAGTCATTATTTTCCAAAAAGTTGTGAATTTCAAAAAAATAGGATTTTAAAGAATTTGCAATTTTAGAAAAAGATAGAATTTCATAATTCTAAAAAAGTTTGAATTTCAAAATTTTTAGGGTTTTTGAAAAAGTTGAGATTTTCAAAAAAGTCAAGGATTATGAAAAGATTGGGATTTCGAAAAAAAATTAGGATTTCAAAAGAGTTTTGATTTTGAAAAAGCCAAGAATTTTGAGAAAGTTGGGATTTTCAAAAAAGATAAGATTTTGAAAAAAGGTGCAATTTTCAAATAAGTCAAAAATTACAAAACTGAAGAGATTTTTAAATCCCAATTATTTTGAATATCCTAATTTTTTTAAAATCCTAACATTTTAAAAATCTTTACTTTTTCAAAATTCCAACTTTTTATAAAATTGTGACTTTTTCAAAAAATTATGAATTTTTTAAAAATCATGAGTTTTTTAAAAATTTGTGAACTTTTTAAATTCATGACTTTATCACTTTCAAAATCTTTGAAAATACAGACTTTTTGAAAATCACGACTTTTTCAAAATCCTAACTATTTTAAAATCAAAATATTTTTGAAATCGTGACTTTTTCAAAATCACGACCCCTAAACCCTAAACCTAAAACCTGAAACCTGAGTCATAAACGCTAAACCCTAAACCCCAACATCCTAAACAATAAACCTAAAAAACTACATCCTAAACCATAAACCATAAACCCTAAAACACTAAATCCTAAACCATAAACCATAAACCCTTAAAACATTAAACCATAAACCCTAATCCCTTAACCATAAACCCTAAACCCTAAACCCTAAACCCAAACCCTAAACCCTAAACCTAAACCATAAACCTTGAAACCCTAGCCATGAATTCTAAACCCTAAACCCTAACCCTGAGCCTTAAACCCTAAACCCTAAACAGTATAAACCCTAAACCTAACCTTTAGCCAGAACCTCGAACCATGAAACTCTAAGACCATAAACCCTAAACTCCCTGAACCTAAAGCCATGGACCCTCAACCATGAACACTGAGACGTAAACCCTAAACCTTAAGCTCTAATTACTCCTAAACCCTAAAACCCTAAATGCTAAATCCTAAATACTAAACCCTCAATCGTAAACCATGAGCCCTAAACCCTAAATGCAAAACCCTCAACCGTAAACCTCGAACCCCAAACCCTAAAACCTGAGCCCTAAATCCTAACCTAAACCCTAAACCTTGATCCCCGAACCATAACCTCAACCCCTATACCCTAAACCTTGAACCATGAGCCTCGAGCCATAATCCGTAAATCCTAAACCCCATATCTTGATCAACCAAACATAAACCCTAAACACTAAATCCCCTGAGCCGAAAACCCCTCAACCTAGAAACCATATATAGTTAGATTTTGAAAAAGTTGGTATTTTGAAAATCTTGGGATTTTACAAAAGTCAAGATTTTTTAAAATATCAAGATTTTAAAAATGGCGGTAGTTTGAAAATGTTCAGATTTTCAAACAGGTTGGGATTTTGGAAAAATGAATATTTCAAAAAAGTAAGGATTTTTGAAAAGTTGGGATTATCAAAGAGTAGGCTTTAAAAAAAAATTAATAGTCAGGATTTTTTAAAAAGTTAAGATTTTTGAAAAAATCAACATTTTAAAAAAAGTTAGGATTTTTGAAAAGATGGGATTTTTAAAAATTTTCAGATTTTCCAAAAATTCGTCATTTTGTAAAAGTGAAGATTTTTGAAAAAGTCAAGATTTTTGAAAAGTCAAGATTTTTAAAAAATTATGGAAAATGTTGGGATTTTTAAAACGTCAAGATTTTTGAAAAAGTCAAGATTTTTGATAAGTAATGATATTCAAAAAATTCCTATTTTTTTTATATTTTTGATTTTCGAAAAAATATATATATATATTTAAAAAGTAAGGATTTTTAAAAAAGTCGGCATTTTTGATAAAGTTAAGATTTTAGAAAATTTAGGAATTTTTAAAAAGTTGGGATTTCTGAAAAAGTTTTGATTTTCGAAAATGTCATGATTTTTGAAATAGTTTGCAATTTTTGAAAAAGTTGGGATTTTCAAAAAAGTTATAATCTCAAAAGAGTCAAAATTTCAAAAATGTAGTGATGCGCCAAAATTAGCAGGAACTTGAAAATGTTATAATTTTTGCTCTGGGTGTCCATTTGAGTCCTTTTTTTTAAACAATATTTTTCAAAAATCTCAAATTTTATAAACTATCAAAATTTCCAAAAAAAAGTTAGGAGTTTGAATAATTTAGATTTTCTAGAAATTCTAGATTTTTGAATATGTCATGATTTTTTTAAAAGTCATTATTTTCCAAAAAGTTGTGAATTTAAAAAAAGGATTTTAAAGAATTTGCAATTTTAGAAAAAGATAGAATTTCATAATTCTAAAAAAGTTTGAATTTCAAAAATGTTTAGGGTTTTTCAAAATTTTGAGATTTTCAAAAAAGTTAGGATTATGAAAAGGTTGAGATTTCAAACAAAAATAGGGATTTCAAAAAAGTCGTGATTTTGAAAAAGCTAAGAATTTTGAGAAAGTTGGGATTTTCAAAAAAGATAAGGTTTTGAAAAAATGTCAAATTTTAAAATAAGTTAGGATATACCAAACTGTGGAGATTTCTAAATCACAACTGTTTTGAATATCCTAATTTTTTAAAAACCTAACATTTTAAAGAACTTTAACTTTTCAAAATTCTGACTTCTTTTAAAATGGAGACTTTTTCAAAAATTACTAATTTTTAAAAATTCACGAGTTTTTTAAAAAATTGTGAACTTTTAAAATTCTTGACTTTAACACTTTCAAAATCTTTGAAAATATAGAATTTTTGAAAATACATGCTTTTTCAAAATCCTAACTGTTACAAAATCGGGAGATTTTTGAAATTGTAACATTTTCAAAATCATGACCCATAAACACTAAACCCTAAAACCTGAAACTTGAGTCATAAATGCTAAACCCTACACACCAACATCCTAAACACTAAGCCCAAAACCCTAAATCCTAAATGATAAACTATAAACCCTTAACACTGAATCCTAAACCCTAAACCCTCAACCATAAACCATAAACCATAAACCCAAATCCATTAATCGTAAAACCTAAACTCTAAACCCCAAACCTTAAACCATAAACCTTAATCCTTGATCCCTCAGCCATGAAGTGTAAACCCTAACCCCTAAACCCTAAACAATAAACCCTAAATCCTGAACCTTGAGACTTAAACCCTAAACAATGAACCCTAAAGCCTTAGGCCTAACTATAAAACATAAACTCATAACCCTGAACCTCGAACCCTGACCCATGGGCCCTCAACCACGAACACTGAGACCTAAACTCGAAACCCTACACCATAAACCCTAAACCTTAAGCTCTAATTTCTCCTAA